>JBCNJP010000003.1:74755748-74918240 GCA_039602395.1 Deinandra increscens subsp. villosa
CGGACCTACAGCCGCTCCTACTGACACTGAAGCAGGCCCTTCAAACCCTCTCAGAGAAGCTGATGAAGCTATTGAAGCTAATGAAGCTGATACTGTCAAATTGGGGGAGAAGATGCCCTCAAGGCCTGTTAAGACTGAAATTGAAGAAACTTAGAGGATACCGGCTGAAGTTAGAGCCACAGCCTGTGAAAGAATTGGTGTTAAACCCTTCATAGTGGCAAAAAGTTGGGTAAATTTGAAGAGCGATCAACTGATTGCTATCTCTCCTTTTGAAGATCCCAACCTCACTGAACTAGTACAATCTTCCATGCTGATTGCTGGTGCTCTCCCCGAGCACATAAATTTGATCACAAGACTATTAAAAGATGTCATCTTTCCGGCTGAAAGAGCCAGTGGTCAAGCGGAGAAGAACTTTGCCTCCACCAGCAAGGCAGTAAATGTTGTTGAAGAAAGCACTGCAACTGTTGCAGTTGCTACTATGACTGAAGGAGGTGATGAAAATGTAATTGGTGAAGGAGAAGGCACATAGGTACTGGAGTTAACTGATAAAGAAACTGAAGTCGCCCAACCTCAGGTGGTGACTGAAGTTCTAAACTCAGTTCAACCGGAAGTTCAACCGGAAGATCAACTGGAAGATCAACCGGAAGTTCAACCGGAAGTTCAACCGGAAGCTCAACTAGTGGTTCAACCAGAAGAACAGAGAAGTGAAGAAGCAAAAGACATAGCTGCAACCTTATTAGCTATGAGGAGTACAGAACCAGTTCAAGCTGAAGAAGCTGTTCAATCCGAAACTCTTGAAGAATCTTTTCCATTCTTCGGTTATGTATGGAAAGATAGAAATAAAATGACCACGAGCTGCTTCATGTTTTTTAGATAGAGTAATAGTACTCTATTCCAAATCACGCGAGCAGACATTAGCTATTACTAATCAATTTTGATATATTCAGTGATTCGAAGTCTTTTTGATTAGTTTTAAAAGCCTTTTTTTTTAATAGAAAAAAAGAACGACAATAAAAAATCAATTTTGTAAGCTATCCATGTATCCTTTAGTCCTACAAAATACCATTAGAACCATTCAACAGGTGGTTCAAACTCCTAAAGTTGAAGCTGTGTTGAAAATGATAGAAGATGCCAAAAGGGCAGCAGAAGATGAGAGGTTAGCCAAAGAGATTCAAGAGGAATTTGATCTATATTCACAGATTGGAGTTTTTGAGAACTTGCTTGAAGAAGCTAAGTCAAGATCCTTTAATTGGAGACTGAAGGAATATAATTTGGATGCTTTGACTGAGGTTGATAGGCAGAGGTTGATTTCTATTGCCTCTCAGAGGCCTACCAAGCTGGTAAGGAATGATGAGAATTACCTACTGCTAAAGAAGATAAAAAGGGCTATTGTGGTTAGAAATTTGAAGACAGAAGAAGAGGTAGCTCAGCTGAAAGTTAGAGAACTTTGCAGCTTGATTGACTTAATTTTTCATGAGCTTAAAGGGGATATAGCTGCTGTGAATCCAAATTAGGTGATGCCTTCACCTTCAGAGCTCACTTCAGGTACATCATCTAACTTGAATGTTAAACCTGAGCTTGCTGATGCAGATATCCAACCTCCACCTTCCTTCATATACAACCCAAACCCCTCACCTACAACAGTTCTATCATTTCCACAGTCACTTGCCTTAATACCCTACAAACCACCCTCTATCTCCAAAAAGGTAGCCACCAAGCTTGCAAATCCAAAATATAGAACAAACAATTTCACACCTATTTTCCCTCTCGAGAAGAAACCTCCACCTACCATTGACTTCTCAGATATCTTCCCACCTACTCCACCTTCTAGTCCCACACCAGAAGCTAGTAGACCACCAACCAAAACCACCCTACCTCCACTCACCATTAAAGAACCATCAACCACCAATGTTTCTGCCACCATTACCAAACCAACTGAAGACCAACCTAATCCCTCTTCTCCCTCATCAAAGGGCAAAGCACCTGTTGTGCAAGAATCAGAAACTGATTCTGATGAGGAGAAAAAGAATAGAAAGAGGAGGATGATGCATGCTAAGAAGAAGAAAGACCAGAAGCAAAGGAGAGAGGCTCCACCCAGAAAGAACAAGATTGTGGGTTGGACAGCAGATGAAACAACCTTTGACTTCACTTTCACCTTAGCAAATGGCACAACTTTAGTAGTGAATGCTCACAAAGCTACCAGCATGCTCTCTGGACTTCAAATGACTGATATTTATTTAAAGTTAAGAGAGATTCTGAGTCCAACAAGGGCTGAGCACCTGCTGAGGTTATGTATTGAGACAACAGTGAACGAATGTGGAATGCTTTTCAAATCCCAGGGTGACACTAACAATGAAGAGGAAGAACCTGTCAGTGAAATCAAATTCATCATTTGGGAAGAAGTTGAGAAGCTGTTTTATGTTCACAGAGCCGATGGCACCTTCACTGTTCATGAGTCAATTTCTGTTCAAGATGAATGGAATGAAAAAGATTGGGAGTCATTAAAACATGTGAAGGTGACCAAAACAAACTCTAAAGAGCTCTCTCAATATTTGGATGCCAACATCAAGTCCTTGGATAAGTAGGTCAAGAAGAAGAAGTTTTTTTGGTACAGGTCAATTTTTGAAGATAAACATTGGAATTGAAGAATAATTTTACAGCATCAGCTTAGGGGGGAGATTGTAAGGAATATTGCGCTTAGAAGATTTCCGGCTGAAAGCTAATTTTGTTAAGTTTCGGCTGAAGTTGAAGTTGAAGCGGAATTCTCAACTTCGAGCGGAACTGGCAGTTCAAGCGGAAAGAAGCAGTTTTGTCACTTAGCGAATATTCCGGGTGAACTCGATTATCCACCAGATAATGAGTTCAACCGGACTTTTCCTGAGATGTCTTTTCAGTCCAATCCTGCAAAAGCTTCTCGGTTGCTTCTAAATCTGTTCAAGCCGCTCTCCTAAAGTAGTATGTTGCTGTTTAGACGCAAGATATTTCAATTGTCGATGTTTATGCTTTTGGTAGTTTGTATTTGACTTTATATTTTACGGTCTAGATTAGATCGCATGAGATCAATGGCTGTCATTGTTCTCATTAGCACTATATATAGCTTAGTTAGCTCATAGTTTACAAAACGATTCTCGAACAACTTGTAATAGTGAGCTTTAAGTTCATGCAAATAGTGTTGAGTATTTCTTACTTCGCTGTTACTATCTTTATGCAATCAAGCACTCACATCAATACAAGAGAACTAATATAAGCTTAAGTAGAGTGAAATATAACTTTAATTCCGCAGGGTTATATTTGCAAGTAGAAAGGTGTCTTGATAAGTTAATCTGTTTAACACCGATCCTACATATATTAACACTATTTTTAAAGTGTTAGTCATAAAACTATAACATTTTATCTTAACCTTGTTCTTCTGCATAGGATTCTGTCAATAATTAAGTTGGATGTTTGAAACCAAAAGTATATCTTTAAGTTTGTAAAATCCAATACTTACCTCCCATGTCTTTAATTACCCCACTGGTTCTAGTAATATTACCATGAGTGTAGATATTAGTGTGTTAGTAGTCAGATTATAATGATAATAAACACTAAGTTAAACTAAAATCTTTTAGTTTACATATTAAAATTTCACCTATTAATTACTTTAATAAAAATAACTAATATAAATTTACGAAAAAAATAGATGTTTTATTTGTGTGATTAAATAAAAATAGTTTAAAATTTAGCATGCAACTTGATATCAATATTTTGAATCCATACGCCACCTCTTTATGTGCCTAATATATAATTTGAGTTCAAAAGTATGTTGTTGTAGATTTCTAAAACATTTCGTGAGGTTTAAAAATTATAAGGGTTTAGTAAAAACTGTTTATAATTATAAAATAAAAGGTTTAAAGATTACAAGAGTTGCTATGGATCTTTAGTACCTTTGTGGTATCTCTTTCTTGAATTCTTACTTGCTGTAGCAGCTTCAGTTGTAGTGAGGTTTACTAAGGCAGTAGGGTTGGATATACTTTTAGGTGAGAGTGAAGTGTTTTATGTGAAGCCATGCATCTACTCTATGACTTATATAGGGAGAGTAGTAATCATTGCCTAGGTTTGAGGTGTTTAGCAGCAAAAGAGTGTGGCACTATCCTAAGTCAGGTGTCATGTTTTGAAATTATATTTACCTAGGTACTTACACGTAGTGTTTTAATATTTTAGAATTAATAATCTTCAAATTAGTAAAATGCTATATGAGCTTTAAAAACATCTCATATATAAATATAAAGTTATATGCAACTGCTTTAGTTTATTATAGAAATGATAATTAACATGGTCTCGTATAAGTTACGTAGGAAACAAGTATAATTTTATTTTATGAAATAAGTATATTTAACGTTGGAGGATGGTAAATAAACGTAAGGAAATGATAAATAAATAAAGTGTACACATAACATAATGATTTTAGTTTAGCCTCATGTAGGTTAGGCAAGTACTCTAATGTATTATCTATACGAGTAAAAGACCCGCGCGTTGCTGCGGGGGTCGTTAGTTGACTTGATACATTGCTTGATAGACTTGGTTCTATCAACATTTGTAAGAATTGAAATGGTCACGAAAATGAAATGGTACAAAATAAGTTATCAAGGAGATTGATAGAACTCTGGCATAATAATAAATCACTACAAACCTCTAATTCTTCTAAATTTGAATAAAGTCCCTTATCAAGTTTGCTCCTCACGGTACCAAAGTCTATAGGCTGCTTGATAAACAAAAACAAAGAAAACAGCACCATAAAATAAAGAGTAGTACTTTCACATTAGGCACTCATTATATGTGATCCTTTCTATCATCTCGAGGATCATGATCAGAACCATACATTATCATGTTTTCAACACTGCTGCTATCCAGTTTAGCTTTCGGGATGGAGGAATTGTCTACATGCACCTCATGTTCAAGATTTATATTAGCAACAACTTCTTCACCATTATTCTCTACACCTTCAATTTCATGACCTTTATTCCTGCTATGATCACATTCATCAAACTTTTGAAGCCTGTCAAGAAAGAACACCAACAACTTTTTGTCAGGCAATGGCGTTTTGGGTCCGGACTCAAACAAAGATGATCCTACACAGAAATTCCTAAATGAAATTCCTAAATGAAACGTTAGAAAACAACCCCCCTGCATTAAATAAAAATACAACAAAAGGATCTATGATTAAGACCAGACCATGTAGGGGGTGTCCATCTCTTTCAAAACCTTTCACCCTACAAACATAAATAATCCATCACCAATCGTTACAACAAAGAAGCACAAATTAGATAACAAAATACGCATAATAATATAAGTAAAATCGTTAACACAGTTGAAAGTTTAGATAACAGAATACCCCCATGTCATAATGGGTTTTTTTTGTTTCAATTATAATAAAAAAAACCTATCCGTTTAGAGTCGTTTACTGGCTTGAATCAAGGTAACTATCCAGCGCCAGTGCTTTTGATTATCCTTTTGAATACTTGTACCACCATGAGAACATGCTACTCCTAATAGTCTTCTCCACATAAATGATTTTTTTATAAGTTCAAACTTAGTTTTTATGATACAGTAAAAGGAACTTGAGACGAAGTTAATAGATGATGACCAGTGGTAAATATCATTTACAAAAATTGAGATATAGTGAGTGATATTGCTACGCGCTTGAACCATAATTATAGGCCCCTTTGTGGTAAAGAAGCTGGGAATTAGAAAGTAATATACCCCAACACCTATCAACGTGCAAGAACTCAACTAAAAATCATAAATATGTATTGTAGATGTCAATGATGAGGGTGAAATACTCAAAAATGTTACAACAAAACCAAATGCAGGTGGAGTGAATCCATTAAGTACAACTATATTATGATGAGAGCTGATCAGAAAATAAAAACATGATTATATAATCTGAATCTATAATTAGTTCTTCCTAATATACCTGTGACGCAACACGACAACACCAACGAACCAATCCGAATCTCAAAAATGTTCTTAATTGCTGCTCAAACAACCTGAAGAATGAGTTGAGTTCCAGAAATATACCTACAAATAAAAAAATTAATGTTAGAAAACTAAAGATATTCATTTATGAAAAAGTGAAGCGTATGCAACAAAGTAAGAAAAGTGAAACACCACGTAACAATCAAATTCAACCGATTATAGGTAATCTTTTCTGCCCAAATCCCAACAGATTATATAAAATTTTGTAATCTTGTAGGCTCTGAAAAGTATCATCACTGCCATTATTGGGCATCGTTTTACAGTCATCGAAAGCAAGCGGTGGTGATTCACCTGAGAACAAAGGCGACCACCAAACCACCGTCTAGTAGAAGTCAGATGTGAATATCATCATAGCCAACTTTAAAGCCACAAAAGGCATATTACCAGCCATCAAGAACTAAGCCATTGTCCAAAAGAGTACCAATAGTGAAACCCAGATCATAGACATCAAGCGTTTGAATCTAAAGACAGAGAAACGAACCCATATTAACTGATGAGATCGAAAAAACAGTAAAGACTTTGAAATTCTCATCTTAGCCATCACCAGAGAAACCATAAATATAAGGCTCAGAATAAAACTCAGCATCACAACCGTATATAGAGGTTCAGATAAGACTATTGGCACGGGTCATGGTGACGATTGCGATAAACCTAGGTTTAGGTTTCACGCCTCGCCTCTCACTACAACCATCATTACCAAAAAGAAATAAAAAGGGATCTACCATCATAACCTTAAGTAAAAAAAATCACATCCAACCTTTTCAATGTAAACAGCAAACGCCATGAGTGCAGAGATGCATAAAGAACAGTCATATGCCAAAGGAGAAATTCAATCGCAAATTTAAGAACCGGCATGAACGGTATAATATTCATAGTAGACGTGAGTCATAAATGTAATAGAAAACTTGCAACAATCGCAAATCTATACCAGAGAAGCAAATCATAAAGAAACCCAAATGAACCAATGACCTTTCGAAATCCAACACCAACCCCCAATAGAAACTGGAAATCAATTGCGATATGAACGTCAAGCGGAGACTCCACCGGATGTCGTAAGTAACCAAGCCACCTTCAACAGAGACGGAGCACGTATGATTTCGACGGTGGAGAGCGACGTTGACGAAACTGCAATAAATGGCAGATCTATAATAGAAAATCAGATCATACAAAAAACCCAAATGAACCAAACATCTTATGAAATCCAAGAGATATTCAACAATCAAAGCTTAACGACCGCAGATAATCAAATCATAAAGAAAAATCCCAATAAAGCAAAGAAATTTCAAAATCCAATGGTAACTGCAACGGAAAAAACCTAACCACAGCTGTCGTGCATAGCTGACTGCAACATCTCAAACTCTAGGCAACACCACCCCACAACAGAACCCGGAAATCGATTGTAACATCAATGTCGAGCATACATTCCACCGGATCTCTTCAGTAACGACAGTACACGCATGTCGTTATCGTCAACAGAGACGGAGCGGGGCCGATTTCGACGGCGGGTAGCTATGCCGACGGAGCAACAAAGATTTCTACGGCGATGACTATGTTCGTGAGGGAGTTGTGCTATTAGAGAGAGAGAGTGTGTGTGTGAAGTCTGGAAATTTGAGTTATTAAGAAAAAACCCACATTTATTAATGGTAAGGGAGAGTACACCTGTATAGAAATTAAATCTCCACATGTATCCATGGTAAGGGAGAATGAAATGTCATCACCGTCAACATGACCAATAAAAGAAGTCTTTTATGTTTACGTGGCTTGCATATTAGAAAAAGAGTGTACAGATCAGCCAGGAGAACTAATATATAAAAAAATGTGAGGGCCGAGGGTTCGAACCCGTAACTTCCCAGTTGGAACCATAACTAAGTACCGCCAGACCAGAAGCAAGTTCGAGAAACTAACGGGAAAATTAATATAAAATGTCACTATACAACCCGAATTTTAAAAAAAAATAAAACAAAACTACATCCACATGGCCTCCACACGAACTTGCCACGTGGAGGGAATAGTGGCTGAATAGAGTACAGCTAAGCCAGCGAATTCGATATATAAGGGAATATATATATTCTAATGTAACGTAAAGTAGTCATCGGTGTATAGAAATTGGACCTTAATTTCTAGGGTGTCACACCTACCGAAGATATGTTATATGTTAGTCTTGAATCACATGATCTAAGTTCAGCGAGCACTCCTAAGGTAATGTTTCAAGTAATGTTTCATGTGACTTATTAATTATTTAGTTCTTTCACTATATTTCACTTTGTCAAGTTATTCTTAAGAACCAATTAAAACTACTTTAACTAAAAACATCTTGCTATGATTGGTTGTTTAGATTTTTTTTAAAGCTTGAACTTAAATTTGTTTTGTATAACTTTGTGTGTAGGTTTGAGCAATTCAAGATTTGAGAAGAAACACTCGACGAAAGTATATTTGAGAAGAAACACTCGGCGAAAGTTGAAATTGCGATGCATGTTATTATTCTACTTTTATGGATTATTGTTTAAAACCGTTAAGGATTATGTGTTTTGGTAATATTTTTTGTTGACTTTTATGATCCGTTGGTGATTTATGTTTCACTAAACAGGTTACACGTTTATGTGATATTTATTGCGTTCCTAAATGATCTCGACCGTCGATTAGTTAAAAGTTTGTGTCTAAACAGGTTTTATCGTGTCGACCCGTTAATGTACAGATCGTGTTTGTGTTTTGAAAAACTAAACACGAAAAGTTTTTGTGTTGTGTTCGTGTTTGAGACCAATCGTGTCGTGTCTGAAACGATTTACCAGCCCTAGTCATTTGTTACATATGGGTAGAATTTTTTTAAGAAAATTGCATTCTTTTAACATCTCCTATGCTCAGTAGTTATAGTTGTCGTTTGAATGAGTTTGAGTTGACCCGTTTGGAGGGGAACCTAAATACCTAAACAAAACAATACGATTTGCCAGCCCTAGTTATTTGTTACAAATGTGCGGAATTTTTTAAAGAGAATTGTGTTCTTTTAACATCTCATATGCTCAACAGTTATAGTTGTCATTTGAATGAGTTTGAGTTGACCCGTTTGGAGACAAACCTAAATACCTAAACAAAACAATGACAATATTATTATTTGTTCTAGAATTATGTTCAGTATAATATAACTCATGCGCTGTTATTTTCATTCAATCCGTGTATGATATGAACAACGCAGGGAGTTTGAGTTTTAGACATTTTGATGAAAGTTTGAAAATTATGTTATAGATAATAGTTTAGATAGTTGTCATTTGTTAATATATCTAAACTCAATCTCATAATATCTGAATGACATCTAAACTCAAACTCATAATGTCTACATTGGAAAAGAATCTTTCAAATCAAATAAATTAACATATACTAAAATGCATACATCTATATATGCAGATGAAACCTCAACAAAAATCAACAAAAAGAAACAAAGAGAAGCAGGATTAGCATTGATTAGTAACTAGAAGAGGAATTTTGGGTTCTACATAGCAGTTATTACCTCTTCTATCTCCTACATCCATATAAAATGAATATGAATTAACAACTTTTGTCAAACAGAATGGGGATGTCTATGCTTCCGACCCACATAAAGTAGTTGTGGTTCAAATACTATGTTTATGCTTTTGGATAGCACATATGAAACATTTCCTGAAGTGGATGTACTTCACCAAACTATAACTCTTTTGAAGAGTACTAGACATTCCTCTATGCATAGGGAATTGTCGCAACGCGCGGGTTTGTTGTCTAGTCATTTAACTTTTTTATAATTTTACTGATCTGATCTCGATTTATATGTTGCATATATGCAACTCTCTATATTGCATATATATGTAATATTACAAATTATATATATTTACTCTTATTTTTAACATGTCTTAAATAGTGGGCATAATCCTTACACATACATGTAATCTTATTTTGTTTATAATTATATTTTTATATATAACAAACTACATATTATTTAATTATTTTTATAATTTTACCAATCCTATTTAAATTTCTATATTGCATATATGTAACATTCTTGCATATATTAAGTATATGCAACATTCTATGATACATATATGCAACATACATGTAATATTACAAATTATATATATTTACTCTAATTCTTAACATACAATAAAAAAAATGGACATAATCCTTACACATGCATTCAATCTCATTTTGTTTTAATTAGATTTTTATGTATAACAAACTACATATTATTTGATTATTTTTTCTTACCAATCTGATCTCAATTTCTATGTTGCATATAAGCATCATTCTTTATTACATATATGCAACATATATGTGTTTATAGTTTTAAAATTTTTGATATCCTAATTCTATATTGCATATATGCATCATTTTATATTGCATATATGCAACATTCTATGTTGCATATATGTAATAATTATTAAGATATAGATAATATTGTTTACATATTTTAAATCAACCCAAACTATGTTTCTGATTATGTTGCTATATGCAACATCAAATCAAATCATGTTTATGCTTATGTTACATATATGTAACATGACAATGTTGCATATATGCAACATCTTTTTTTGGGTAAAGGGTTACCCCGATGATTTGTATATATATACTGCAAAAAGAGTACAAGTAGCATGGAGACATCCATACTAATTCATACTTGGGACATGCCCCACAGTATGTAAAGAACACAAAACAACCAAAAACAGAACAAGCCAAAGCAAAACCACCTAGAACACTAGACTAGGACTCAAAAACACAAAAGGCTACGTTGGGCTCTCCATTCCCATATTGTCGTCCATAGCCTTCCATTTTTTCAGTAGCTGCTCCACCCTAGGCGTCTTCTTAACTTTCAAACCAAGCAATCTGTATCGGACCACATGAAGGATCTGCTTTGCCAATAAATCCGGAGGCCTTGCATGATTATTAAAAATCCTCCCATTCCTCTCCTGCCACACAAAATATGCTGTAGCATGGACCACAATCTTATCAATCACAAACTTCAACGATCGCTTGGGTTTATGCATAAGATACTCAGAAATGTCAATCCATTTGCCCGGAACCATCATCATCGAAGTGTAAGCCCGAAACATAAGCCAAACCTGATTAGCATAATCACACTCAAAGAAAAGGTGAGCATGCGAATCACAATTGTTGTAACAGAGTAAACAACACATCATATTCATGTTCTTGCGACAAGAAAAGTCCCAACCCAGAATTTTCTCTTGAGTTAGAAGCCGCTCCCTCATAATGAGCCAAACCAGAAACGCATGCCGAGAAATACCTTGGGCGAACCAAACTAGATTAGTCCATGGAACCACATCGTGATGCACACGAGATACGTCCCACACCCTAGCTGCAGAAAAATCATGGACACCATCACCCGTCTTCCAAACCACCTTATCAAGCTGACCCGGATGCAAAACAATATTAAGCGTTTCAATAAGAACCGGGAAAAAAACCCACCAAGCAGTAGGTCAAAGCCAACCATTCCCCCTGTTGCGTTCCAGAATCCCAGGGTAGGATTGTTAGAGGTTAGCTACACGAGGATGGGTCTTGCGAAGGTTCCTACAAAACAGAAACACCGTTAGCCTTGACACGAAGGGCCCCGAAGGGGGTCTTCGTGACAACACTCCGGCGTGAGAGTAAGTGTTTGTTTGAGGAGAGTAATTGAGCAAGTAAGGAAAGTGTTTGAGAGAAATCGGATCTTTTACCCGTTTGGCTAAGTAATCTTTATATAGTGTCTTGCGAGGGCGAAATGGTCATTTCCCCTTTTACGTCTCCTTTCCTAGCATTAAATGCCTGATGGAGCTGCAGGGGCTTCGAGCGCCGAGAAACAGGCTGGATTGGCAGAGATGCTATTCACATCACCTGTCGCATCTGTTGGAAACAAGGGTGTCCTGACCCGACGAATTAACGAACCCGACCGATATTGACCCGTAAGAGTTACACCCGGGTCAACGGACTATTATATCTAATTAATTGTTAATTAGAAATAAACGAACTAAATGGTGAATTAAATAAATATGAATTATTTAAATTGACAAAATCTATCGGTTCAAAATACTCGGTAATTAAAAGACGGATCGATTAGTTGTTACCGGATTAACAGACTAATCGATTGATGGATTAAAGGAGATCGCGACCGGGCCCAGTCCGTCTGGCCCCGGTCCGCGAATTTAATATTAAATGAGAAAAGGAGGAGGATTGAAAAGAGAAGTTACTCGAAACCCTAATCTCCTCTCTCCTCTCTCTCTTTGCGCCGAACCCCAGCCGAAGTCGGCTCCTTCGCCGCCGTCGCCGACCGCCGTCGCCGCCCCGCCTCCACCATTGTGATCCGTTCGAGATTTCAGATGGATCCCCGTCTTGCCAGTATTTGCGCCCGACTTGAAAGCGAAGCCGTCGCAGCCCGAGCCGAAGCCGCAGCCCGAGCCGAAGCCGAAGCCGCAGCACGAGCCGCCGCCGCGGCTCAAACCGCCGCCGCCGCCGCTGCCGCACGCGCGCCGCCGCGCGACCACCGGCCGGTGGTTCTCGCGCTGCCGGCGCAGCCGAGACCGCCGTGCCCGGTCGCGTCATCGTGGCCGGCGCCGCTCTACCCGTCTGCCACCGCCGCCGCCTCTCCTCCGATCTCCGGCGAGTCGTTCGTCGTGGGATCGGTCCCGGTGGCCATCCCGACGGAGAAGTTTTTGTCACCACCACCGGTGGTATACCTACCACCACCGCCGCCACTGCCGCCGCCGCCACCTATGGTCGCCGCCGCCGATGTCGTCGTCGATGATCTGTCTCGAAGGTTCGAGTCGGACGTCACTGTTCGTCCTAGCGCGAGCCCGTTGAATCCGGGTGTCTCGAGCGGTTGCTCGGATCCCGCCAAGGTATATCTAATTTATTAGATATTTAATTTTATGTATTTATTTATTTAAATAAATATATTTTCTGTGTTTGTCGTGCCGGTGATTGATCCTGTTACAGTTGCGTCCGCGTTTAATTCGTTTCCGCTGCTAAATTAATTTGGAATTAATTTTATTATTATAATCGGTTTTAATAAAATTAAAATCGGTAACCCGGATCCCACTGTAAAAACCCAACAGTGGTATCAGAGCCATTATCACCGCGCACAAACCAGATTCGGTCCTTTCGTGACCGATAGTTCGCAATTTCGACTTAAATCCAAATTGCGAATTAGAATTAATTTAATTTATTATTTTAATTCCATATATTATATTGTGTGTTACGGCCGACCCCTCTAATTTTGTGATCATGTATGAATGTCATGGCGTGATTTGTTTTTCTCTGTTTGGCCCAAGTTGTTGGCCCAATTGGTTGTTTTTTTTTATTTTGGTTTATTGGACCCGGTTTTTGGGTTTCAAAGTTGTACAAATTTAGAGCTAGGTTACTAGAAGTAGTTTTAGTAATTGTAAATTTGTATGTAACCAAAAGTCGAAGACTGGACACACGCAAGAGGGATGTCAAAGCAAGTGGGAGCTGAACAGGATTCCAGATCGCACAGAGTTGCCATCTCGATCGTTCACCATTTTTGTAATTTAATTTATTTTAAATTGTCCCATACGATCTCGCTTGTATGGCTCGAGCGAGATCAAGACCTTGTGCCGTTAAACACACAATATGCCATTCGCGACAACTTAGTAATTTAATTAGGTTAAATTAATTTACTGGTCCCGAGTGGAGATAGGGTTTTATCGTTCGTGTCTGACGATGATTAAATATTAAAAGTAATTAATATCCCTATTTGGCAATTCTTTAAAACTGGTAGTTCGTGCCATCCTATCTCAAGTTGAACTTGGAATGTATTTACCGGAGCATCAGTGTTGGAGTATTTCAACACCGCACTTGGTGCCGAGGGTACCTTCTAAGGTGAATGACATTGGAGTATTTCAACACCGTGTCATCACATCGACCATTTAGGACTACTATCGCTTTAAACGTATATGTTCGTGGTGTTGGAGTATTTCAACACCGCGCCACGGATGTGTACTGCTAAAGTGGGCACGGATGAGGCTAAACGTATCGCAAAATACAATTGTATGTATATAGCGGCCTCATACCGAGAGTTGTGACTTGAGTCTCACAATTGACAATCGTTGTCAGTTTGTTTACACGGTTTTGCTCCTGAGGCTCATTTGGCGGTCTCAAGTGATCTCGTCTAAACGAATTCTCATTTCCTTAAAATAAACCTTACCAACTTATTTTAAAGAAAAATAAACATCGAAAATACTGATTAAATTTACTTTGCTTATTTTCAGAAGGCTAAAGAAAACTCACCACCATTAAGTTCAATGGTACAACTCGACCCCTTCACTGAGTCTGGCTTTCTCGCATGGCAGACAACCCTGAGGAACCTTTTAAGACTCTTCGGGAAACTCTATGTCATTGACCGACCGATCGCGAGTATTCCATCTTACTTGCTAAATGAGAACTCGCGGTCTGAGCTCCAAAAGCACACTGACGATGATAAGGACGTCACTGACCTGATGTTGTCTAGCATGACTCAGGATTATCGGTACAATTTCATGGGGATGTCTGCTTATGACATCATTCGTAAACTCAAGGATTTATTTGAATTGAGTCAGAGGACTGAGCGAGCTGATGCACTTTCACAATTTGTGAACTGCTCTATGGCTAACGACTCCTCTCCATACGATCATGTCATGCTGATGAAAGCGTATCGTGACAGACTGATCGACCTTGGCTACTCCATCTCTGACGGGATGGCTCTTGATGTAGTACTCAGATCTTTGCCAGAACATTATCGTATTCTTGCGATTAATTGTTCGGCTCAGTCGATCGAGGAGGTTATTCCGTTGATACCCAACGTGAAGATCAGGACCACGCCGGACGTGCTCAAGGTTACGAATACAAAGATCTCCAAAACCAAGAAGGTTAAAGAGGGCAAAGGCAAGAAACCACAGGTTCAGCCTCCTGAGGAGCGCCTGTGCTATGAGTGCAACAAAATGGGACACTGGCGTCGCAACTGTCCTGTTTATCTTGCAAAGCTGAAGATGACCAAGAACTCTAATAAGGGTTGCTCATCAGGTATTTCAATAAATGTTATTGAACTTTTCACTGTTTCCTCCAATTCATGGGTATTTGATACTGGATGTGGTTACCACATTGTTAATGTTTTGCAGGAACCTGAGAAGTGGAAGAAGACAGAACGAGGCCGCATGGACCTCATCGTTGGTGACGGGAAGAAGGTCCCAGTACTTGCTACTGGAACATTTTCTTTTTCATGTTCTTCAGGCCTTGTAGTTAATTTGATTAACTGTTTATATGCACCTGGTTTATCCAGGAACATTATCTCTGTCTCTTCATTGTTTGAACAAGGATTTCGGTATAAATTTAATGGAAATATGATTTCTGCTTACCTTAATGATATCTTTTATTTCGAGGCTAAACCTCAACATGGAATATATGAGATAGATGTTCAAACAAACGACCAGCTCTATCATGTTTCTAAGAGAAACAAAGCTGATAGTAACGAATCCTCGTTATGGCACCATAGACTTGGTCACATAAGCAAGGCCCGCATCAAGAAGTTGCAAACTGCTGGCATTCTCGAATCCCAAGATGCAGATTCCTTTGACGAATGCGAGTCATGCTTATCTGGTAAATTAACCAAGTCACCCTTCACCCACACAGGTGAACGGGCCCAAGGATTGTTAGGCGTTATTCACACTGATGTGTGTGGACCCTTTCGAACCGAGACGAGAAATCGTGAACGGTACTTCGTGACTTTCATCGATGACTACAGCAGATATGCCTATGTCTATCTGATGAAACACAAACATGAAACTTTTGAAAAGTTCAAAGAGTTTCAAAACGAAGTACAAAATCAGCTGACTCGAACTATCAAAATACTTCGATCAGATAGAGGTGGTGAATACCTAAGCGCTGAGTTCCTGAATCATCTAAAGGAATGTGGAATCGTTTCACAACCTACTCCACCTGGCACACCCCAGTTAAATGGCGTTAGTGAAAGGAGGAATCGAACCCTGCTTAACATGGTTCGATCAATGATGTGTAGGACAACCTTGCCGCATTCCTTTTGGGGATATGCCATCTTAACCGCCGCTCGTCTAATAAATCTGGCACCGACCAAGAAAGTAGGGAAGACCCCATATGAGATATGGCATGGTTCTCTTCCCAAACTTTCATACCTCAGGGTATGGGGATGTGATGCTTATGTCAGCAGTGACTCTGATAATAAGCTCGATCCTCGAGGCGAAAAGGTAACTTTCGTTGGATACTATGGTAATACCGGTTATTACTTCTACCATCCCGATGCAAACACTGTTTCCATCAAGCGGAAAGGTAAATTCCTTGAGAAAGAATTTCTTACTCGAGGAACAAATAGTGATCCAGTGGATCTTGAAGAAATTCAAGATTCACCTAACCCTGAAGCGGTCGCTGTGTCTGACCGACAAGTTGTTGTCGCACCATCAGACCCAAACACAAGCACAAGCGTTCGTAGGAGCGAAAGAATACGACATGAGCCTGATAGATACCTTGGATATCATGAGGCCTTCGATGTTCTATTAATAGCCGATTCTAACGATGAACCTATTAATTACAAAGCTGCTATATCAGATCCGGAATCTGATAAATGGCTTGAAGCCATGAACGCTGAGATGCAATCTATGCGTGACAATCACGTCTGGGACTTGATTGAGCTACCCCCCGGTACACGGGCAGTAGGGAGCAAGTGGATCTTTAAAAGAAAAACTGACATGCATGGAAATGTGCAAACCTACAAAGGCACGGCTTGTAGCGAAAGGTTTCACTCAAACTCAAGGGATTGATTATGATGAGACCTTTTCGCCCGTTGTCATGATCAAATCGATCAGGATTCTCCTTGCCATAGCCGCATACCATGACTATGAGATATGGCAAATGGACGTAAAAACCGCCTTCCTGAACGGACAACTCGAAGAAGATGTCTATATGGTTCAGCCTGATGGTTTTGTCGATCCAGAGAATCCAAACAAGGTTTGCAAGCTTAGCAAGTCCATTTATGGACTCAAGCAAGCATCTCGAAGCTGGAATCTTCGTTTTGATCAGAAAGTCAAAGAGTTTGGCTTTGAACAAAACAAAGACGAGCCTTGTGTCTACAGAAAGGCAAGTGGGAGCGCTGTATCGTTCCTCGTACTGTACGTGGACGATATATTGATCATAGGGAACAACATACCCATGCTTAACGAAGTTAAGAAATGGCTTTCATCTTGTTTCGCTATGAAAGACCTTGGAGAAGCCGCTTATATTCTGGGAATCAAGATTCACAGAGATCGATCTAAGCGCCTTTTGGGACTCAGTCAAAGCACATACATAGATAAGATCATAGCTCGGTTCAATATGAGCAACTCCAAGAAAGGAGCAGTTCCCATGACTAAGGGAACAATATTGGACAAATCTCAAGCACCTAAAACGGAGCGCGAGATAAGCCAAATGGCATCGATCCCATTTGCCTCTGCTATTGGATCTATCATGTATGCCATGCTCTGCACACGACCGGATGTCTCGTATGCATTGAGCGTGACAAGTCGGTACCAACAGACGCCAGGGCTAGCTCACTGGACGGCTGTAAAGAACATACTGAAATACTTGAGAAACACCACTGACATGTTTCTCGTATTCGGGGGTGTTGATGAGGAGCTCACTGTAAGATGTTACACTGACGCCAGTTTTCAGACTGACCGAGATGATTCTCGCTCACAGTCAGGATTCGTATTCACTCTTAACGGAGGGGCTGTTTCTTGGAGAAGCTCAAAACAGCCAGTAGTAGCTGATTCTACTACTGAATCCGAATACATAGCCGCCTCAGAAGCTGCTAAAGAAGCCGTGTGGATGAAGAAGTTCATATCCGATCTCGATGCTATGCCAAGTATTAGGCAACCCATCGAGATGCTGTGCGATAACACAGGCGCTATAGCTCAAGCCAAAGAGCAACGGTCCCATAAGATGGCCAAGCACGTACTGAGGAAATTCCACTACATAAGAGAAGTAGTCGACAGAAATGAAATCAAGATAAGCAAAGTACACACAGATCAAAACTTAGCTGATCCCTTCACTAAGCCTATGACTCAAGAGACTCATATACGCCACAGAGAAGCGATAGGGCTTAGATTAGCTAAAGACATGTTTTGATTCAGTATTTGGATGTATGAACACCAGCGGTTATCTGTATTATTCTTATTCCATCTGTTTTATGCAATAATGAATTACATAACTGTGTTCAATATTTGTACGTTTAATCCATGGACAATAAGTTCTTGTCCTAAATGTCCGTAGTCGATTAGTAAGTGGGAGCTATACTAAAGTAAGACTATTGTGACTGGTTGAACTTTAAAGTTGTTTAACGTTCAAACTCACAGACCTCATTGGTGAATGACGTTGGACGTAACTCGCATCATGCAACGCAATCATGGAAGTCTTGCTTGCTTGATTAAATGCATGCTCTAATGTATCCTTAGACCTGAGACGCATATTCGAACTCCTCTTTACTAAAGAACATTCTTTGATTGTAGCCTAACGTTGTCGCGTAACTGCCAGCCATAACGGCTACTTTTGGGAATGGCTCTGAGGTTTAGTGGGAGCTGTATGCCTCAACAAGGGATTCTGTACTCTTGCTTCGGCAACAGTTAGACATAAAGGCGCCCTCGTTGATTCCAAGTGATAAGTGTGAGGCCTCACCCAAACTTACTGTGTGTTTGTTGGATCACTTCGAATTGTATCGAGAATGAAAATCGATGAATAAAATATGGGAGTCCATGTCCTATAATTCATCAATGTCTTATACAGAAAGGAACATATGACAATGAATGCACAAGTCGTAAGTCTGCTTGATAGTCAATCAGATATACCTTGGCAACCGACTTAAAGAGTCAATATTAGTTGGTGTAGCCATGCATAGCTAGAGTGCCTCTGACTGCGCTCGTTAAACTGTCGCGTTCAGTCCAAGTGGGAGACTGTTGGAAACAAGGGTGTCCTGACCCGACGAATTAACGAACCCGACCGATATTGACCCGTAAGAGTTACACCCGGGTCAACGGACTATTATATCTAATTAATTGTTAATTAGAAATAAACGAACTAAATGGTGAATTAAATAAATATGAATTATTTAAATTGACAAAATCTATCGGTTCAAAATACTCGGTAATTAAAAGACGGATCGATTAGTTGTTACCGGATTAACAGACTAATCGATTGATGGATTAAAGGAGATCGCGACCGGGCCCAGTCCGTCTGGCCCCGGTCCGCGAATTTAATATTAAATGAGAAAAGGAGGAGGATTGAAAAGAGAAGTTACTCGAAACCCTAATCTCCTCTCTCCTCTCTCTCTTTGCGCCGAACCCCAGCCGAAGTCGGCTCCTTCGCCGCCGTCGCCGACCGCCGTCGCCGCCCCGCCTCCACCATTGTGATCCGTTCGAGATTTCAGATGGATCCCCGTCTTGCCAGTATTTGCGCCCGACTCGAAAGCGAAGCCGTCGCAGCCCGAGCCGAAGCCGCAGCCCGAGCCGAAGCCGAAGCCGCAGCACGAGCCGCCGCCGCGGCTCAAACCGCCGCCGCCGCCGCTGCCGCACGCGCGCCGCCGCGCGACCACCGGCCGGTGGTTCTCGCGCTGCCGGCGCAGCCGAGACCGCCGTGCCCGGTCGCGTCATCGTGGCCGGCGCCGCTCTACCCGTCTGCCACCGCCGCCGCCTCTCCTCCGATCTCCGGCGAGTCGTTCGTCGTGGGATCGGTCCCGGTGGCCATCCCGACGGAGAAGTTTTTGTCACCACCACCGGTGGTATACCTACCACCACCGCCGCCACTGCCGCCGCCGCCACCTATGGTCGCCGCCGCCGATGTCGTCGTCGATGATCTGTCTCGAAGGTTCGAGTCGGACGTCACTGTTCGTCCTAGCGCGAGCCCGTTGAATCCGGGTGTCTCGAGCGGTTGCTCGGATCCCGCCAAGGTATATCTAATTTATTAGATATTTAATTTTATGTATTTATTTATTTAAATAAATATATTTTCTGTGTTTGTCGTGCCGGTGATTGATCCTGTTACAGTTGCGTCCGCGTTTAATTCGTTTCCGCTGCTAAATTAATTTGGAATTAATTTTATTATTATAATCGGTTTTAATAAAATTAAAATCGGTAACCCGGATCCCACTGTAAAAACCCAACAGCATCGTACCTCCTCGTACTTGCCTGTCCTTCTTGTCGGCTAGATCCCCTACACTCGCTTGCTTATTCCCTTTGCCGAGTTTATCTTTATCCCTTCCGCCATGGCGATACCCGAGGTGGTATCCTTGGCCCGTCATCGAGACCAAGGGCTTCTTCGTAGCCCGTCGTCTCGGGAGGTGCTTCTATATAGCCCTTCTATTTTAAGAGGCCATTATGAATGGCCTTCTGGGGGTATAGCCTAATAAGTCCCCCCCCAAGTCCAGCCCTTTTGAGATCTTAAGAAAGTGGTGCCGGAGTACTCTCCATCACCAGAAGACTATGTACCATCCAGCCCTGAGGCTGAGATCCCTACAGTGGGTACGGTCCGACCATCGACCATCCCATCGAGCTTCCTGAGGCCCCTTCGACCAAGGGTCTCAGACGACTCATCTGACCACCCATTGCCCACCGCTATTGCTAGCGGTGCGGCCGCAGCTACTGCTGCCACTGCTGCTGGTGCTACACGCACCATGGACCCCTTTGCGCGCAGACGACGTTCTGTACGCACCTACCGACCCTTTCGAGGTGCCGGTAGGCGAGGATTCACCCCCGGGAGGGGAGCTGGCCCTTCCCGGCGCAGGGCAGCTGAGGGCCCTGCAGACGAGCCTGTGCCCAAGCGGCACTGCGCGTCTGACCACCCTCACCTTGCCTGGATTCCAGGGCAGCTAGCCACATGGAGGACTTTTGAGGGAGTTCCTAGCCTGTATGAGCCAGGCAAGTCCTCTACCAGGGGCGATGCCACTCGCCACCCTTTGACCGGCTACTCCATCCTGACCGGAGAGCCCATTGCGGATACTATTCCGCTGCTGGTGGCCCGTGCTCGTCGCCACGAGCTGTCTTTCGCCGACCTGGACACCAGGGTTGCTGAACTTCCCACCAGGGATGCTCAGGATGCATTAGAAGCCCGCGTGACTGAGCTGGAGCAGCTTCAGGTCGCTTCCCAGGGAGCCATGGAGTCCCTGCACGCTAACATGACTGATGTGTGCTCGGTCAACATTGCACTGATGTTGGCCAACGAGTCCCTCCAAACCCGGCTTGCCGTTTTGGAGGAATTCGCGGGTCGAGTGTTCACCTTCTTGGACCTCACCTCCAGGATCACCACATCTCTGATCCGACCCCCTGGACCCCCTGGACCTCCTGGACCCCCTGGACCACCACCACTTTAGATGACTTACCTAGCATCTAGGCTTTTGACCCACCATTTTAGCGACGAAACATATTTATATATTTTGTAGTGATGTATTATGGGACTGCGTGCCCAAGACACTTAAAAACTTGTCCTCTTTTGTTATTGTATGTTTTATCGGATAATATGGTGGAATGTAATGGTAGTATGTTTATGTTTATGATGTGTTGTATATGTTTGCCATGTTTATGATTTCTGTTATTTCTGTTATTATCATTATGTCGTGATTGTTCACTCGCGAACCATACTCCTTGCTATTTCATGTTTCTTGGTTGTGCTTGCGCGTGTCATATCATGGTACTATAGATGTATGTCGTGGCTGTTATTCTCGCGCATGTAATAACCCCACTTACATATGATCTAACTTTTCCCTTTATGTTGCCATTGATAACTTAAAGCGAAAACATGCCGCCTAGACGCCGAGCCACCAGAAACACTTCACCTCCTCCAGCCATGAGTGCTACTGATATCGAGGAGATGATTGCTCAACGCGTTGCAGAAACCGTTGCTGCTGCTGCTACCCAACGTCACGCTGACGCTGGAGCACGCGGTAAGAACGAATTAACCAATGTTTGAAAACACTAGACTACAATTTCGCAAAATTGTGATCAACGTTTTCACTTAACATTGCAGGCCCTCGTGAATGTTCTTACAAGGACTTCATGAATTGCAAACCCACTTACTTTAAGGGTTCTGAAGGCGCTGTTGGTCTAATTCGCTGGTTTGAAAAGCTGGAGTCAGTTTTCCGTATTAGCAACTGCCCTGAACAGTACATGGTGAAGTACTCCACCTGCACGTTTACTGATAGTGCACTGACTTGGTGGAATTCCCATGCTGATGCTATGGGAACTGACTTAGCCTATGAAATGTCATGGGACGAACTCAAACAACTGCTGCGTGATGAGTACTGTCCCAGGGAGGAACTGCAGAAGCTTGAATCCGAATTCTGGAATCTGTCCATGAATGGAGCCGACATTGCTGGATACACTAAGAGGTTCCGTGAGCTTGCTCACCTCTGCCCCACAATGATCACTCCACCGTACAAGAAGATCGAACGCTACATCTGGGGACTTGCACCACACATTCAGGGAAATGTCCTTTCCTCGAGCCCTCAGACCTTTCAGGATGCTGTGCGTATGGCACACAATCTCATTTACCAAGCTAATCGTCAAGGTGTAAACTTTGGCAAGAAAGCGTCTGAGAACAAGCCCTCTGATGTTAGTGCCAATCCGTCGTCAAGCAAGAAACCTGATAACAAGAGGAAGCGCTCTTTCTGGAAGAATCGCGATGATAAGAACTCTGAGAAAGCCCCAGTTAAGGAAACCGCACCGGCGAAGGTCTATGCCGCCACTGCTCCTTCTTATCCTGTCCGCAAAACCGGTTACACCGGTACTGCTCCTCTGTGCTCCAAATGCAACCTTCACCACACTCTGGGTTGTGATAATGTCTACTGTAACATCTGTAAGGTTAAGGGACATGTAGCACGCGACTGCCCAAAGCGCACTTGCTACGGTTGCGGAGCTACTGGGCACTACAAGAGTGAATGCCCGAAGATGAAGAATCAAGGTGCTAACCAGGCTAGGGGAAGAGCTTTCGTGATCAATGCCGGAGATGCCCGCCGTGACCCCAACACGGTGACGGGTACGTTTCTACTAAACAACCATTATGCTTCTGTTTTATTCGATACTGGTGCCGATAGAAGCTTTGTGTCTACTGATTTTAGTCAATTGCTTAAAATCACCCATGTTGCCTTAGACACTAAGTTCACAGTAGAATTAGCGAATGGTGACTTGATAGAAACCGGAATCATCTATCCGAACTGCCCGTTAGAACTCTCCGACCATTCTTTCTGTATCGACTTGATGCCTGTTGATTTAGGTAGTTTTGATGTAATCATTGGAATGGATTGGTTAGCAAAGAATCACGCGGAAATCGTGTGTCATGAGAAGATGGTTAGAGTGCCATTAGCAGATGGTAACACTCTGAACGTGCAAGGCGAGAAGAGTGGAACCAAACTAAATATCATATCATCTATGAAGGCACGGAAATTCCTCCGCAAAGGATGCCATGCCATTCTAGCTCATGTCACTGAGAAGAAACCGAAGGAGAAGCGTATTGAAGACGTTCCTGTTGCCTGCGAATACCCAGAAGTTTTTCCAGAAGAATTGCCAGGCCTACCTCCAACACGACAGGTTGAGTTTCGCATCGACCTAACACCCGGAGCCGCCCCCGTTGCCAGGTCCCCTTACCGACTGGCACCGTCTGAGATGCAGGAGTTATCTAGCCAACTACAGGAGTTGCTAGATAAGGGATTTATTCGTCCAAGCCACTCCCCATGGGGTGCTCCCATGTTGTTCGTGAAGAAGAAAGATGGAACGTTCAGGATGTGTATCGACTATCGAGAGTTGAACAAACTGACTGTGAAGAACCGTTACCCGCTTCCGAGGATCGATGACTTATTTGATCAACTTCAAGGATCATGCTTCTATTCCAAGATCGATCTAAGGTCGGGGTACCACCAACTCCGAGTTAGAGATGAAGATGTCTCGAAGACAGCATTTAGAACACGCTATGGTCATTACGAGTTCCTCGTTATGCCATTTGGTTTGAATAACGCACCGGCCGTATTCATGGACTTAATGAATCGCGTGTGCAAACCATACTTGGACAAATTTGTTATCGTGTTCATTGACGATATTCTTATCTACTCGCGTAATAAGAAAGAACACGAAGAACATTTGAGACTCATCTTAGAACTGCTGAAGAAAGAAGAGCTTTACGCGAAGTTTTCCAAATGTGACTTTTGGATTCGCGAAGTACACTTTTTGGGTCATGTGATCAACGACCGAGGTATTCACGTTGATCCGGCTAAGATTGAAGCAATCAAAGATTGGAGTACTCCCACGACCCCAACCGAGATTCGACAATTCTTAAGTCTCGCTGGCTACTATCGCCGATTCATTGAAAATTTTTCTAAGATAGCCCAGCCTCTTACCGCCCTGACTCAGAAAGATAAGAAGTACATCTGGGATGATAAAACCGAAGCTGCTTTCCAGTTGTTGAAGCAAAAGCTTTGCGACGCCCCAATCCTGTCCTTACCAGACGGAATCGACGATTTCGTTGTATACTGTGATGCTTCGCATCAAGGCTTGGGTTGCATACTAATGCAGCGTGAGAAGGTCATCGCTTACGCATCTCGACAACTGAAGATTCACGAGAAGAATTATACGACTCACGACTTAGAACTTGGAGCCGTTGTCTTTGCCCTCAAGATCTGGAGGCACTACCTCTATGGGACTCGGTGCGTCATATTCACCGATCACAAGAGCCTCCAGCACATCTTTAACCAGAAAGAGCTAAACATGAGACAACGACGTTGGGTTGAACTGCTTAACGATTATGAATGTGAGATTCGTTATCACCCGGGCAAGGCTAACGTTGTAGCTGACGCTTTAAGCAGGAAGGAACATGCCAAACCGTGTCGTGTTCGAGCATTAAGTATGACCATACGCTCGAATCTCACGTCCCAAGTTCGTGACACTCAAATCGAAGCTCTTAAGCCTGAAAATCTGGAGAACGAATGCCTACGTGGTATGGAGAAACAACTGCTTGAAAAGCCTGATGGAACCCTGAACTTTATGGATAGACTATGGGTTCCTAGCTTTGGAGGTTTGAGAAAACTCGTGTTCGATGAAGCCCATAAGTCAAGATATTCCATCCACCCAGGATCGGACAAAATGTATCATGGTCTACGGGATCACTTCTGGTGGCCGAACATGAAAGCCGAGGTAGCCACCTACGTCGGTAAATGCTTGACGTGTTCAAAGGTCAAAGCTGAATACCAGAAACCGTCCGGACTACTGACACAACCGATCATTCCAGAATGGAAATGGGAAGAAATATCTATGGACTTTATCACCAAGCTACCTAAAGCTAGATCTGGTTGTGATGCTATCTGGGTAATAGTGGATCGACTGACGAAATCCGCTCACTTCCTGCCGATTAAGGAAACCGATAGTATGGAAAGACGGACTAAGATTTACATGAAGGAAGTCGTCTCTCGTCACGGTGTACCTATAGCTATCATATCCGATCGCGATAGCCGTTTCACTGCGAACTTCTGGAAGTCCCTCCAGAAAGCGTTGGGTACTCGCCTTGACATGAGTACCGCGTACCATCCCCAAACCGACGGTCAAAGCGAGAGAACGATCCAAATGCTTGAGGATATGCTACGTGCATGTGTGATCGATTTCGGACCAAATTGGGATGAGCATCTCCCACTTGCCGAATTCTCCTACAACAACAGTTATCACACTAGCATCCAAGCCGCTCCGTTCGAAGCACTTTACGGAAGAAAGTGCAGATCTCCGCTTTGCTGGACTGAGATCGGTGACAGTCAACTGACTGGTCCCGAACTGATCTTTGAAACGACTGAGAAAGTGTTTCAAGTCCGTAACCGACTGAAAGCTGCTAGGGATAGACAAAAGAGCTACGCCGATAACCGCCGCAAACCCTTGTCCTTTAAAAAGGGTGATCGCGTCATGTTGAAAGTGTCACCTTGGAAGGGTGTCATCCGGTTCGGCAAACGAGGAAAGCTTAACCCTCGTTACATTGGCCCATTTGAAATCACTGAGACAATCGGACCGGTAGCTTACCGTCTACGTCTACCTGCAGAGCTAAGCAATGTGCATAATGTCTTTCACGTTAGTAACCTTAAGAAATGCTTATCTGATGAAACGCTTGTCGTCCCACTTGATGAGATTCAAGTTGACGAGACACTCCACTTTATCGAAGAACCTGTCGAGATACTTGACCGAGAACTTAAGAGACGGAAGCATAGTCGCATTCCCATTGTCAAAGTGCGATGGAACTCTCGACGAGGTCCGGAGTACACTTAGGAACGCGAGGATCAAATGCGTCGAAAGTACCCTCGTCTTTTCGGAAACGTCGCAGTCAACCAGTGATCAAGAACTGAATTTCGGGACGAAATTCTACTAACTGGGGGAGAATGTGACACCTCGTCCGAAAATCCAGGTCAAACCACCTACTTTGACTTTTAATTAAGTATTAATTGTGCTTTATCTGATCTGATTTCTGTTAAACTGTTAAATTACAGTGTCTGACTGTTAACTGATGACGTAAACCTAATCCCGCGTTTGTGCTAAAAGCGTATACCCGTTAAAAATATTATGATTTCATGTATAAATCATGGAACTTCAATAATAAGAAAAATAAATATAAAATGTATTTTTATATTTTATCTGGAACTGGTGTCGAACGTTTATATAAATCGACATGTCAAAACTGATAAGCGATCGTACGTTTAGAACTATTCGGTTTTAAACAACCTGGACGATCGGGCTTAAAACTGTTACAAACGGACAAACTGAAAACGTTATCCGTAACCCGTCTGGAAAACCGAAATAACATAACTGATTTCTGAAAAACATTTATAATCAACCTAAACAATTGTTTTTATGAAATAAAAACATCGACGAACTGAAACCGTTGTCAAGACTTAAGCCTAACCCACAACCGAACACCTAATTGGGCCCGACATGGCCCAATAGGCCCAATAAGCCTAAAACAATTAAACCGAGCCCGAAACTTCGATCCGTTACTCAAATATAATATCCCGAATAATCGTGGCGACCCGAAACCTCAACCGATGCAAAACGGGCCCGGGCCTCGAACCGGTGCCCCGTTTGGGCCCGTACGGCCCATTACCGACAAACGAGCCCGATTTCATTTTCTTTAAATGATTCGGCCCAATAAAAAGCCCAAAGCCCAATGGGTTTATTTTTATAAATTAAACCCACCAAACTTGCATTAGATTTTTATAAAACTTGTTACCACTTATCATTTTTATAAAAATTTGCCATGAACTTGTATAAAATTGTATACAACATTTATTCATGAAAGTTGTAGGTTATTTCACCTCAAATATTTATAAACTTTATAAACCTTCATAACACTTGATCTTCATTTACAAAACCATGACATTCTCTTTATAAAAAGTCACCTACACACCCATTGTTTTTATAAAATTTGGTTAGGAGAATTTGTTTGTGATAATCAAGATAACCACCTCACCACCCTATTCTCCTAATCCTAGCTCTCATCATGGAGAATAGTATTTGGAGACTTGTACCCATCTCCATCCACCAACTTCACCTTACACTCACTACAACACTCAACCATACTCTCCCTCTTTGTCCCTCACGAACTCAGCCCCTCTTCTCCTTCTCTTTTTTTTTGTTGTTTTCTGTCGCAGCACATCACAGCCTACCACCCCTTTTCTTTTCTTGTTTTCTCTGTTGAAGACCAACCACCACAGTCCCCACTATCACCCTTAAACCACCTCCCTTGTCCTTCTTTTTTCGATCGAGAACAGCCCTCACCACCACCTCTACTAGCTACCACCACCACCATGTATCACCACCATCTACCCCAGCCGGCGCCACCATAAACCACCGCCACCCTCACCTTCAGCCGCCACCACCACCATCCCAGTCGCTGCCACCTCCACCGTGACCCACCACCATCGCAGCTCCTCTTCTCCTTCCTTTCTTTCTTTTTTCCAGTCGCGACACACCACCACCCCTGCTACAGTTTCCGAGCTGCTTCTGCTGTGCCTCCCGCTGCCTTGCTGCCGCCGGAGACGCTGCTGCCGGAGCTACTGCTGAGGACAGCCGCAGGCCACCGCCACCCTCCCCGTTTCTCTCGGTTTTCTTTCCTCCTCCTTTGTGAGTCTCCTAACCGTCTCGTTTACGTTTCTTATACGATTTAAACGTTTCCAAGTGATCCCCGAGTCTTGACAAACGATCCTTTTAAAACCCAAGTCTCTAACCTACTTGTTTTGTTCATAAATTTGATGTTATTAAAACAAAAGGTTGCATGGTTGGAACATGGGTTATGAAGTGTTTTAATACATGAAAATTCAAGTTATATGACTTGTTAGTTAACTATGATTATCTTATAAGTGTTTAACATATGTTACATGTTTAATCATTGTTAATCTTATGTGTTAATAGGTTATGGTTCACTAGAAATGATTTTGTTATAACATAAAATGATAGGATTATTAGTTGTGACTTATATTGTTAATCATCTTGTTAATATGCTAATGACACATATTCATGGCCTAAGATGATGTTTAGTGACACTTATGGACTAGTTGGACATTAGGATGATTTTATAAATATTGGACATAAAATGATAACATAAAATCATTTAAATGAATTTATATGGTTGAAATATTAAAGTTAGTAATTTTATAAATTACTTGGACATTTAAACCATAAAAATATCACCATAATCAATTTTGTATAAAATGATCACATTTTATAAAAATATAAACTCTAAAAGACAAGAATTTAAAAGTCTTGTTGAGATTTTATAAAAGAATGAAATGGATAAAATATATATAAATATATTTTATGTTCAAAAATGATAGAATATCAAATTTTTGGAATAAATGACAAAAAGTATAAAACATTTGGATTTTATACAGAAATAGAAACATTTTATGTTAATGAATTTCTATAAAAGTCTTTTATTTAAAACCCTAACTTTGTTTAATAAATAAAGTTATTTAAAAATGATTTTATAAAAATAAAATCAAAAGACTTATAGAAACTATGAAAAACATATTTTAAACATTTTTGATTATTTTAAATGAATCAAAATAATCAAAACGTTTTAACCGGATCAAGTGTTTATTTTTAAACGTTTGGAATTGAAACGAAATCTTTAAACGATTTAAAAACGTTTTACGACGTAACGAATCGTAAATAATTATTTTCAACAAATAATTATCTTTACGAATTTTAGAAACCCTAATTTGAGTTAAAAACATTTTGGTTTGTAAATATAATTATTTTAATGATAATTATATTTATATCAACTCAAAACCCTAATTTTCTTAACATGATTTAAATATTAAAATAACTTTTAATATTTACCTATTTATATTAAATCAATTAACTTGTAATGATTTAATAAAACTATTTCGACAAGTTATAATAATTATTTCAATAATAATTATCAACCCTGGTTATATATATTATAACTTAACGCGATTAATAAATCAATCGATCGAGCGAACATAAAAATAATAATAAATATTATTATTTAAAACAATATTCAGGACTTGATTGAACTGGACTTCATGATACGTTATCGCATGTTCATTCCTTGTATTTATTTACATAAATGCCTTAATATGTGAACATTCGTATTTGCTGATTTTGTAAACTGATTAACTAACGGATTTTCAAACGCTACAAACGGGATTATACGTCAAGACTTGACCGGTATCATTTGGGTAACGTTCGTTACTCAAATGATTATGTGGACCCTTATGCATGTTGTCTTATGTTTTAATAGGACTTTACTTGCTAGTTGCCACTCGGCAATTCATCATTTCCACTGAATCAAGTGAGTTTCACGGCCCCTTTTCTTTACAACTGTTTTACACTTATGGGGGAGAAATCATGAACTGATAAACTGTTTTAACTTAATGTTATGATTACTGTTAGCCGTATGACTATCTGTTCCCTTACTGATTGCCCAAATGGTACTTTATCGTTATAAACGTTAGTACAACTGAATCCCACCATTAGTTGATTTCAATTAGTTTCTGATCGAAACGATAACTAGTAAATAGATCTATTTGGGTTGACAACCCTGCCCAGATTGGTAGCTCCAATTCTGACTTCGTATATTGTCAAGGGGTACACGTCAGTTATTCTTGCCTGTTCGGTATCTCTCGGGCGAGGATACCATGGGTGGGTAAACCGTTAGTATTTGAAATCAAGGTTCAGGTGAGATCATACAACTACAACAGTAAGCTAATATAACATTCTGAGTTTTCCTGAAAACTGTTTTATAATCTTACTATCGAGTCCTAAACCTGTGAACCTCACCAACTTTATGTTGACGTTTTTAAACTCATGATTTCTCAGGTAACTAAGCTGATCATGGAAGCCGTGCAAATGGGACTTCGCCTTTATATTCGGACCTGCTTCGTTGGAGTCCTAGTCCCTATCTATCCTAAATAACTACTTTATGTTTTCAATAAATGAAACTTGACTTTTCAAGTTCAAATGTAAGATAATATCGTTTGCCACACTTTCCGCTGCAACGATTAATGATATTATGTTTAAATTAACGTTTGAATTTAATAGTAGTTGTTCTGTATTTCTGTGACTATGATTCCATCCCGCTCACACCCAATCATTTGTCCGGGGTGTGACATGTTAGGACCAAACTACTTGCATAAATATAAATTCCATGATTATTAACTTTTATTTATGCATTTTATATCTACTAACACTTTTTAAGTGTTAGGTCCATTTTTATATTTTTAACAAGATGATCCAAGAACACTCAACTCATCTAGTGAGTTTTATGGATAGATCCATGTAGGGTTTTGTTCTTGGATTAAAAAATATTCAAGAAATGCATAAAAATAAACATGATGATCTTGGTGCACTTGGATACTTTCCATGGATTTTTCCAAGTGTTTCACCCATCTCTTGGCACTTTTAAGTTCCTTAGAACACCAAGAAATATGTTTAAGATCATGAAGAAGAATGGGGGTTAAAGAAAAGAGTTATATGATTAAATAAAATGTAAGTGTTTTAATGGTTGTTGTCAAGACTTGGGGGTATGATTTGGGTGTTTGATTGTAAAGAAAAGAAGAGATTGAGTTAGAAAAACTCACAAGGAAGAAAGGGGTAGAAACCGTGAGGAAGGGGGGGGGTTCCCGACGGCGTTTACCAGCGTCAGGAGGGCGGCCGGCGGTGGCTGGACGGTGGCCAGCGGTGGCTACTGTGGCAGCAGTGCATGGGCCGGCAAAGGGGTGAGGGAGGAGAGTGGAAGAGAGGAGAGAATTGTGGGTTGGTGCAAGGTGAAGTGTGGGGGTGATGGTTCCTTTTATAGGCTAAGAATTGAGTATTACCAAATGCTTAAAGGCTTAATCTTGTGTACATTAGTACAATGACAGCTAATGGTGAGTTGTGGTGTAGGCTAGGCATTGTTGGCACACTTAATCTCCACTTAAAATGCAAGACTAGAAATGTGTAGGTGACTAGTTTATAAAATGCTCCATGTTTTTATAAAAGAAGAAGGGTTTTATAAAATATATCATGGTTAGAGGTTGGTAAAAATCACAACTTTTATAATTTAATTCCTAGTGGAATAAAACTACAAAGGTGGTGGGTTTTTAATAATTTATTGGGCCAAAAGTTTATAAAATTGTAATGGGCTAATTTTATGGGCTCAAAACTATTAAATAAAGAGGTTTGGGAATTGGGCCGAAGCCTAAATAAACTTCAAATGGGACTGGGCCGGGTTATTGGTTGGGCCGGATACCGGCTGGGCCGGTATGGCGCTGGGCCGCGGGCAGGCCGGTTGAGCCGCGAGTCGGATCGCCGGTTCGGGCCGGTGTCTGGGTCGATCGGTTTGATTGTCGGGTTGAGTCACGGGTTCTGTTTCGGTGTTTTGGTTCATCGGGTTTTATTGGGCCTGACTGGGCCTGAACGGGGCTCCGGTTTTGGCTTTGGTTCAGTCTTGACAACGAAAAGTTTTTTTTTTTTTGAATTTATTTTTGGTTCACATAAACAGTTTTAGTTTGTTTGACATGATTTGTTTTTGTTTTTCACAAGTTGATCCGGTTTGGCACCCGTGAATGCAACGAAGACTGTTTAGTTTGTTAGCGTCAGTTTTTAAGCTCGACTACCATGAGTGATTAGAATACCAGTTGTTTCTAGTCACGAAATCGCTTAAAATGTTCCTGTGTCGATGGCGAATATCCGTGACACATGTTTTAAGAAAAATATAAAAATTATTTTTTTATATTTGTTTTCTTGTTATTGAAATTCCATTAATTATTTAACGGTCTTTCTCATTTATTAGGGCGCGTTCTCTAATACAAACGTGGGAATCAGTTTTACGTTCGGTTTCTATTAGTTACGTGCAGTTACCGAATAGTTAATCACAGACACGATAAGCACATAACATCTAATCTAAAGTCAAAGTAAGGAGCGTTGACCTGACTTTTGGACGAGGTGTCACACTCCACTTGACCAATGGAGAAGGTTATTGGGACACGTAGAGGTGGCCTTGAGCAAGGCCTCCGACAGGGAGGGGGTGTGGGGAGGCGAAAATTTTAATTTTTTTATATGTGATTTCCTGATAAGTACCATTTTGCTACAATGTTTGAAAGAAACATGTTTAGATCAACTGGCAGGGGCGCAAAGTGTTAAGGCTTAGGCTCGTGCAACACCCAAATTCGAATGACCCGGTATTGAATTTCCTCCTTGGCAGTTTTTTCGGGTTAACAACCTTTTAGGACGGAATTTTAGTAAAATTATAAAGAACAAGTTTTGAACATGTGACCTTAGGGGGGGGGGGTATGGTCACAAAAGTACCCTAAGGATACTTTTTTTAACCAATAAAAAGGATGCCATATGAGAGAGAAGAAGGTGGATATGGTCACTACAACAACCGGTTCAAAAGTGTTAAAAAAAAGAAAAAAAAGGCACCAACGGTCAAAGATAGTTTTTTTTATCACTTGGTATATTATAGTTCATTTGTAGTACCTAATTGTAGCTCATCTGTAGATGCTGCCATATGCATCATCATCATCATCTTTAATAACTGTATCACAAGTGGTTTATGATGTTTTCATAAGCTTCCGAGGGGAGGATACTCGTATGGTTTTACTAGCCATTTATACAAGGCTTTAACTCAAAATGACCTTAGAACCTACAAAGATGACAAGACACTCGAGATTGGGAATCCAATTGCTTCTGAGCTCCTAGAGGCCATAGAAACATCAAGAACTGCCATTGTTGTTTTATCCAGCAGTTTTGCAACATCAAAATGGTGTTTGAAGGAAATTGCAAAGATTGTTGATTGCATCAAACGAGGCAAGTTGATTGTTATTCCTATTTTTTACCATGTGGCTCCCTCTGATGTTCGTCACCAAAGCAACTTTTTTGAACAAGGATTTGCCAATCATGAAGTTGATCCTGAGATTACACCACAAAAGGTGGAAACATGGAGAGCTGCTTTCAGAAGAGTGGGGGTTATCTCCGGATTGCATGTGACACAATGCAGGTAAAACTCTTACTGTCTTTTTTTTTCTTTCTTTTTTATCAGAACTAACACGATTATTCTGGTGACCTGCTCTCATGTCTGGTTCTCTACAGGGATGAAGCGGAAGTCATAAGTGAAAATGTGAGCAGAGTCTTAAGGGACTTGCCTGATACAGTGCCAATAGATCTTCCCAATAGTCTAGTCGGAATCCATTCACGAGTGGATGAAGTGAAAAGAATATTGAGAATGGACTCTAGTGAAGTTCTTTTTATAGGGATTTGTGGGATGAGTGGAATCGGTAAGACTACTCTAGCTGAAGCCGTCTATATGAACATTAAAAAGAAGTTTGAAAATAGTAGTCTCCTTGAAAACATCAAGGACATTTCCAAACAAAATGATTGTACTAATCTATGCAAATTACAACAGAAACTACTTGATGACATTTTAATGGAGAAAAGCATTCATGTTCAAAGTGTTATCCATGGTCAAACTTTGTTGGGGACAAAGCTACGTGGTTTAAGGGTTATAGTTGTCTTGAATGATGTGAATCATGTTGACCAGTTGACCAATTTAGCCAGGGGACGTGAATGGTTTGGACCTGGCAGTAGAATCATAATAACCACGACAAAAATTGACCTGCTGAGTCCACATCGCATAAATGAAATATATTTGTGTGAGGAAATGAAAGGTGATGAACCTCTTAGTCTATTTTGTCAGTCAGCCTTCAAGCAAGGTCATCCTACACATGGTTATGAAAAGTTGTCGAATGATATTATGAAACTTGCTGGTGGTCTTCCTTTAGCTCTTAATGTTTATGGTAAGCTATTATGCGGGAAGGATGAAAACTATTGGAAAGAGACATTGAAGAAACTTAAAGAATATCCAGAAGAAGAAGTTCTTCGAAGGCTTGAAGTAGTTTATGCAAGACTGAATAAAAATCAGCGTAATGCCTTCATATATATTGCATGCTTCTTGAAAGGGAGAAACAAAGATTTGGTAAAAAATATACTGAACAACACTGGCTTGTACTCTGAGTGTGGAATGACTGATCTTATGAACAAGTGTCTCATAACTATCAATCTTGAAGATAACGTGTGGATGCATGATCTGCTGCAACAAATGTTCTGGAAAGTTCTTGTCACTGAATCAGATAGCTATGATAGGAAGCACATTGCAATCAAGTCTCATGAAGATATTGTAGACGTACTCTCATCCAACGACCTACAAGTTTGTTTAATGGCTTTACAAAAAAAATCATTTGACTTTAATCATTCGGGTAGGAAATTATATGAAATTTAGTTTTTTTTTTTCAAATGTGTGACTCTAAAAATGCAAACTAAAATCCTATATATCATTCAAATTTATTATTTGACATGAAACTGTTCCCATTTTAATCTCTAAATTTTTGATTTTGTAACAGGAATTTACTATAACATTAAAGATTAAATACTCTTAGCAGTTTTTAATAGCCAAAACAGATAACTCATTTTACACTTTTAAGTCACCAGCACCTAATACCAGGGGAGAAATATTATATTACTAACTGTTGTGCTTGCTTATTCCAGGGAACACAAACTGTTGAAGTCATTAACCAGGATCCTTACAAGGGTGAAGTGAATGATCGCTTGAATGATCCTACATGTTTCTCAAACATGACGAAATTGAAATTTATCCGAATCAGCAATGTACACTTCCCTAAAGGACTTAAGTATCTTTCCAATGATCTAAGAATTTAAGAATGGTATGAATGTTCTTTAAAGTCCCTGCCTTCAATGTTTGAACCAAAAAAACATTTATGAACTTAAAACGTGTTCCAGCCAACTTAAAACACTTTGGAAGAAAAATCTAGTAAGTCATTGTCTGTATACACCATTTCAATCATGATTTGCAAGGTAGAAATCTCACAATTTCCATCTCTTACTACAGGAACTACCTAATTTGATATCTTTTAACCTCAGTTTCTCAAAGCAACTTATTGACATCCCAAACTTGACACCAGGATCGAATCTTGTGAAACTAAATCTTGAAAGCTGCACGAGTTTGACAAGGATACATGAGTCAGCTCTTCTCCAGAAACAACTTCGTTACTTGAATCTCAAAGGGTGTACATGTCTTAAAAGTCTTGGAAGCAATTGTATGGAAATGGATGCTCTTGAGGCACTAATTCTTTCTGACTGCTTAAAACTTCAAAATATACCTGAGTTTGGAAAGAACATGAAGCGCTTGGAGCATAGCATATGTATGTGGATGGAACTAGAATCAAGATATTACTAGAAAACATAAGGGAAATGTGTGATTTGAGGAAACTTGATGTCAGTCGAACCTTTATTAAAGAGCTTCCATCTTCCATTTACTGTTTAAAAAAACTGAGACTACTGCATGTAAATAACTGCCCGCTGTCGTTCAAAACTGGATGCTTTTTGAACCCCAGGTTGCATACAGTATCCTCATCACGTTTAAAAGAAGTTGATCTAAGTTATTGCAATCTCTGTGTGGTTCCTTATGGTATTGGTTTGTTATGCCACTTAATAACTTTAGATCTATCTGGAAATGAATTTGTTTCACTACCTGCAAGTATTGGTCTCCTTTCAAAATTGAGAGTACTTTGTTTGAATAATTGCAAGAGGCTACAATCACTGCCAAAACTTTCGTTAGTAGATGAGGACATGGATTATGGACCTCGATGTAGATTTAATTACTATGTTTCCACTAAAGAGGTTGATGTATCTAAATTGCATGCGTCAAGCTACAACAATCGTCCAACCGTATCATGTTTAAACTGTCCTAAACTGGCAGTGGACAAATATGGCAGATATCTAGCAGAACAATTATTAAGGAGTTACCTTGAGGTCTGTCAACTCTCTCTCTCTCTCTCCCCCACCCCCTCCCCTATCTCTCACTCAAAATCCACTGGATAATCAAAATTATTAACTACTTGTTCAACTTAGAGGCTATTTAATGTATGTGTGTATATATAGATGTAGGTGTGTGTGTGTCTACTAGATGTGTATAGATGCTCATATATGTATGTGTGTATATATATATATATATATATATATATATATATATATATATATATATGGTAGGGTTATTGTAAAAATGAAAATGTGTATGACGGGCATGGTGTTTGGAATTTAATGCCACCTTAAAGTTAAATCCTATAAACTAAACCCTATAGTTAAACACTAAAAGATAAACCCCTAAAGTTAAATCCTAAAAACTAAACCCTAGAAGCTAAACTCCAAATATACCTAGTTAAGGCTCAATGAGTCAGTTCCTATGTCACTAGAATGAGTTCAATCACCAAGCTTAAATGAACTCTGATTGAACTTATTCCGGTGGTGTTGGAACTGGCTTGTCGAACCCTAACTTGGTATAATAGAGTTTAGCTTAGGGTTTAACTTTAGAGTCTAGCATTAGGGGTTTATCTTTTTGTGTTTAGATTTAGGGTTTAGCTTTTAGGGTTCGACGAGCGGGTTCCAATGCTGTCAGAATGAATTCAATCGGTCAGTTTGAGTTCGATTCTCACAAAACAAGGGAGTTTTCAATTGAACCCTCTACCATATATATAGGGTTCATAAGAAACACTCATTTACTAGAAAACCAATCTAATTCTTATTGATCTATTAGATCAATGGTTTGTTAAAGACAAATGACATTTTAGTAAATAATCCAAATTGCAAGGAGATTATATTAATGATAGAAGGGCAAGTGTGGAATTGAAAAATGTTAGTTTTAGAAACCACCATCATAATTCCTACATTCACTTTTCTCTCCTCTCCTATGTATTATGTTTTTCTTAAAAGAAAATAAACAACTAAGACTTCATCTTCATCCTCATCAAAACCGACTTCATCTTCATCGTTTGTAAAATAAATCCAACAAGTTACACAAAACCTTCGGCATACATAACTGGTTACATATATATAACCTTGATCGACAGATACAGCTAGCCATTAGTTCACAAGAAATATTCATTGAAGATGAGGATGAATATGGATAACCAAGGGTGCGTTTGGTTGTGGAAAACACACCTTTTTTTTCATTTCTGTTTTCTAAGAAAACATGGAAAACAGAAAACGCATTCAAATTGTAGTTTTCTAGAAAAAATTTCCATGAAAACAGAAAACGGTGCTTTCTAACTTTTAAACTAAAATTGGAAAACACTTTTTTTTTGTTTTTCACTTTCCGTTTTCGTTTTCCAAATTTCTATTTTGGAAAATGGAAAACCCATCTTTTGGTTTAGAACGCGTTTTCAAAAATTTCCATGTGTTTTCTAGATATGGAAAGCCCATTTCATTTTCTAGAAAACTGAAAATGGAAAACTAGAAAACGTTTTCCACAACCAAACGCACCCCAAATGGTCCAAGGCAACTACTCTAACCATCTTACATAATTAAACGTATGTAATATAAGAGTTACACAATTCAATATACATACATAGCTAATTCAATATACATACATAGCTGGTTAAATATATGTAACCTTGTTTGTTGCAAGGTCAATCTTGATCGGGTCAATTAGGTACATATCATCCAGGAGGCATGTTAGATTGTTAGTCACATGTTTTTCTATAGTTTTAATGGGTTATGGTTTTTATTTTTATTTTTGAGTCAAGTAGTGGGACAGTGGACTGGTGGGTAGGTTATTTCCCCTGATTTAAGTTGCATGTGTCCATTTAATGTAAGTTTTCTATGAGTTAATGATGTAGAGTGTTTTAAGCATTAAAGTTTCTACTGTTTGTGTTTGTAATTATTGTGTGAATTAAACTTGGTATTAGAATATCTATGTGTTACTTCTGAACAATGGGGAGCTCTATATATAGAGTTACATTTTATCTAAATATAGTAAACTATTATCTAATTGCTATCTAACTATAGTAGGTGATAATTACAGTTATTGTCATATTTAGCACAACAATCACATCAATCATGGTCTGTCTCATATTCCCCCTCAAGCTAAGGCCGGGGAGCGACCTGTAGCTTGGATCTAAGTAGTAGGAATCATTGTGAGGATAGAGGTTTTGTGAACACATCAGCAATTTGATCATTTGTTTTGATAAACTGAATTGAGAGTTTTCTTTGAGCAACTTTTTCCCTAACAAAATGAAAATCAATCTCCACGTGTTTTTTGCGGGCATGAAATACGGATTGGTTGAAAGGTAGGTAGCACCTAGATTGTCACACCATAAAATAGGAACGGATGTCATAGAGATGTGAAGTTCTTTTAGGAGTGCCTCAAGCCAAGTTAGCTCAGCAACTGTGTTTGCTAAAGCTTTATATGCAGATCCTGTAGATGACCAGGAGACAGTACGCTGTTTTCGAGCACATCACGAAATGAGGTTAGATCCAAAGTAGATGGCATATCCCCCCGTGGATCGACGGTCATCGAGAGAGCCAGCCCAGTCGACATCAGAGAACGCTGATAGAGAGTGACTACAGACATCTGTGTATGAGTGTATAACAGGGGCTGACTTTTGTTGAATCAGCAAGCCGAAATGAGAGGTTACCTGAAGATACCGAAGAATCTGTTTGAAGGCAGACCAATGATTTTTAGTGGGAGAGTGCATAAACTGACAAACTTTGTTAACCGTAAAGGTTATGTCGGGTCCGGAAAGAGTTAAGTATTGTAATGCCCCGACAGTTTGTCTAAATTTAACCGGGTTATCAAACTGAGGACTGTCACCAAGAGCCAAGTTGGAGTTAGTGGCCATGGGAGAGTCAACTGGTTTGGACTGAGAAAGTCCTGCTTTATGAATAATTTCAGAAATCTATTTCTTCTGTGAGAGAAGCAGGTCACTACCTTTGGGAACCACCTCGATGCCCAAAAAGTATAAAAGCCGACCCATGTCTTGGATCGCAAAAGTAGTGTTGAGCCACTTAATATGTGATCAAGGAGCCGGGAATTATTTTTGGTTAGGATGATGTCGTCCACACAAACGAGCATATACAGTAAATTACCATTGTGGGAGTAAATAAACAACGAGGGATTCATTTTAGACCCTTGAAACCCAAGCTGTAACGAGGCTCCAGAAAGGCGATTGAACCAGGCCCTTGGAGCCTGTTTGAGTCCATATAAGGACTTGTGAAGCAGACACAAATGATTAGGCTTTTGCAGGTCAATAAAACCTTCTGGCTGGCGTAAGTAAATGGCTTCCCGGAGATCACCGTGTAAGAATGCGTTCTGAACATCCAACTGGCGAAGAGGCCACTGTCGTGTGACAGCAAGTGACAGAACTACACGAACGGTGGTGGCTTTTACCATCGCATTAAACGTCTCGTGATAGTCAATTCCCGGCTGTTGGTTGAAACCTTTTGCCACCAAACGAGCCTTATAGCATTTTATGTTCCCGTTTTCATCACGTTTTAACCTGAACACCCACTTACAATCAACAACATCAACATTAGTAACAGGTGGTACTAAAGTCCATGTACCGTTTCTCATCAGGGTTGTGAATTCCTCTGTCATGGCAGCATGCCATTGAGGACTTTTGTTAGCAATAGCAAAGGTGGAGGGTTCGGTGGAGGAAACGTCTATGGAGGTGTAAAAGGCAGAAGCATTGCAAGGAGTTTTTTGCTTTGGATTTTTGACGAAGGTTTTGAGGTCGTGTATGTGGTTGACTTTCGTTCATAAAAGTAACTATAGGAGGTTGGTTGTTAGTAGTGGATTGGGTGGCGTTGCGGTGGTGATAAGTGAATTGAACATGTGCGTTTTGATGGGTATTAGAAGGAGCCAAGGTGCTAGGGATGGTGTGGGTGGCGGTGTTTAGACCTGGGGAAGGAGGTGGGGAGGTTGGTTAGTTTAGGCCCGTTGTGTTTTGGGCCGTAGGTGGGGTAGAAGGCTCGGTCGGGCTATTGGGAGATATGGGTTATAGGTTTTCAGTTGGATGAGGTAGGTTAGATGGTTGGTCATATGGGGTAAGATAGGAATAAGATGAGTAATATGGATTAGATGAGTAATATGGATCAGATGAGTAATATGAATCAAAGGAGGTTGCTGTATGTGTAGGGGAGGTTTGTTGGAGAAGAGGAAAATGTGCCTCATTAAACCGTACATGTCGGGCGATGTAAATACGGTCGGTGGTAGGATCAAGGCATTGATACCCGTGATGAGAGGGGCTATACCCTAAAAAGACACAGGGTAGTGAACGAAAATCCGTTTTGTGTGGATTGTATGGACGAATGTGAGGGAAGCATTGAAACCCAAAGACACGTAAGAAGAACAAATCAGGTTTGCGTTTAAGAAGATGCTCAAGGGGAGAAATATTTAATGAAGTTCGAGAGGGCATGCGGTTTATCAAGTATGTTGCAGTTTCAAAATTGGAACACCAGATTGTGCCAAGAGGGTGAGACCGGTTTCCACCACATGGCGGTGTCTTCTCTCAACAAAGTCGTTTTGTTCGCTTGTATGAGGGCAAGAGAGACGGTGTATAATCCCAAGATTTGTGAAAAAGGAGGATAAGTTTCAAAATTCCCCTCCCCAATTTGTTTAAACAGACTTAAGTTGAGTTTTAAATTGTCTTTCGGCCATTATATGAAACTGTTTAAAGGTACTAAATACATCAATACATCAGATTTTTGTTTGATGGGAAATAACCACATGTATCTAGTATAATGATCAACACAGAGTAATAAAATAATGATGCCCATAAAAAGAAGGGACATGCTATGATGCACGGAAACAGGAACGGGAAACGGGTACTGGTACGGGAACGGGAAAAGATAAAACTCAAAAATCCAAGAAACGGGTACGGCAAGGGTACAACAAATAAATATATATATATATATATATATATATATATATATATATATATTAAAGATAAACAAATTATATATATATATATATATTAATTATTCAAGACATGTTTGTTAAAAAATTAGTCACGAATCAAGTTAAACAAATTATTTTGTCAGCAAAAAAATCAAAATATTAGAACTCTTTCAATTTCTAAGACTACTTTTAATTTTTGAACAAAAAACAAGTACTTTTAGGCAAAACAGTGAGATGGGTGAGGTGGGTTGAACTATGAAAAGACTTCACATTGTGTTCTGTGTAAAGAAAATAAGACAGGCTAGCTTTTTTGTATCTCTCTTTCTATACATATTCTATACATACAAATCTCTATTCTCTCTATATATGATGGGTATGTTTTTTTTTTGAAAAGCGACTGGTATCTACTCATCTCTACTTTTCTACTTTAGTTATCTTTCATTTTCTCTCAACATCGCCGGAATCTCGCTGGAAACGTCTCGAAAGAGGTTAACATCCGTCCCCTGAAACTGGAAGCGGCCTGGAAACATTTCACGGCCATCCCCGTGGCGTTTCCGTCCCCACGGCGTTTCCGGGACGGGAGACGGCAGGTTCTTGGCGTTTCTGTGCATCATAGGGGACAAGAGCAGGTCCCCAAACATCACAAAACACCAAATCCAAGACATGTGTACTTTTATGATCCGAAGAAGACAAATGCATTTTTGAAGACTTTCCCATAGGACATGAATTACAAAAAGGAAAAACATAATTATTTGTAACAGGAAGATGATTTATAGAAATGATAGATTGTAAGAGCTGCTTGTGGGGATGTCCAAGTCTTTGATGCCAAGTTATGGGGGAGGCTCAAACTGTGGAAAAGGCAACATTGGAGATAGGATGAGTCTTTGGTAGACAGAAAGAGTAGAGACCGTCTTTACTTGGGCCCATGAGGAGGGTAGTTCGGGTTACCGTATCCTTCACACAAAAAAAGGTAGAGTGAAACTCAAAAAATACATTGTTTTCTTGACAAAAACGTTGTATGGAAAGAAGTTTTTGTTTGATTTGTGGAACATGAAGAGTTTTATTAACAGACAGAGTTTTGTTTGGCGAATGGAATGTGGAAGAAGCAATATTAAGAATAGGTAAACCTTTTTCATTACCAACAAGGAGTGTATCCTCACCATAATAAGGCTCAGAGATGTCAAAGCCGCTGAGATCAGGCGTCACGTGACTATTTGCACCAGTGCCCCGCAGCCATGATGATGATGCTTGTGAGCAATAAGTAGCAGAGTTTGCTTGTGGAGCCTATTTTGGTGAACGAATTGTTGCTGGGTCACGATTGGGACACTGAGAAGGAACGTGTCCAATGCCACACCTGTTGCATGTACCAAAGACTGTATTTTGATTAGATGCCCAAGGAAATCTGTGATTATTACCTGTAATAGAACCTGTGTTCCGGTTGTTTTGATTGTTGTTGTTGTAAGATTGATTGTTTTAGTGTCCACGACCACGCCAACTAGAGGAGCCACGGTCACGGTTAGGTGGTCCACGGGTGGTATAAAAGGCCTGACTCGACTGTTGTACAGGTTGCACATTAACCCCTAATTGGGTCATCAATTGTTGAAGAGATTGTATCGTTTCAGGTGGAAGTTGGAACCCAGTGGAAGAGGCAGAATCATTGCTACTGGTAACCGTGGAAGTTTGGGTGGCTGGAACTATGGGGTCTGCCTTTTTTTTATCATATACTCGTGATCAGCAAGCAGTCCAGAAAGTTCCAAAAAAACTACAGGAGGTTGTCTTGCAAGTAAGGAGGACTTCGGGGGATTGTATTCTTCCCTAACTAACATAACAATGTCTTTTTCTTTCATAGGCTCACCAATGTTTGCAAGAGCATCAGAATACTCTTGTGCCCGAGCAAGATAGGCAGCAGACGTTTCTTCCGGTTTTATTTCGATCTTGAGCAATTGGGTTTTTGGTGGGGCGATGTCCTTGTTAGTTAAACCGCTTAGATCAAAGCCCTGAATTATATCATGGAGACCAACCAGAGCACTCTCATATTCAGAGTCCATACAAACCCCACTCTCCCGTAAAATGTGGTCCTGCAGCACCTAGGATTGGGCCCTCGAGGCCACAATAGAGTACGAGGAAGCCTCGACCGCCGAGTAAACCCCGAGTCCCCATGACGAATAGGCAGAGAAGCAAGCCGCCATCGGAGGTCCCCGAAGAAGGGCCCACCACACACAACTATATCCTCGATTGCCGAACGCAGATCCTTATCAAAACCAGCAGTGACCGCCATCATGTGAGCAGGGGGACAAGTCTTTAAACCAAAGAAAAGCTTGGCAATACCCATACAAGAGTGAAGCAGGATGAGTTCACATTGCGGGTCACCAAGCTTGGAGAGGAGGGGCATGAGAACGGCAGCAGTAGTCGCCCTCCTCAAAGCCAACCCTTGTATAAACCGGCCATCTCTGCTAACAGCACCCCTAAGGAGCCCCCCGCAGGAAGGTCTACTAATGTCCGGTGGGAAAAGACCTGGGCACACTTTCTCGTCTTCGTAAGATGGCCAAAAGAGCTCTGTCTTCTTAATATTTAGAACCAAATCCAAAGGTGGACCGCGCTCCTTAATGATCCCAAGAGCCTTAGCGACCTCCCCGGAGTCTCCAATGACTGTGCCATCATCGAGATACCAAGCATGGAGAAGCAGGCGACAATTGTCTTGGATTTGATGCACAAGGGGGTGTAGGACAAGGGCAAACAGAAGCGGCCCCAGGGGGTCGCCATGTTGAACCCCGGTATTGGCCCAAATAACCCCGGTAGTGGCCCAAAGATGATCATCCCCCAGGTACAAGCGGGCCGACTGCCCATATAAGAAATCAACACATGGCGAAATGAACGGGCACCTCGGCCTAACCTCGCGGATTAAAGACGATTTGTCGACCAAGTTGAACGCATTAGAGAAGTCTACCGTGAGCATAGCAAAGGAACCATCAAGATGTCGTTCCCCCACAAGGCGGTTAACACTATGAAGAATGGCCTCAGCCCCACTTGATACCCCTACCCCAGACTGAAAGTCGTTGAGGTACTTGGTCATTTCTTTACAAACCCCCTGCATAGCGATTTTGGAGACTAACGCCGCCAAATGGTACCAACCGCAATAGGCTGAATCCCATTGTCAGGCTTAAGGAGTGGCGTGAGAGGAGCCGAAGCAACAAATTCAGCCAAACAGATTGGACATCTCCCCCCCAGCCATAGATTAACGACGGAGGTAATGGCTCCCAGAAAGTCCTTGGCAATGGAAGACCCCTCCCCACAGAGATTGTCCAGAATGTGCTGAGCCTTAGCCCGTCCCTACCACACGACGTTCCTTTGGGAAAATATTTAATACATTCTAGAACCCGGTCGGCACACGCGACAAGCGGGTCTCGGAAAGGGGAACAGATGGCAAGGACGGGGGAGGCAGATGCGGGTGCTTGGCTTCCAAAGTGCGCGTGGTTTCGACGTTGTACGACGTAACCCCCAATGAAAATAACACCTTCATAGCCGCAGTAAAATGGCCGTCGGCGATTTTTCTAAGGCACCTCTTGATGTTTGGCGCCACATGATCATCCTTATCGGTACCAACACCGGAAGGGCCCACGGTCATCTCCCCGGAGCCGTCAGAAAAACTATTAACCAGCTGCTCAATGCCATCTGCCCTCCCCCAAGCAGCTAAGGATGTCATGATGGATCGGCATTGCAAGACTTTCCGTTTTCCAGAGCCACAATCTTGCTGATTCTGGGGTCTAAAAACCTGCAAGAAAAGAAGTGTTCCTTCCCAGAAAATAAATTTAACAGGTGGGGGTTTTCGTTCTTTATGTTTTCCAAGGTTGAGGGAAATGAAATATTTGAGTGCTTGCGTTTTTTAATCACAATTGAAAAAGTAAGAAGCAAGAAGGGTTTACTGTGAGCCGAAAAAAGTTTTGTGTGAGCCGGAAGAGACATGAGAAGAAGCGTCTTGTGTGAACCAGAGAAGATTGAGGACAAGTCGTGCGAGGTATAGAGAAGATAGGAGCAAACAAAAGGATCGAATCAAGATTAAGAGCATTCACAACCCATTCCATATAAATATGTGAGTGTAAACCCTAAAATTTGAGGTTTAGTTGTGAGTGGTTGTGAGTAGAGGAGAGAGAAAAAGTTAGTGTTCATCCCTATATTTGTGGAAAAATTTGTTGAATCCCTAATATTTGAGGTTTGAAGAAAGAGAAAAAGTAGTGATAAAGGTATAAAAAAATATTATTTAATTGTGGTTGTGAGTGGAAGAGAGATAAAAAATAATGATAAACGTATAAACTATAGGGATAAGGATAGGGAATGAGTTGCAAATGCTCTAAGGGGAACATAAGAGTTAATCTTGATCAGGTCAAATGGCTAGGAAGTTTATTAGACACATGTATTTTATAGGTGTAATGAGTCATGGGTTGTTTTATTTGTTGACTCAAGTAGAGAGGTGGTGGACTAGTGACTAGGTTATTTCCCCTGATTTAAGTTGCATGTGTCTATTTAATGTAAGTTTTCTATGAGTTCATGATGTATTAGACACTTAGTTGACATTTGTATGTATGTTTATAGTAGATGGTCCTTGATGTAATTATGAATTCTATATAAACCTATGTACGTACATGATATTGTGAATATACAAGAAACAATTTTGATTCCAATTCTAATTTGGTATCAGAGCCAGCCATCGCCCCCTACCCTAACCCTAATATTTTTTTACGGCAATACAACAGCCTCTGCTGCTGCTCTTCGATCAGTAGCATCCTCTGCTGCTCTTCGATCCCATCTAAACAGCCCCTCAACCCTCTTGTTATTCGATTCTTTATTCCATGGCCACCTTGATTGCCTTTGATCAGAAGGAGAAAACAACTCCTAACTCACATAAGTTTGGGTTTACTTTGACCTCCACAAACTATGGTTATTGGAAGGCTATGCTGCAACCCTTCCTTGTTACAAACAACCTTTACGGTTACACCGATGGCACAATCCCATTGCGAGCCGCAACCATCACGGTTACTCCAGAGAAGGTGGCTGATGCAGCCGAAGGGTCCCAACCACCACCCCCGCGTGTTGAACCGAATCCGCAACATGCCATCTGGGTATCCAATGATGCTCACGTCCGCATGCGTGTTCTCTCTACGATATATCTGAAGGCTCCTTCCAGCATGTTCAAGGCACTACATCCGAGGAACTCTGGCTCTCCTTGGAACGAGCTTATGCTCCTCACACGGCCTCCCATGAGTACACTCTGAAGACACAACTTCTACGGATTGAGATGAAGGGTGATAAGTCCTCATTTGATTATCTTACTAGGGCTCAAGAGTACGCCACAACACTGGCGAATATTGGAGAACCGATGAAAGAAAAGGATCTGGTCATGCTTGTGATCTCTGGCCTTCGCGAGGAATACAATGGCTTGAAGGCCACAGCTCTTGGTCGTCAACTTGCCTTCAACGAGCTTCATGCCCTATTTGCTGATTATGATTACATGCTCAAGAGAGCTGCACCTAGCATGCCACCGACTCAAGCTTTCTCCACGTCTCTCAAGCCAGCTGCCACCTCCCCGGTTCCTCAGGCCGACGCCATATAAGCCATCCAACAGTTGGCTGCTCAACTAGGTTTGTAGCTGCAAGTACCTCCTTCACAACCTCAGGCATACTACACCAACCGACTCTCTAACAACCGTAACCGGAATCAGAATAATCGTCAAGGAAATTTTCAGAATTGTGGCAACAACAACCGTAGCACAGGAGGTAATCGTAATCAATTCAATTGGGCAACTAACCAGAATATATTAGGAGTTTTGTTATGATATATGCTCTATATTTCGTATGTATGTATATATAGTTGCTTTATGATGATTCTTAAGTCCCCGCTTATAGTGTGCACATATAATGTATATATATATATATATGTGGGCCCTTGGGGGGGGGGGGCAAAAGTGAAATTGCACTAATTTTAACGTTATTTTACTAACGTTTATTAAATTTTATTAATCCAAGTTATTACCAGTTGGCCAATATTAATCCCAATTTCAAAAATGGCTCACATTAATCCCAATTATTAAGGTGTTGGATTTCATTGGACCCCCTTTACATTTTTCTTAACTCTGTTTGGGATTTTACTCAAAGAATTCCAAAGGGGGTCTAATGAAATCCAACACCTTAATAATTAGGATTAATGTGGGCCATTTTTGAAATTGGGATAATATTGGCCAATTGGTAATAACTTGGATTAATAAAATCCAATAACCCTTTTACTAATTTTGTGAGAATAACGTTAAAGCTGATGGACGGTTAATCATGCATCATGTGGTTGAGTTGATAGCCGGAAGACAAAGGGGTACAAGCACCAATCTGTCTTTGTCCCGATTTGCTGAGTGTTATGTGCCTTATGTCCAAGGCTTGATGCAAAAATATAGGCCTATCGGATTCTTTAAGGTGTACTATCCCGATTTGTTAAGTGTTATGTGCCTTATGTCCAAGGCTTGATGCAAAAATGTGTGAAACCAAAAATCATGTGAAACCAAAGATTGTGTGAAATGATCGAACTAAATAAAGATATCATGTGATCTAGCAAAGATGATGAAGGACCAAGAGAATCAAATATACTTGCAAGATTTCTGTTCAAGCAAAGATGAAGATAATGCTGCCAAATTTAAGAACCTGGATGATATCTATGCAGCGGCTAATGAAGTGAAGCTTGAATATTAATTGAAGACCTGGAGCAAGCTAAATTTAAGGGGGAGATTGTTGGATTAAATTTATCTAGTCCAATGGACTCCTTAGCCCAAAACCAAAGAAAGACCCGTTTGATTTATCTCCATCGTGGAACAAGAGAGCAGCGGACAAACAGAAAAGTCGCCACCGCCACTGAAACAATATAACTCGTCGGATGATGAGAGTATATATTGTAACGTTTTTATATATTTAATTCTATATTTTTAGTAGTTATAACATATTAACTCTAATCATATTTCCTATGGTTTGTGTTTCATGTGCGTTGAACTTAAATGTTATAAATCGTGACGTTTAGTGTCGTGTAAAGTTTATTATATTTATATATTGATCACTTTCTAAACACACCAGTTTGAGTATAAAATGTATCGATCTAATCGGGTTTGGTGTTTATCACATTTAAATATTACTAGTTCTCTAAAATCTACAATATTAATAATTAAATATTAAAGAAACGAAAAAGAGAATTCATGACTTTTGTTTATGTGCAGATCCTTCACGTGGGCATTCAAATATCACAATCACAATTGAAAGGCTTATAGATATATCATATATGGATTTCATGTGCGCCTACAAGTGGGCTTCTTAAATTAAATATATATCTTTGGACGGCAGAAGGGGATCATTCGAAAAACCCTTAGGGGGGTTTGAGGAGGTCAGCCGCACGGAAGAGAGGGACGGAGATCGAAGATCAAAGGCAACAACAATTCTCATTCTTTTGGTTTGTTTATTTTAATAATTGTGTTTAGAGTTTTAGATTTTAGTTATTATTTTTTTATGATAAATCAAATAGTGACATTACTTTTTTTGTTCATCATGATTGTTGGCTAATTTATTTTAACTGTTTTTGGTGATTGGTTGGTAAAATCGTTCTATTCCTAATCAATTGCTTAACTAGTTGTTCCGGAATACTTGCTACCGTTGAACACCCGCATGCTAAACTGTTTAATCTAACTAGTAACCTAGGGTTTTAGTGGTCCACTGTTTAATGATCTAGCACTTTCTTGCGGCAGGACTAATCAGCCCATTAGAAATTTAGGTTATTAGGTCAATGAAGCAATTGGGGGGCATTTCTATGTGTCACAGTTAAGTAATTAGGTTTTGCCTAGATCGGTAACCAACCAGGATCCAAAAGTAGTTAACTTGTCTCATAAGTAATTTATTTAGTAGTTTTAGTTAAGTTGTTAGTTTAGTTCCAATTCAAGCAAAACAGCCAAGAGGCAATTTAGTTCAATTCGGTAGATTAAATTAGTTTAGTTTAGTTCAGGTCAATCTAGGTTAGTGACAGTAATCTAGGTTTAGGTAGTTCATTTAGTTAGGTAGTTAAATACTAAATCACTAGTGACCACTAACTCCCCTGGATTGATACCCTACTTACCCTATCTATAGGTTTAAGTTTAGGATTATTTGTAGCGGTCTCGACACCCGTTATCAAATTGGCGCCGTTGCCGGGGAGTACGTGCGCTTGTTAGTGATTTTAGTTTTTTTAGTTAATTTCTTCTTTTGTTCGTGTTTTCTAAAAAACTCAAAAAAAAAAAACAAAAAAAAAACCCAAAAATATTTTCTTTTTGTTTCTTTAATTTTAATTTTACTTGTCTAGTCATAAAAAAAAAAACAAAACCAAAAAGATTTTTTTTTTTTTTGCAATTTTATTTTTTATTAGGTTCGTTTAAAAAAAAAAAGTTCATAATTATTTTTTTTCGGAGTGCTAGTCTTTGATTCCATTGCGTTGTTTTATCATCTCGATCAGTGCTACGCAAGTGGTCTCTTTGTTTTTGATCGTTGCAGGAAATTTGAGGATAATCATGGGTAAAGAGGAGAAACGCTATAACTGCGGGAGTTTGTATCATAGAATTAAATTTTGCCCAACACTTCCTACCGAGATCAGAATTATGGAGGATTCAGAGGATGAGGATGAGTACGAAGACTCATATTATCCATATCAAGCACCTCGCTCATCCTACTATCAGGGATATGCTAAATCAGGTTACCACGAGAGATATCAAAAAAATTACTCTCAACCGGCATACGGGGTTCCGTATGAGTTTAACCATGGGGCTAGAGATGTGTGCTTCTGTTGCGGCCAAGTCCACATAGATGAGGATTGCACGGTGTTTTGGGAAAACCCAGATTATTGGAAGGAAAAAATGAAGGCCGAGAACTATTCAACTATATATCAGGGACACTCTCCATCTATGACATATAATTATTTAGATCATGATGTTTATTCTAATAATTATAATTCTAACTTTGAATCATGTGCAGGATATCATGATGGATATGTTAATAGTTACTCTCAACCAGCATATGAGGTTCAACAGGATTTTGACCAAGGGTATCCCGAGTACCCCCAATATCAGCCTGAACAAAATTACAATCAAAGGGGTTACAACCAAGACAGATACATTTAGGGATACGACCAATGTTACTATCAGGATGAATATCAGAGTGACTCGTATGATTATGTGGATCCACAACAGAATCAGGAGGAAGAAAGTAGTGCTCAACTTAGTGCTCAGTTGAGTGCAATGAATGAAATGCTGGATTCCATCATCGAGGTCCAAAAGGCTATGCAGAGGGAGTTTGATATCCAAGACGAGAGGCACGAGGTATTGCCAAAGCCGGTGGCGCAATTAGCGGAAGAGATGGCGAATCAAGAAAATGAATCTTGGGAACAATCGCTAATTGAGGAGGTTGAGCAAGAAGTGGTGCCAATGGTAGTTGAGGGTCTTAAAGAGATGGGATCAGAGGTTGAGAATGATGTGGAATCCTTTGATTATGAACATGTGGTTGAGATCCCGTCACACTTAGAACATGAAGAAGATGCATGTTTCCCAGAAAATGAGGAAGAAGTGTATGAAGTGGTTGAGGAAGTGACTAAAGATGAGCAAGTAGGTGAGATCCCACAAGGTACGATTAATCCCCATTCTTCTTTATTTACTTTACAGGTAACTGAAGGAAAGCCGATGAAAAAGAGGAAGGTGGAGGAAGATGATATTGGGCAAAAGCAAATCAAGAAGCTCCGCAGTGATGACTTGAATGTGCCACATGTGAAATTACAAGTTTTAGTGCGACATGTCAATTATCGGGCGCATGTTGGCAACTCTAAAGGTAAGTGTTCGATCCATGATAAATTTGTTTTTAATTTTAAATTTGTTTTGTTTCACATGTTGAATTTGAAAAGAAAAATAAAGAGACGTGTGAACTACCGAGCCTTCATCGGTAATGTGATTGGCAAGTGCGGATTGAAGAAAGTGAAGTGGAGTGTCAAATACCGAGCGTTCATCGGGAACTCGGTTGGGAAGTGTGGACTGAGACCACCATGAGCGTCATATCAGGTACGGTCTGGCTGAAGACCTTAAACTTAGCGCTTCTGGGAGGCAACCCGAGAACTTTGTGGGTGTTTTCACTAGAAACCCTCACGAGACTTCACTCGTCCACTCGGGCTACCGAGGGGTTTAAAAGGCTTGTTGCATACGCTAAATGCAACCGTGATTCCTACGAAAGTGAGTGTAGTTTTTTTTATTTTTATTTTTTACATAATTTGTTTTTTTAGTGTGTTTTCTAGTTTTGCAGTTTGCTTGGCAAAGTTCAAGTGTGGGGAGGAGTTATGGGAGCGCCTGCTATTTCAACAAGTTTCAACTACAATCAGGTCGATGTACTCTTTCCATACTTTTGTAGCTTTACTTTTGGAACTTGTTTATTTTTATTCTTCTTTATTTTTGTTGTTTCTTTGTTCACATTGAGGGCAATATTGAACTCAAGTGTGGGGAGGGGAATAACGCGTTTCGTTTGTGTTTATTTTTTGTGTGTGTTTTAAAAAAAAATTCAAAATCAAAAAAATAAAAAAAAATTTAAAAATTTGAAAAAATGTCTTTGGATTTATTGCAAAATCATGGAAAATGATAGAAAAATTGGGAATCTGTTTTCAAAAATAAATTCAAGAGAGAAAAGGGAAAGGTGGTAAGAAAATGAGAGAATGGAAAGTATATCTAATTTGTGATGTGTCGGTAGGCCCAACTGATTTAGTAAAGCTTAATTATCCTTTGGTGTTTATTTGTGTATAAATATGTAATTAATTCAGTTTGCTAGTGGGTTCCCATTTTAGGAGTTAGAGTATGATTGAAACTGATAATTAGGAGGAAAAAGACCTTTTTAAATTAGAGACTTATATATCCTCAGAATATCTGGCACGTTATGATCTTTTTGCGAAAGCAAATCCGAGAAATAACGGCGCCCCATTTTTCCATATTTGAGCATATTAGGTAATAAATTGGTTAATGAATTAGAGTGAAGGGACATAATACTCACGTACGAACTAAGGATAGTATCCCGTGGTGAGTGCCTCTTATGATGTTCTGGATCTCGCGGGCAAAATACTCACGTATGATTTCGGGGGTAAGACCTTGTGAAAAAGTACCTCTGATGATGTCTGTTGGTAAGTATAGCTAAAATTAACCAATTATGAAAAAAAAAGAGAAAAAAGGAAAAAAAAAGAAGAAAAGAAAATGAAAAAATAGAAAGCAATAGTAGACAAATAAATGCTCAACAACTTCACTATCCATTCAAATCCATCATTCTTGGGATATATGAGTATCTGGTTTAACTAGGGTGGGGAAAATATAAATATTTCATCTTTATTACCCTTTACTTTGACCGAATATGAGTCGGGATTAGATTGAGCTAGAATTTTCTGAATGTGGGACACATAAGCAGGTTGATACAAATAATTGGTAATTCATATAAACACCTTGGGGGCTCAAAGATCAGTGGTTGGGTTTAGTCGGACCGAAATATCGGCAATTGCAATTAGTATGTATGATTACATTTGGAATGTGGAATGAAAATGGTAGAGCAAGTAAAAAAGTTAAATGATTTTGAGATTGATTTCCCAATTATGATTTCATGGTAGTTTTTCCGGGACGAAAAAAGATAAGTGTGGGGATGTGATGAGAGTATATATTGTAACGTTTTTATATATTTAATTCTATATTTTTAGTAGTTATAACATATTAACTCTAATCATATTTCCTATGGTTTGTGTTTCATGTGCGTTGAACTTAAATGTTATAAATCGTGACGTTTAGTGTCGTGTAAAGTTTATTATATTTATATATTAATCACTTTCTAAACACACCAGTTTGAGTATAAAATGTATCGATCTAATCGGGTTTGGTGTTTATCACATTTAAATATTACTAGTTCTCTAAAATCTACAATATTAATAATTAAATATTAAAGAAACGAAAAAGAGAATTCATGACTTTTGTTTATGTGCAGATCCTTCACGTGGGCATTCAAATATCACAATCACAATTAAAAGGCTTATAGATATATCATATATGGATTTCATGTGCGCCTACAAGTGGGCTTCTTAAATTAAATATATATCTTTGGACGGCAGAAGGGGATCATTCGAAAAACCCTTAGGGGGGTTTGAGGAGGTCAGCCGTACGGAAGAGAGGGACGGAGATCGAAGATCAAAGGCAACAACAATTCTCATTCTTTTGGTTTGTTTATTTTAATAATTGTGTTTAGAGTTTTAGATTTTAGTTATTATTTTTTTATGATAAATCAAATAGTGACATTACTTGTTTTGTTCATCATGATTGTTGGCTAATTTATTTTAACTGCTTTTGGTGATTGGTTGGTAAAATCGTTCTATTCCTAATCAATTGCTTAACTAGTTGTTCCGGAATACTTGCTACCGTTGAACACCCGCATGCTAAACTGTTTAATCTAACTAGTAACCTAGGGTTTTAGTGGTCCACTGTTTAATGATCTAGCACTTTCTTGCGGCAGGACTAATCAGCCCATTAGAAATTTAGGTTATTAGGTCAATGAAGCAATTGGGGGGCATTTCTATGTGTCACAGTTAAGTAATTAGGTTTTGCCTAGATCGGTAACCAACCAGGATCCAAAAGTAGTTAACTTGTCTCATAAGTAATTTATTTAGTAGTTTTAGTTAAGTTGTTAGTTTACTTCCAATTCAAGCAAAACAGCCAAGAGGCAATTTAGTTCAATTCGGTAGATTAAATTAGTTTAGTTTAGTTCAGGTCAATCTAGGTTAGTGACAGTAATCTAGGTTTAGGTAGTTCATTTAGTTAGGTAGTTAAATACTAAATCACTAGTGACCACTAACTCCCCTGGATTGATACCCTACTTACCCTATCTATAGGTTTAAGTTTAGGATTATTTGTAGCGGTCTCGACACCCGTTATCAAATTGGCGCCGTTGCCGGGGAGTACGTGCGCTTGTTAGTGATTTTAGTTTTTTTAGTTAATTTCTTCTTTTGTTCGTGTTTTCTAAAAAACTCAAAAAAAAAAAAACAAAAAAAAAACCCAAAAATATTTTCTTTTTGTTTCTTTAATTTTAATTTTACTTGTCTAGTCATAAAAAAAAACAAAACCAAAAAGATTTTTTATTTTTTTTGCAATTTTATTTTTTATTAGGTTCGTTTAAAAAAAAAAAAGTTCATAATTTTTTTTTTTCGGAGTGCTAGTCTTTGATTCCATTGCGTTGTTTTATCATCTCGATCAGTGCTACGCAAGTGGTCTCTTTGTTTTTGATCGTTGCAGGAAATTTGAGGATAATCATGGGTAAAGAGGAGAAACGCTATAACTGCGGGAGTTTGTATCATAGAATTAAATTTTGCCCAACACTTCCCACCGAGATCAGAATTATGGAGGATTCAGAGGATGAGGATTGTGACACCCGGCAAATTCAGGTGAATTTTTCTGGACAAACACGAACATGAACAATTATTTATATCAAACACGCATGCATTCAGGCATCTAATAGGAATGTTAGAACGATCGTCGTGTTCACAGACAGTCACACAAGTCGAGTCGGTCCTAATCGTTGGTGACTAAAATATTAAAACGCTATCGAATGAACTCAATGTGCATAACTTATAACTTTATAATTTTACGTGTACACGTGTGCAAATTGTTCTTTTTAGGTGATTATGATTTCATGTGGAACTATATGCTACTAGAATTACTTGAACCGAACACGTGGGTATACCGTATACGTTGATGTTGGAATAAACTAAGCATGCAAAGCTTTAATTTAGAAAGTGGAGGGACTTAAACCGATAGTTTTGACACTTGAGGGACCTATGATCTAAAAATCACAATTCAAAATTTTGAGATTGAGATATATCTCAATCTGAGAGCCGTATCCCTCCCCCACTCTCGCTATCCTCCGTATTTGTCTCGATCTTGAACGGCAAATTCCTTATATCTCGATCTCCCTCACGGTTATCAACTCCCTCTCACCCTCTCAATTGCAGAAGACGCATCCTCTTTCCCCTTGAACCAGCAGCGATCGTGAAGCAAGACACGAGCATCAAGCACGCAATCTAACACTCTCGAGGTGATTCGTAGGAACTCATCAACAGTTTTATTTGAACTTTCTTGCCGAGCTCCCAAAGGTGAGTTTTCGAACATTTTCTCTAAGTATTTCAGTTAGAGAAAGGAGCATGCTACAAACACTCTGGTAATATAATTATATTGGCTGATCACGTATGTGCACACATAACACGAATTACAAGTCCTTACATTTCGAACCGTTAGTTTATTGGAAAGCGAGGTAATCTTTGGTAGTACTACTGGGTTTGACAAACCCCACCCGCGTTGGTAGCTCCAACTCGACTGGATGTCGAACGGGTGTAAAATTAGCCTAGACAGTATCATCATCGTCCGTGTTAGGCGATGGTGGAAGGCATTACAAACACAAACAGTCACGCTTCGGTTGCGAACCACATAGTGATAGCATTATTGGCCTTGCTAGCTACGATTACTTTATGATTACCATGGCACGAACATTTTACAAACATCTTGACAAACATTTATTTTTTTTTCTTGCATTGACATTATGAACTCACCAGCCTTGCGCTGACCCACATAGCATGTCTTTCGCAGGTCTTTGAGGTACGAGCACGCTAGGACGCATATTGCATGAAAGTTGAACATTTTGATTTGCATTCCACTTTTACGTTTGAGTCTACTTTTGTGTTTGGTTTGAGGGCGCGTGTTTTGCGCAACACTTTCATTTACCGTTACACTTCCGCATTTCTTAAATTGTTTTGGTGTGTTTGCATGGTTTGGTATGACTAATGACTCGGATCCTGGTTTGTCACACGCCTCGCGGTATAAACCCCGCAGGTGGATTTTTGAGGGTGTGACAGATTGGTATCAGAGCCATTGGTTATAGTGAATCCGGTCTTGCATTTAGGCCAACTATAGCCTTAGAGTTGCATTAGTCATACACGAGAGCACACACTTGATTTAGTTATATACCGATATTTCATCCATTACAAGCATTTTAATATACATAAATATATATATATTATACAGACATGGCTGGTTCATCATCCGCTCCTTCCTCTACCCCTTCGACAAGCAACAATGGATCCGCACCTGATAACTGGGCCTGGTATCCTTTCGCGGTGGACCTGATGATTCGCAATGAAGGAGTGCCTCCACTTCCCCAGGAGTCAAACGCACACATGTGGCCATGGACCCTACCTCAAACACTCTATCCCTCGGAACGAGTCGTTGCATCCCTTGTGTCTAAATGGGGGAAAACAACTCAGCAATGTCAGGAAATGGCTGCCTCAATCGAAGAGCTAAAAAGGGAGAACATGGAAATGCGTGGGAGATTACGCGTTCAAGATGAGAGGTTGCTGAAACAAGAGCGTCGTAGTAAGAAACTAAAGGAGGATGTGAGATTGAACGACGAGGGGCGTGGAAGGTTGTTGGTACAACTTGAAGAACTATGAAAAGACCTTCGAGACCTTAGGCACGAGTTTCATACTGAAAGAGATGAATCCAAGTTCAGAGAGGAAGATTTAGAACAACTCAGGGGCAGAATAGAAAATTTGGAATTAAAGTTGTTGGCCCAACAGGGTGATATAGAACCTGCACAAGCAGAGCCTGCAGAAGAACTTGAGCCCGAAGAGGAACTCGAGCCTGAAGAAGAACTTGAGCCCGAAGAAGAAATTGAGCCCGAAGAGGAGATAGAACCTTTGGAGGAAGAGGAACCTGCAGACGACGACCATTCAGATATCTCCTCTGTTGGTACTGATGTTTAATCATGAACCTAGATGGGTTTGGGTTGTTCCCATCAACTAGTACTTTGAATATTAATTTCTGAATTTTTGGATATTTTTGTGAACTAGTTGCAAATTTATTTGAATTGAAATTATCATTTAATTTATTATGTTGTGTTCAGACGTTGTTAAATTCGTTGTGTTGTGTGTATGTATCTGGGTGATATATTACATTAGATTCTTTGTCTCAATTTGGATATTTGTGATTGAAAGGATAATGTCGGGACGTAGAAGCGGAAACCCTGCTAACTTGACGGCGGCTCAAATTAACACATTGGTGAACAACAGGGTCAATGCAGCACTGGCAGCCTACCAACAACAGCACCCGCCACAAAACCAAGGTAAGATTTTACCCTCATACTAACATGCCAACTCATCGAGGACATGACGTAACCGGTACGTCTATCTCCATGAATTGCAGGTGCAGGCACCAGCGCCCATAAACAATTTATGGATGGGAAGCCACCCATATTTACCGGAGAGATTGGCGCAGTGGGGATGCTGCGTTGGGTTGAAAAGACCGAGTCTGTGTTTGCTGTATGCAACTGCCTTCAAGCAAACAAGGTGAAGCTCTCACATGGTGGAACTTACAGGTACAGATGTTGGGAATGGCTGAAGCTAACGCCATGTCTTGGGATGATTTCAAAGCAGCATTAACTGAGGAATACTGCCCAAGAGATGAACTTCAGAAGCTTGAACGAGAACTCCGGGATTTGAAGATGCAGGGGTCAGAAATTGAAGCCTACACTCGGCGCCATAATGAACTAGCAAACTTGTGCCCGAATTTGGTACAACCAGCATACAAGCGGATCGAGATTTATCTTGGTGGGTTAGCCCCACAAATCCAGGGAATGGCCGTCTCCAGTAACTCTACCACTACACAACAGGCCATCCGTATGGCCCATAAGCTGACTGAAACAGCCGTAAATCAGGGAATTCTGCCAAAAAGAGGTGCCTCTGCTAATCCATCAGAAAACAAGAGGAAATGGGAAAACAGTGACTTGAAGAATTCATCGTCTCAGCAACAGCCACACAAGCAGGAAAGACATGATCACAACAATCGGGGTAACAATCAAAGTGGTTCAGGCAATCAAGGAAAGTACAACGGGAAGTACCCCAAATGTAACAAGTGTGGGTACCATCACTATGGTCAGTGCGAGAAGTTTCAATGCCGACGGTGCGGGAAAATAGGCCATGCCGCCAAAGATTGTCGCGGAGAAATTCAGATAAATCAACAGCAAAAGGGGTGCTATCACTGTGGAAAGGAAGGCCACATCAAACGAGACTGCCCACAATTGAAGCAAAATAACAACAATGGTGGTGGTGGTGGTGCTAGGGGCAGAGCATTCACTATTGGCAAAGGAGATGCTAAGAACGACAACAATGTGGTGACTGGTAAGTTCCCTCTAAATAACCGCTTTGCTAATGTTCTTTTTGATTCGGGTGCCGATAAAAGTTTCATATCAAAAGACTTTAGTAGACTGTTAGGGATCGAACCAGTAGAATTAGAAACTGCTTATTCCATAGAATTGGCTGATGGAAAAATAGTGAGGGTAACACACATTTACAAGCAATGTAGAATAGAACTATCTGGCCATAGTTTTCATATCGACCTTATGCTCACACCTCTCGGAAGTTTTGATGTCATCATTGGCATGGATTGGTTGTCTGACCACAACGCTGAGATCATATGCAACAACAAAGTCGTCCGTATCCCACTTCCCAACGGGGAAGCCATTTCTGTTCAAGGCGAAAGAAGCGGTACTGTCAAAGGAATTATTTCCTTCATGAAGGCACAAAAATGTCTGAGAAAGAAAAACTGCACGGCATTCTTGGCTCTAGTAACTGACAATGCTCGGGAAGAGCGGAAGGTAGAAGACATTCCTATAGTACGCGATTTCCCTGATGTTTTTCCGGAGGACTTGCCTGGTCTTCCGCCTCATCGTCAAGTCGAGTTTGAAATCTCACTCGCCACCGGTGCAGCGCCAATTGCTCGTGCTCCCTACAGATTAGCCCCACCTGAGCTGAAAGAATTATCTACGCAATTGCAGGAACTGTTAGATAAGGGCTTCATTCGACCTAGCACGTCTCCATGGGGAGCCCCTGTCCTTTTTGTGAAGAAGAAAGATGGGACTTTCCGCATGTGTATAGATTATCGAGAACTAAACAAAGTCACTATCAAAAATCGCTACCCTCTGCCTCGCATAGACGACCTGTTCGACCAACTTCAAGGATCTAGCTATTACTCAAAGATCGATTTAAGATCCGGCTACCATCAGCTACGTGTGAAGGAGGAAGACATTTCCAAGACGGCATTTCGCACAAGATACGGTCACTTTGAATTTCTGGTTATGCCATTTGGGCTAACTAACGCACCCGCCGTATTTATGGATCTCATGAATCGGGTGTGTAAGCCGTACCTGGACAAGTTTGTCATCGTTTTTATTGATGACATTCTCATTTACTCGAAGAGCAAGGAAGAACACGAGGGACATTTACGGTTGGTTTTGCAACTGCTACGACAGGAGGAACTATACGCAAAATTCTCCAAGTGTGACTTTTGGATTCGAGAAGTGCAATTTCTCGGCCACGTGGTTAGCGAAAATGGAATCCATGTTGATCCGGCAAAAATCGAGGCGATCAAAAACTGGGAAGCACCGAGGACTCCTACTGAGATTCGACAATTCTTGGGTTTAGCTGGTTATTACAGGCGCTTCATAGAGGGCTTTTCGAAGATTGCTCAGCCCCTTACAGCGTTAACACAGAAAGGCGTCGTTTTTAAGTGGAGTGACAAGCATCAACAGGCATTTCAATTGCTTAAGCAAAAGCTAAGCAGTGCACCTATCTTATCCTTGCCAAAAGGAACAGAAGACTTCGTGGTGTACTGTGACGCGTCCAACCAGGGTCTCGGTTGCGTATTGATGCAACGCGAGAAAGTTATTGCTTACGCTTCTCGACAATTGAAGGTACACGAGAAAAATTACACCACCCACGATCTAGAGTTGGGAGCTGTGGTCTTCGCACTAAAGATTTGGAGACACTATTTATATGGTACAAAGTGCACAATTTTTACGGATCACAAGAGCTTGCAGCACATCTTTGACCAGAAAGAACTTAACATGAGGCAGCGTCGGTGGGTCAAGCTGTTAAATGATTATGAATGTGCGATAAAGTACCATCCGGGGAAGGCTAACGTGGTAGCCGATGCCCTCAGCAGAAAAGAAAATGCCAAACCGAAACGGGTTCGTGCTTTGCAATTCACAATACACGCAGGGCTACCTGACCAAGTCCGTGACGCTCAGATCGAAGCATTAAAGGATGAAAACTGAGCAGTTGAATCGCTTCGTGGAATGGACAAACAGTTAGAAACAAAGGCAAACGGTACAAGATATTTCCAAAATCGGCTATGGGTTCCCTCCTTTGGGAATTTACTTGAGCTCGTGATGGACGAATCTCATAAATCTCGATACTCAATCCATCCTGGTGCAGATAAGATGTACCATGATCTAAAGGTAGCTTACTGGTGGCCAAACATGAAAGCAGACATCGCTACCTATGTGAACAAGTGCTTGACGTGTTCCAAGGTTAAGGCAGAATATCAGAAACCTTCGGGGCTACTTCAACAACCAATAATTCCTGAATGGAAGTGGGAACACATATCAATGGACTTTATTACAAAGTTACCAAAGACCTCCAGTGGTTGTGACACTATCTGGGTGATCGTCGATCGACTAACAAAGTCCGCACATTTCCTGGCCATTAAGGAAGAATACAAGACGGATAAGCTCGCTAAGATTTATGTAAAAGAAATCGTTTCCAGGCACGGGGTGCCAATTTCCATTATCTCGGATCGGGACGCCCGATTTACCTCCCACTTATGGAGATCACTGCATAAAAGGTTGGGTACGCGACTTGATATGAGCTCGGCATACCACCCTCAAACGGATGGCCAGAGTGAGCGAACTATCCAAACACTCGAGGACATGCTGAGAGCATGTGTTATAGACTTCGGAAACAGTTGGGAGGCTCACTTACCATTGGTGGAGTTCTCTTACAACAACAGCTACCACACGAGCATCCAAGCAGCCCCATTTGAGGCACTGTACGGGAGAAAGTGCCGATCACCTATCTGCTGGACGGAAGTTGGGGATAGCCAACTCACCGGTCCAGAACTAGTACTCGAGACGTCAGAAAGGATTGTTCAGATCAGAAACCGAATGAAGGCGGCTAGGGATCGTCAAAAGAGTTACGCAGACAAAAGACGAAAACCACTTAAGTTTGAAGTTGGTGACAGAGTTCTTTTAAAAGTGTCACCTTGGAAGGGTGTCATTCGCTTTGGCAAACGTGGCAAACTGAACCCACGCTACATTGGACCATTTGAAATTGTCAGCGAAGTTGGCCCGGTAGCGTACGAGCTAAACTTACCAGAAAAATTGCGTGGTGTGCACAATGTCTTCCATGTGTCGAACCTGAAGAAGTGTCTATCAGATGAGAGTCTAGTAGTACCACTAGACGAGATCCAAGTCGATGAACAATTGCGATTTATCGAGGAACCGGTTGAAGTCATGGATCGTGAGGTCAAGACGCTCAAACGAAGTAAGATCCCGATAGTTCGAGTTCATTGGAACTCGAAACGTGGACCAGAGTTCACGTGGGAACGTGAAGATCAAATGCGAAAGAAATACCCACAACTCTTCGACAAACAAGCGGCGACCATTAGAGGTACGAACTAAATTTCGGGTCGAAATTTTCTTCAACAAGGGGATGATGTGACGACTGAAAATTTTGTTTTCTTTGTGTCTAGCGAACGAGCAACGATCTTAATTTTCGGGATGAAAATTTCTTCAACAAGGGGATGATGTGACACCCGGCAAATTCAGGTGAATTTTTCTGGACAAACACGAACATGAACAATTATTTATATCAAACACGCATGCATTCAGGCATCTAATAGGAATGTTAGAACGATCGTCGTGTTCACAGACAGTCACACAAGTCGAGTCGGTCCTAATCGTTGGTGACTAAAATATTAAAACGCTATCGAATGAACTCAATGTGCATAACTTATAACTTTATAATTTTACGTGTACACGTGTGCAAATTGTTCTTTTTAGGTGATTATGATTTCATGTGGAACTATATGCTACTAGAATTACTTGAACCGAACACGTGGGTATACCGTATACGTCGATGTTGGAATAAACTAAGCATGCAAAGCTTTAATTTAGAAAGTGGAGGGACTTAAACCGATAGTTTTGAGACTTGAGGGACCTATGATCTAAAAATCACAATTCAAAATTTTGAGATTGAGATATATCTCAATCTGAGAGCCGTATCCCTCCCCCACTCTCGCTATCCTCCGTATTTGTCTCGATCTTGAACGGCAAATTCCTTATATCTCGATCTCCCTCACGGTTATCAACTCCCTCTCACCCTCTCAATTGCAGAAGACGCATCCTCTTTCCCCTTGAACCAGCAGCGATCGTGAAGCAAGACACGAGCATCAAGCACGCAATCTAACACTCTCGAGGTGATTCGTAGGAACTCATCAACAGTTTTATTTGAACTTTCTTGCCGAGCTCCCAAAGGTGAGTTTTCGAACATTTTCTCTAAGTATTTCAGTTAGAGAAAGGAGCATGCTACAAACACTCTGGTAATATAATTGTATTGGCTGATCACGTATGTGCACACATAACACGAATTACAAGTCCTTACATTTCGAACCGTTAGTTTATTGGAAAGCGAGGTAATCTTTGGTAGTACTACTGGGTTTGACAAACCCCACCCGCGTTGGTAGCTCCAACTCGACTGGATGTCGAACGGGTGTAAAATTAGCCTAGACAGTATCATCATCGTCCGTGTTAGGCGATGGTGGAAGGCATTACAAACACAAACAGTCACGCTTCGGTTGCGAACCACATAGTGATAGCATTATTGGCCTTGCTAGCTACGATTACTTTATGATTACCATGGCACGAACATTTTACAAACATCTTGACAAACATTTATTTTTTTTTCTTGCATTGACATTATGAACTCACCAGCCTTGCGCTGACCCACATAGCATGTCTTTCGCAGGTCTTTGAGGTACGAGCACGCTAGGACGCATATTGCATGAAAGTTGAACATTTTGATTTGCATTCCACTTTTACGTTTGAGTCTACATTTGTGTTTGGTTTGAGGGCGCGTGTTTTGCGCAACACTTTCATTTACCGTTACACTTCCGCATTTCTTAAATTGTTTTGGTGTGTTTGCATGGTTTGGTATGACTAATGACTCGGATCCTGGTTTGTCACACGCCTCGCGGTATAAACCCCGCATGTGGATTTTTGAGGGTGTGACAAGGATGAGTACGAAGACTCATATTATCCATATCAAGCACCTCGCTCATCCTACTATCAGGGATATGCTCAATCAGGTTACCACGAGAGATATCAAAAAAATTACTCTCAACCGGCATACGGGGTTCCGTATGAGTTTAACCATGGGGCTAGAGATGTGTGCTTCTGTTGCGGCCAACTCCACATAGATGAGGATTGCACGGTGTTTTGGGAAAACCCAGATTATTGGAAGGAAAAAATGAAGGCCGAGAACTATTCAACTATATATCAGGGACACTCTCCTAATCAATTGCTTAACTAGTTGTTCCGGAATACTTGCTACCGTTGAACACCCGCATGCTAAACTGTTTAATCTAACTAGTAACCTAGGGTTTTTAGTGGTCCACTGTTTAATGATCTAGCACTTTCTTGCGGCAGGACTAATCAGCCCATTAGAAATTTAGGTTATTAGGTCAATGAAGCAATTGGGGGGCATTTCTATGTGTCACAGTTAAGTAATTAGGTTTTGCCTAGATCGGTAACCAACCAGGATCCAAAAGTAGTTAACTTGTCTCATAAGTAATTTATTTAGTAGTTTTAGTTAAGTTGTTAGTTTACTTCCAATTCAAGCAAAACAGCCAAGAGGCAATTTAGTTCAATTCGGTAGATTAAATTAGTTTAGTTTAGTTCAGGTCAATCTAGGTTAGTGACAGTAATCTAGGTTTAGGTAGTTCATTTAGTTAGGTAGTTAAATACTAAATCACTAGTGACCACTAACTCCCCTGGATTGATACCCTACTTACCCTATCTATAGGTTTAAGTTTAGGATTATTTGTAGCGGTCTCGACACCCGTTATCATCGGACTCTCCATCAAATGTCGGGTTACTTCACTGTAACTGACATAGATTAGTTTAGTATATATATATATGTATTAGTATTCAAGAAACGGTTAACAATGATGTATCATTTGTATCAAACAACTTATAAACATTTGTGTGTATTCATATGAAATTCCTAGAGATTTTCGATCCAAACCTGTGAATCAAAGATCACAGCCAGGCAGTGGGGGTTTGATTCATGAACAACCACGGATTGGAGTTGCTATATGTGCTGTACTTTTTGTCCACCATATTGATGCCTATATGGAGGCCAAATACATGGTTACAGCTCATATTCATCTTGGGAAAAAACATTGGAAAATTCCTGTTCCCGTACACTTGATGGTGGCAGAATCAGAGCACAGTTGGTTTTTTATTGTCCAGATCCTCAAATGATTGTATTTTCAAGTCAAGAGGGCAATCTTGGTGTTTCATTTAGCGTGGAACCAGAAGGTTAGTCACATGATAATGATGTCTTTGTGACGGTATGGTGTACAAAATATTTTTCACTAAACATTTTGAATCTATTTATTGCAGATAGTAATTTACACGTGACCAAAGTTGGTGTCCGCTTTATACGCAAGGAATACATAAAGCGACGTGAATATTCTAGGATCCGGGCCGGGAAAAGTATGATCGAGGTGGTTTAGTAGTGAGATCCACAATATAGATTTCTGTGAACACGATGCAGACCTCCATGACTATACCCATAAGTTAGTAAATTCCATTTTTTACTATGAAAGGCAACATGATTCATTGGATGGCATCTACCAAATGACTAAAGTTCTACATGAAATCAACCTAAGAAATTTTCTTACACTTGGGTGTAGTCACAAATGAAAAGTACAAAATGTATATTTATTGTTACTATGTAATCATCCTTGGAGTGTCGGCACTATACAATGATTTTGTAGAGTCACTGAAAGACATAAATGATGGGTGGTTGAGTGTAAAGATGGCACTGGAGCAAATTGTGGTCAAAAGAGGAGCTGACGGTTACAGTTATAATGAGATGCTACAGCATCTCAGTGATCTTGAAGCTGCTCACAGTGTTGGATTTTCTGATAATTTTATCACAATGTTTTTGTCTATTTGTAGGAGAACATATGATATTTTGCAGCCCAAGATTATACTGCCGAGATATTCGTCAGTGAAGGTGTTGGCTAACACATCAAAGGTGTTATCTGTATGATGGCCGTGTATAAGGGTGAAATTCAACGCTTGCGAGAGATGAAAGACACAACTTCTGATTCTCTTATGTGGTGGCATCTGTTCAACGCTTTTAGCAATAAGATTTATTATGGAAGGTTTTTACAGATGCCAAGTAGGAATTGTGAGTTGAAGATATTAGATATTTATGAGAAATCTTCTACAACAATTGGTGAACATGATGGCTCAGTCTAGTTATTTTACCAAAGAGAATGAGGAGGAGATGCTGAGTGTAATTGATAAGCTTCAGAAGAACATCGATAAGGTGTCAATTACCATTCAAGAGATGAGTAGTCTTGCTCACCAGTATAGTCATGATCTAGGGAAGGAGAGGAAGCATGTTAAGTTGTTTTCTCGACTTTCTAAAGATGATAATATTATATCCATGTTGCCAGTATTTAATAAAAGTTAGATGGAGCGCTCCACAAAAACTTACGATTATATGTAAGTTTTGTTTATAATATCCAGATATCTAATACAAAAAAGTTTGTATTTATCTTTAATTTATGAATATGTAATGCATTTTATTAGCGTACAACTAAATACTAATCATGAGTTCATGACCATTGCCATGAAAAAAAAATAGCTCACCGTCTTCATAGTGCAACATCCCGTTTCTATAGTACAAGGTCTCGATTAGTTGCCAAGTCACTGATCTCGATTGGTAACTCGTTGGAGTGATGAAGTAGGAGCTTGGATGCAATATTGGTTCAATGATGATGTAGGAGCTTGGATGCAACATTGGTTCAGTGACTTCAATCGATATGTTCTTAAGTATGATCGAGGCCTGATTTGATTATGGATTGATTGGATTATGAAGTTGAATGATGATGGTTTATGATCGGCAATGAATCGGATCATAGCAACTTCTTAAGGTGTAGGCTTTCGGCTTCCACCATGAGGTATGGATCGATTACTGCACGTTTTGTAACGCTTATGGTTATGAATTTGAAGCATGTTATAGAGGATGATTAATGATGTGATTATGTCAATGAACGGTATTAGAATCTAAGGGGCAGATTCTCGATTTCTTGTGTCATTCATCATGCAATTTAGGGTCTGTCAATCCTATAGGGTTTTGTTCGTGGTGAGTAAAGCTAAGGTGACTCTCGAAGTCTCATCTTTAAACCTTTTGGACTGATATGAGTATATGATTTTGTGATAATAAAGTTGAAGAATGAATGTTTCGTATATACATATGTATGTTTATGATATGAAGAGGAAGGAAAGAAAGGATGTTGATAATGTGATTATTTTCATATTGTCTTATTATGATGTATATTATTTTAATTGAGTTTTCCATTTGTCTCCTCTAGGAATGAAAATGTAAATATGAGTCAATGAATTATCATCCTCATTCCCAAGATGGTAGGATATATACAGGAATACAATGATTATTCTAGGCAATATAATTGATACAACAAATACAATTGTGAGGCAAGCAATACCACGGCTGCAATATTCACGGTCTAATAGTCCCCCGTAGTTAAAAGGGTAGAAGAGCGAATGTTGAGACTGGACCTAAATCTTGTAAACAACTTACGGGAAAGTCCCTTAGTGAATATATCGGTATACTGATAGTCTGTAGGGACATGAAGAACACGAATGGAACCAACACGGACTTTCTCTCATACAAAATGAATGTCAATTTCAACATGTTTGGTACGTTGATGTTGAACCGGGTTTCAAGATAAATATAGTGCTGAGACATTATCGCATTAGATGATAGTAGCTGCTCGTATGGGAACATGTAGCTCAAGTAATAGATTTCGAAGCCATGTAGTCTCAGTAGTGGCACCTGCGACGCCTCTATATTCCACCTCGACACTTGATCTACATATAGTTGCTTGACGTTTAGAGGACCACGAGACAAGGTTGTCACTGAGGAATACACAATAGCCCGAGGTGGATCTACGGGAGTCCGGGCAGCCCCCCCCCCCCCCTAATCGGCATCGGAGTAGGCAATTAACTGTAGCGATTTGGAGGGTTGAATGCAAAGACCATGCGAGAGTGTGCCATTAAGATACCGTAGAATGCGTTTAAGAAATTAAAAGTGTGGCTCCCGTGGGCCATGCATGAATAGGAACACTTGTTGAACTGCGTATGCAATATCCGGCCGGGTAAATGTTAAGTATTGGAGAACACCGACTAGACTACAAAGTTCCACTAGAGAGGAGTGGTCCGGCAGTAGCTCTAAGCTTAGAATTCGTATCTGCTGGGGTACTGCTTGTTTACAATCTTCCATGTGAGCACGAGCTAGAATGTCCCGAGCATAGGACTTTTGAGATAGGAATATGCCCCTATGTGCTTGCTGCACTTGGATGCCGAAGAAGTGATTCAGGTGGCCAAGGTCCGACATGGCAAACTCTTTAGAGAGTAGAGAAATAAAGTGTTGAAGAAGCCGATTGTCGGATGCAGTCAAAATTATGTCGTCAAGATACAGTAATAGATAGGCCATATCGGTTCCTTGCTTATAGATGAATAGATAGGTATCACACATTGAACTCTGGAACCCATATTTTTTAATATATGTCGCGAACCGTTGATACCAAGCGCGGGGAGCCTGTTTTAACCCATAGAACGACTTTTGAGACGACAAACATGAGTAGGGTGTGCTTGGTTCACGAACCTTGGAGGTTGAAACATGTACACAGTTTCAGTTAGTTCTCCATGTAGAAATGTGTTCTTGACATCTAGTTGATGGATGGGCCATGATTTTGAAACCGCTAGGCTAAGGATAGTCTGTATTGTTGTTGGCTTGACGACCGGGCTGAAAGTTTGTTATGCTTCAAATGTAGCATGTTTTCATAGATATTTTCACACATCTTTTGGTTATTTACTAGCTATTTCCTATCACATTTAACGTAAAGTTGTCTAGTTTGAGCAAACGTAGGATTTCAGGTGCCGAAACTGTAAAGTAATGAAAATAGAAGGAAAATGGTGAAATTCTGGAGCTAAAACCGAATTGTGAGTTTTCTTGTTGCCCAAGACCGAGATCGTGCTAAATATAGAAGAAAATATAGAAGTCGACTGTTACACCCCGCCCCGTCACGCCCTACTAGGCGCGGGGGAGAGGAGAGGGGACCGACCGCCCGTATCAAAACACGCGGAAACGAACAGATAGATGCAAGATCACAAGGTTAACTCACACAAACGAACGACCCATCCAATACAAAATCAAACACAACCCAAAATGGACTTAAATACATCAAGTCTTAGGTATTACACATCATTCTACGCCCAGGCGGAACCTAAGGCTACCAGCACGGTCAAATGAAAAAACAAACAGACAACATAAGATAGTCATGACTGGGAACTAATCCCAAAATCAGCCAAATCAACCCTAACGGGTACCAAACCCAACTCGTCCCTAACATCCAAACGTGACATCCACCAAAAGCTTTACTTACCTGCACATGAACCAAAAATACGTGAATAACAAAAGTTGTTGGTGAGTCGTAGTGCGTTTGACTCAAATCCAAGTTTCCACAAATCAAATAACAATACTGTGCCTGTTATAAATTCCTATGGTTAAACCAGCACTCCGGGGGTACGATCCTACGGCCGCACGCCTCCCTTTGTGGACTAGGCATGCGCCATCACCCGAACCCTAATAGATCCATCAAACAGGTATGAGACACCTTGATCTACCTCTACAGTTGTATTGGTGCAATATATGTCTTTGTGGCCTAATACTAAGGCCCAAATTAACCATACTAATCAACATGAACGTCTCGTAACATGCGAGTTTAAATTTATAACACAGTATTAAATACCTAAGCACAGTAACAAACAAACAAGCAATAGTTTGACATGGTTCATGTACACCCCAAAACGTTAAAAAGTTAAAGTAAGGGAAAAGCTATCAACTCATAAATGAACAAGCGGTGGATCAAACAAACCTCACAGGGCACGAGAATCCAAACGTACAAGTGTATCACAGTGGCAAGTCTATTATAATGATATATGCATAATTATATTAGAACCTATCCGCAACTATAAATGCTTAAGCAATTTGTAGTAAAAATAACTAAACAAACGGGAGGTTTAACAACACTCCCGGGAACATACCGAGCGGACAACAAACACCCGACGAGATCATAGGGCCCCAACCGGGAAGTGAAATATCTTTACTAGAACCAACATGCCCATACTCGTGAAAATAACCAAACCCGGTCGCTCGATATTTCCCAAAACACAAAACAAAACAAAACAATGAAACTGTCCAGGGACACATGAGGACCGCGAGAAAACTAGAAAAACATCCCATGAGGTCCTCATGGGTGGTCAACAGACCACATTGAATTTCCAGGATATGAGGACCGCGAGCAAACCAACAAACGAAACCCATGCGGTCCTCATTGACTATTTTGTACTTTAACGCAATTTTCTCAAAATTTGATTTTTGCTCGTTTTGACAACGGGGCTTTATCCGAACCCGTTCCAGTAGTCAAAATACCAATTCTCAGGCTCTTAGACCGTGTCTAATGAAAGGTACAAGTCCCGGTTAGTATTAAATTTACCCGAGATCACTTCTTTACACAACTTTAACCAAAACCGTTTGTTCTAATACATCATTTATCACTTAGGGACTGTTGTGAACCTATTTCCACCATAATATAGCTACTGGAACTTCTGGGTATGCTCATCCATTCACAAAAAGATACAAATAACTTGGTTTTCGGGTTTTCTAAACACAAGATTATAAACAACGCCTCCACCAAATTACCAATCCTCATATTGTAACACTTTTGTCACTGAGATAATCTGGGTTTGCTAGGCTTAACTTCCATATCCAAGTATCTTCCCGAAAACACGATATTTGTGCATTAACTAGTTGTACCTTATGCATAAAATCTTGTACCAAGCCTCTCTAAATGGGGTTTTCACTTCTTTGAAGTTCTTGATCACTCCAGAAGCTGAATCCACCCTTGCATGCATCATCAAAACTAATTTTAGGCAAAGGATCATCGAAAAACTTGATATAAAGCAAAACTCGACACAAACTAACCTTGGATTGCAACACGAACTCTCCCACAAGCCTTTGATCACTCTTGATCAGACATGCAATGCCTTTAGAAACCGTAGAAACTCCTTGTCAGTAGAGGATTAAAACAAAACCATGCTCAAATTGGAGAAATGGGTAAACTAGAGGCTTACCCGAGCTTCGTGGAACTTGTATGTGATTGAATCTTCACACCCAAGGCTTCCTTTGGCCGGAAATGGCCTCCACAGGGGAATACCAATCGAAAATTAGATCTCTCTAAGTTAGGAGTGAACAAATGAGCAGAAAATGAGAGAAATCTCATTTTTATACTACTGGGCATTGATGAGGACCGTGAGAGCTGCACAAACATACCCTCATGAGGTCCTCATGGGGTAAAAACACGCGAATCCTGACCCAACGACCCGACGGGTCATGAGGACTGCGAGAGGTTGAACCAGAGAGGGCATGCGGTCCTCATGCTTTCTAGGAAAAAAATTTTGTTTTTGTTTATTTTTATTGAAATTTTATATTCCGAGCTCGAGGGTTTTACCAGAGGTGTTACATCATTCCCCCTTAAAAGAATTGCGTCCCGGAATTCACTTAGGCTCAAAAAGGTGCGGGTATTTCCTACGCATATCCGCCTCCGATTCCCAAGTATGCTCGGGTCCACGCCGAGCATCCCACTTAACCTTAACCATTGGAATCTTCTTTCTGCGCAATTTCTTCAGAATTTTCTCAACAATCTCGACCGGCCTTTCTGTAAAGTTTAATTTCTCATCCACACGAATTTCCTTCAATGGAGTTGCTAGTGCTTCATCAACCATACATTTACGCAAGTTCGACACATGAAACACATAATGAATTCCACTGAGTTCTTCGGGTAAGTCTAATTGATAGGCCACCTTGCCGACTTTGGATATAATCTTGAAAGGTCCAATGTAACGAGGACTTAGCTTTCCTTTCTTTCCAAACCGAATAATCCCTTTCCAAGGGGATATCCTAAGCATTACCATATCTCCTTCCTTAAATTCCAAGGGCCTATGATGACGATCAGCATAACACTTTTGCCGATCCTGTGCGACTTTGAGCTTTTCTCGGATTTCTCAAACCTTATCATTCGTAGCCATAACCAACTCTGGTCATGTAAGTTTCCCTTCTCCAACTTCAGACCAACACAACGGGACTCTACATTTCCTTCCATATAGAGCTTCAAACGACTTCATTTGTATACTAGAGTGATAACTATTATTATATGAAAACTCTACCAATGGTAGGTGGGTATCCCAACTGCCACCAAATTCCATCACACATGCTCTCAGCATATCCTATAAGGTTGGATGGTTCTTTCACTCTGCCCATCCATCTGTGGATGATATGCCGTACTCAATTTCACTTTAGTTCCTAACGCTTCATGAAGACTCTGCCAGAAACGGGAAGTAAATCAGCTGTCTCTGTCAAACACAATTGATAAGGGAACTCCATGCCTTGACACTATTTCATTTACATAAATCTTGGCCAATTGTTCCGTGGGGTAAGTTTCCTTAATCGGCAAAAAGTGAGCTGACTGGTTAATCGATCCACTATTACCCAAATAGCATTATTACCACTCCTAGTTTTGGGAAGCTTAGATACGAAATCCATAGTCACCATGTCCCACTTCCACTCGGGTATGTCTAAAGGTTGAAGTAAACTAGCGGGCTTCTGGTGCTCGGCCTTTACTTGTAAACACGTATGGCATTTCCCAATAAACTCCGCAATTGCTCTTTTCATGCCCGGCCACCAGTAGTAGGGTCTCAAATTCTGGTACATCTTATCATTACCAGGGTGCATCATATACTTGGACTTATGTGCTTCACGAAGGATCATTTCACGGAGACCACCTTCCTTTGGCACCCAGATTCTATTTCCCAGTCTATGGATACCATCGGGTCCCTTAGTAAGGTGACCCACGATGGTCATCATTTCTTCCTTTCTATTCACCTCTGGATCAGCTATTTTCTCCTTTTGGGCTTTCAAAATTTCATCGATCAGATCAGCACGCACATCTATTCTCATCGCATGAACCCTTAGAGGCTTGATTCTTTCCTTTCTACTCAATGCGTCAGCCACCACGTTGGCTTTTCCGGGATGGTACTTTATCTCAAAATCATAATCACTTAACACCTCCATACAATGCCTTTGACGCATGTTTAGTTCATCTGATTGAACAAATGCTGCAAACTTCTATGTTCAGAGAAAACCACAAACTTCGTTCCATAGAGATAGTGCCTCCAAATCTTTAGGGCAAACACTACCGCACCAAGCTCCAAATCATGTGTAGTGTAATTCTTCTTGTGCGTCTTTATTTGCCTTGACGCATAGGCGATCACCTTGTTTCGCTGCATCAGCACACATCCTAACCCGTTGATCGATGCATCACAGTAAACAACAAAATCTTTCGTTCCTTCAAGTAAGGAGAGAATAGGAGCGGTGCTCAACTTTCGCTTCAGAAGCTTAAATACATCAGTGTGTTTCTGCTTCCAATCCCACTTTGCATTCTTCTGAGTTAATGCGGTTAACGGTGTTGCTATTTTAGAGAAATCCTGTATGAATCGCCTATAGTAACCTGCTAAACCCAAAAATCTTCTAATTTCCGTCGGAGACTTAGGCTGCTCCAAGTTCATTACCACTTCAACCTTAGCTGGGTCCACTTGAATTCCAGTACTACTCACAATATGTCCTAGAAACTGTACCTCACGAAGCCAGAAGTCACACTTAGAAAACTTAGCATAAAGTTTCTCAAATCTTAAAAGCTCTAAACTCTTCGTAAGGTGTTCTTCATGCTCTTTCCTCGTTCGCGAATAAATTAAAATATCATCTATGAAAACTATTACAAACTTATCAAGGTAAGGTTTGCACACTCTATTTATTAAATCCATAAAGAATGCATGCGTGTTTGTCAAGCCAAACGGCATTATAGTGAACTCGTAGTGCCCATACCTCGTTCTAAACGTGTCCTTGGAACATCTTCCTCTCTAACTCTCACCTGGTGGTATCCAGACCTCAAGTAAATCTTCGATAAGTAACTTGCTCCTCGGAGCTGGTCAAACAAATCATCTATGCGAGGAAGTGGGTATCTATTATTGATCGTTACCTTGTTGAGCTCACGGTAGTCAATGCACATACGCAAAGACCCATCCTTCTTCTTTACAAACAACATGGGTGCTCCCCACGGGGACGAACTAGGCCGGATAAATCCTTTATCTATAAGATCTTGTAGTTGACTCTTAAGTTCTTGCATCTTCGACGGTGCAAGACGATAAGGCGCTTTAGCTATCAGTGTCGTTCCTGGTGTAAGATCAATTTAGAATTCCACCTGCCTTTCTGGTGGCAACCCCGGAAGTTCGTCAGGAAATACGTCCGCAAACTTCGAGACTATCAGAACATCTTCAACCTTACCTTCTCGAGGAACTTCTACTAGATTTGCCAAGTAATCTTGGCATCCCTTCTTCATGCACTTTTCCGCTTTAAGAATTGAGATTAACTTCTAAGGTCGTGCTTGTTGATCTCCAATGTAGTGTGCACCTTGCCATCAGACGACTCTACTTTCACGATTTTCTTATCACAGTGGATCTTGGCCGAATAGCAGGTTAACCAATCCACACCAAGTACAGTATCAAATTCACTCAAGGCCATGGGTAACAATTCAAGATCAAATAAGGCATCATCTATTCTTAGCTGGCAACCTATAATGATTTCATGAATGCTAATCTCCTGCCCACTAGTAGCTTCTACAACATAGAGTCTATCTAACGCATGTAAAGCACATTTTAATTTGGGTAAACACAAAGTGGCCACAAAACTCCTATTGGCTCCAGAGTCAAACAATATACTAATAAACACATTGTTCACAGAGAACATACCAGATATAACATCATCGCTATTACGAGCCTCTTCAGCAGTCATGATAAACAAGCGAGGTTTACCTTTTGGACCTCCGCCATCTCTGCCCCTGTTTCTGTCTTTGGCGGCATCCTTGGGTTTTGGGCAGTCATCGATTTTGTGCCCCCTCTCTCCACAGTTGTAACAGGTGGCAGGTTTCATGCACTGGTTTGCAAAGTGACCAACAGTGTTGCACTTGTAACATGTAGGCCTTTCTCCCTTGTAGTCTCTGCCCTTCTCATCTCTGCCTTTCTTTCTATCGCCCCTGCGATCTCGGTCACTTTCCCTTCTCTTTCCCTCAAACCTCTTATGGCGCCCTGAGGATTCGTTCCTTCTTCCAGATTGGCGGTTCCACTCATCACATAAAGTGCTAGTCAAATTTATTGCAGATTTCAAAGTGTGAGGTCGAGAAGCTCTCACATTTGCCCTGATTACTGGGCAGAGACCATACAGAAATCGACGAATTTGAGTCTCCTCCTACTTTTCCATGTGGGGAACAAGGTTCAGCAGCTCATTGAACCTATTAATGTATGACATGTAATCTGACCCCTTCATCTCTAAGTGAATAAACTCATTCTCCAGCTTCTCAGATTCGTTTTCTGGCAAAAACTTTTCCAACACCAATCTACGAAAGTTATTCCAACCCATCAAGTAAGTTCTGGTCTTGCCTCTTTTGTTTAGTTCTGCTTTCCACCAGTTCAGGGCTGGTCCTTTAAATGATTGAGAAGCAAACTTGATTTTATCCTTCTCTGCACACTCACTGATATCCAATGCACCTTCCACCTCATCCAACCAATTCAGTGCCTCAGTGGCACACTTGTCACCCCTAAAGATTCCTGGCTTACTCTCCATCTATGTCTTGTAGCTACACCCTTTCTGGTATGCCTTTCCCTTCTCCTTTCTCTCTATCTTTGCTCCGCGCTCCTCAGAGGTGTTAGAATCTGAACTATACTTGCAATTCCTCTTAGGCTCGCTTCTCGAGCTTGCTGAAGACTCTTCTCTAACCCTTTTACGCTTCATAGACCTTTTCTTTCGGGAACTTGCAGAGGATTCGTCTCTCACTGGCTTGCCTTTTTCAGACTTAGATCTCCTATGATGGCTCGACTCGGTTCTTTCTTCAGTTCTGGATTTCTTTGCTTTAGGTTCAACGTGTTTCTTACCCAGTCCTCTCTCCTGAGCAACCAAGTTTGGGAAGGCAGTCACAATCTCGTCAACAATCTATTTCTGAGGCCTTTCTTCCTGCTCTTTTTCTTGCCTCTGCTCGGAGGTTAGAGGGTTTTCATTCACAGTACTCAAGGAGTTGTCATCTTCATCATTTCTTTGTTCAACTGTATTCTTTGGAATATCACCACCGTTCTTGGGATTGTCAGTAGCATGACGTGTCCTTCTCGTAGTCCTGCTGGTAGTAGCCTTCGTCATTGACTGAAATTTGGACGAAATGCAATTAGAATTTCCATAAAGGTTCAAATAGACTCTCACAAATGCAACTGTGATACGGGCATAAATCCATAGGAGTTATTCAAACGGGGGAACAAACGCTTGCTTCGGTCTTGCCCCTAACAAATGTGGACCATAGGGAAGCATAGCTTCGGTCCAAGTCATCAGGGATGCGCGGAGGATACCTATCGGATACACCTCGAACAGGCGGCTCACAAAACTAAGCAGTATCATGACTATCAAGGGGAAACAAAGGATAATGGAGTTCTAAGCAATTACTACACATTAGGCAATCACTTACTCCTAGCTTCAACAAGCTATACAATCCCTGTTGCAATCCAATCAACAATCAAAAAATCACAACAACACTAGGATTTATTAAACCACAATGCCATAACAAGTCTTACACAAGTTCCTAGCATAAGGACTATGACCACAATATCCAGATCACAATACATCAACCACTAAAAGTACCATAACAACAACACAAATACAAGTCTAAAAGTACAACAGAACTACAACAAGTACAAACAGCAGCCAATCAAAACACATCTGAGACACAACCATAAGGTAGAATGACAAGAACCACAACATCCATAATCATCAACAACGATCGATCCTCGGTGCCTCTTCTTCTTTCTCATGCCAAATCCCATCCTAGCTGCCTCGCCAATATCAGTGGATGCCTTCGATATCACCTTCGCCATACTCTTCTCTCTCTTCTTCGCCTTTACGTTCTCTTGTGCCAGTGCGCGGTTTTGCTCCACGAGAGCGGCAACATCAGGGGAACTAGGTCCGGCGACCTCACGGTATGGAGAATAAGGAAATGGGTAACCAGGACCGGAAAACGAAGAACGGCGAGGCTCAACATAGGGAACATATGGGGCATAGGGATAGGAGGGCAACATGTAAGGTGGGGTGGTGGAGGATGAGCAAAATATGGGGCAACTGGTGGGGGATACATGGGGACATGAGCACTGAACGATCGTTGCAGCGCCGGGAAGGAGTAATGATCAGAAACAAGGCCTGTCTTCCGTGCCTCCATGCGTGCAGCAACATATGGATCACGTATATCGTGGGCAAACGGTGCCTGCTGAAAGTTCGATAACCAGATGATTACCGGACTGCTGATGATCATGGGATCCTGCTGCTGTGGCGACTCAACTTTATCTTCCTGCTCCTCAGGTTCCTCCTCATCATCGTCATCAAGATTCACGAGTGGGGCTTCTACGGCTACAACGAACCCGACATCAATCTCCTCCTGTGTGAGGTGGATCTGGGGAATGTGGCGTACCGACATACGTGCTCCGATGCGCTTCTACGGCGATCGCGGAATGTCCTGAGGCCTGAGGCTGCTCCTCCTATAAAGGAGTGTTCATGATGAAGGCGGATGGAGAAACAACATATCCAGATGAGTTGGGACTCAGGGGGATAACCGGTCTACTGGGGCCTGCCTCAGTCTTCTTCTTGCCTTCTCCGCTGGATCGGGAAGATGAGGATTTGCTTTGACCAAAAACCATGCTTTCTTCAGGGTACCTGTCAAATTGAAAGTCAGTACAATATACAACATATCAAACCTCCCATGCATGCCTAGGGTACCGTTACCCTAACTCACACTAAGGACGATGTGTCCTATTACCCAATGCAAAAACACACAGAGTATGACCTTCGGCTTATGTTGGTCTGCTAGGATTCGGCAAGTCTTAGTGTACCTATGGGTAGGAATGGCAGTCTGCAGTTCTGTAACTACTACCGACCTTACACTAATCCTTGAGATCCTCCTAACACACAAACCTTCACCTAGGTCCAAACACGGGAAAACTATTAGCTTTCATATGCCTGCTAGGGTTCACTGAGTCTTAGTGCACCTGTGAGTAGGAATGCCTGGTTGCAAAGCTGAAACTACCACCGACCTTTCACTAAACCGAACTACTCCCTAGCACACAGACGTCCACCTAAGTCTTAGACTTAGCACCGAGCTTAGCCTTAAAGTTCTTTCTTAGGGGCTCTAAGTGTCACCTAATCTGCTGGAACCTTGGGCTCTGATACCAACCTGTCACACCCCGCCCCACCGCGCCCTGCCAGGCGCGGGGGAGAGGAGAGTGGGCCCGGCCGCCCATATCATAACACGCGGAAGCAAACAGATAGATGCAAGATCACAAGGTCAACTCACACAAACGGACGACCCGTCCAATACAAAATCAAACACAACCCATAATGGACTTAAATACATCAAGTCTTAGGTATTACACATCATTCTACGCCCTGTCAGAACCTAAGGCTACCAGCACGGTCAAATGAAAAACAAACAGACAATATAAGATAGTCATGACTGGGAACTAATCCCAAAATCAGCCAAATCAACCCCAACGGGTACAAAACCCAAATCGTCCCTCACATCCAAAAGTGACATCCACCCAAAGCTTTACTTTTACCTGCACATGAACCAAAAATACGTCAACAACAAAAGTTGTTGGTGAGTCGTAGCACGTTTGACTCAAATCCAAGTTTCCACAAATCAAATAACAATAATGTGCCTGTTATAAATTCCTATGGTTAAACCAGCACTCCGGGGGTACGATCCTATGGCCGCACGCCTCCCTTTGTGGACTAGGCATATACGCCATAACCTGACCCCTAATGGATCCAACAAACGGGTATGAGACACCTTGATCTACCTCTACAGCTGTATTGGTTCAATATATGTCTTTGTGGCATAACACTAAGGCCCAAATTAAGCATACTAATCAACATGAACGTCTTGTAACATGCGAGTTTAAATTTATAACGTGGTATTAAATACCTAAGCACAGTAACAAACAAACAAGCAATAGTTTGACATGGTTCATGTACACCCCAAAACGTTAAAAAGTTAAAGTAAGGGAAAAGCTATCAACTCATAGATGAACAAGCGGTGGATCAAACAAACGTCACAGGGCGGGAGAATAGAAATGTCCAAGTATATCACAGTGGCAAGTCTAATATAATGATATATGCATAATTATATCAGAACCTATCCGCAACTATAAATGCTTAAGCAATTTGTAGCAACTATAACTAAACAAACGGGAGGTTTAACAGCACTCCCGGGAACATACCGAGCGGACAACAAACACCTTACGAGATCATAGGGCCCCAACCAGGAAGTGAAATATCTTTACTAGAACCAACATGCCCATACTCGTGAAAATAACCAAACCTGGTCACTCGATATTTCCCAAAACACAAAACAAAACAAAACAATGAAACTGTCCAGGAATACATGAGGACCACGAGCAAACCAGAAAAACATCCCATGCGGTCCTCATGGGTGGTCAACAGACCACGTTGACTTTCCAGGCTATGTGGACCGCGAGCAAACCAACAATGAAACCCATGCGGTCCTCATCGACTATTTTGTCCTCTAGTGCAATTTTCTCAAAAATTGATTTTAGCTCGTTTCGACAATGGGGTATTATCCAAACCCGTTCCAGTAGTCAAAATACCAATTCTCAGGCTCTTAGACCGTGTCTAATGAAAGGTACAAGTCCCGGTTAGTATTAAATTTACCCGAAATCACTTCTTTACACAACTTTAACCAAAACCGTTTGTTCTAATACATCATTTAGCACTTAGGGACTGTTGTGAGCCTATTTCCACCATAATCTAACTACTGGAACTTCTGGGTATGCTCATCCATTCACAAAAAATACAAATAACTTGGTTGTCGGGTTTTCTAAACACAATATTATAAACAATGCCTCCACCCAATTACCAATCCTCATATTGTGACACTTTTGTCACTGAGATAATCTGGGTTTGCTAGGCTTAACTTCTAGATCCAGATATCTTCCCGAAAATACGATATGTATGCATTAACTAGTTGTACCTTATGCATAAAATCTTGTACCAAGCCTCTCTAAATGGGGTTTTCACTTCTTTAATGTTCTTGATCACTCCAGAAGCTGAATCCACCCTTGCATGCATCCTCAAAACTAAATTTAGGCAAAGGATCATCGAAAAACTTGATATAAAGCAAAACCCGACAAAAACTAACTTTGTATTGCAACACGAACACTCCCACAAGCCTTTGATCACTCTTGATCAAACATGCAATGCCTTTAGAAACCGTAGAAACTCTTTGTCAGTAGAGGATTACAACAAAACCATGCTCAAATTGGAGAAATGGGTGAACTAGAGGCTTACCCGAGCTTCGTGGAACTTGTATGTGCTTGAATCTTCACATCCGAGGCGTCCTTTGGCCGGAAATGGCCTCCACAGGGGAATACTGTAGAGGCTAGATTATGAGGCTTGTAATATTAAATTAGTTGGGCTGGGCTTAGAGGGTTTCATTAGAATTATAGGCTAGTTTGCTATTGTATTTAGGCTAGTTTATGATTGGGTTTGGGTTTACTATTGGGTTTATGATCCACAAGGGGCCCAATAGTAAACCCATTGGGTACCTATATAAACCCATTTGTGTTTATGATTAACTAAGCCTTGGAGTTGCAAGTTTACGATTTCTTCATCTTGGTGTGAGTTTACGATCAGCCTCATTGCTTCAATAGTAGCTTGATTTTCATTCAAGATTCGATCTTTTCTATTAGATCTTATCTCTTCATCTACTATTTTCTTGAATCAATCTCTCACAAGGATTCCGCACTCGTGTTAGATCATTATATCGTGTGTTCGTGAGTTTTCTGGACCTACAATTGGTATCAGAGCCAAGAATCTTAGATTCGAGGCTCTCACGATATAGATTCAAGTGTTTTCTGGGTTGGTTTTGAAGTTTTTGTTGAAGATTTGAAGTTTTTGGTGTTTCCGATCATCGCTACTGCTGTGTTCTTGGAGTTTTGAGGGTTTACGACTGAAATTTCTGGATATTGCTTGAAGATTGCTTGTTTACGATCCTGAAGAAGTTGTTTACGATTGTACTTTTTGGTGTACTTGTGTTTACGACTTTGCAAAGTCGTAAAGGGTGTTTACGATTTTTCCTAATCGGAAACAGGTGTTTACGATCCGGGGTCGTAATCTGAAATCGTAATCGGAAATCGTAATCGGAGTTTACGATTATTTGAGGCGGTTAAGTGTTTACGATTTGGCTTTGATCGTAAACAGGTGTTTACGATCGGAAACGGTGTTTACGATCGGAAACAGGTTTTTGCGGCAAAAAGTCACTTTTTCACACTTTCACGGAAACGGGCGTAACTTTTGACTCGTTTGGAGTTAGAAGCTCAAATTTGAACACGACGTTCGTGACATCAAGCCCCAGAATTATCCCAGACTAACGTCCAAGGGAGCTCATTTGGACCCCCAAATTCCACTCCGAAGGCCTCCGTTTTTCAGTTTTAAGTTTTTGACACTATTTTTTGAATAGTACTTTTGCCGTTTTTGCCGTTTTTGCCGTTTTTGCAGATTTTTCAAGATTTTCAGAAGAAAGAAAATGAGTTCAGTGGTTGAAGAAAAGAATATATTTGAGGACGAAGATGCTGAGATATGCCCCAATCCTACTTGTGCTCGTATAATTCCTGGACTTAGGCAAATCTGTAAAAATTTTCAGTCAGAACTGTTTGAGGTAAAATGCGAAAGGAGTTCTTTTAAGGGTAGATGGCAAAAGAATGAGGATAAGGTAAAAGCTCATAAACTAGACATAGTGAAATATCAGAAACTAGCAACTGAGAACGCTTATCTGTATGACAACGCTAAGTTAGAAATAGCTGAGCTTAGTAAGCAGATAGATGAACTTAAGCATAAAAACAATGAGTTGCAAGTAAAACTTGATATGAATCAAATGAGAAGCAAAAGAATGCTTGATGCTGGAAAGGAATTGTCACATGCTGTTGTGACTGGTCAAGTTGGGAAACACACACCTGGATTTGGATCAGAAAAGACTGATAAGGCCCTGGCTGCAAACAGCATTATTCCTCCACCAGTTCCCAGAGACATTATAGGAATACTTCTTAGTGAGGATCAAGTTGAACGAACCAAGTCAGATTATAAAGAAGCTGCTCCTCCTATTGATAGTGTCTTGGTTGGAACTACACCATTGACTCAAGAGGAAATAGACAACGAGGCAAACATGACATATGGTGAAGGGAGAATAGAGGATGTATCAAGAGATGATGCTGAGTGCCAGGAGTATAACAGATGTCATAGCTCCAAGTCTGATGAAGCTGGGGTAGAGTTGAAACCATACCCTAAAATTGAAACCCCATGCTTGAAAGTTGTTGACGAAGTCAAAAGGGAAAAGGTGATCTTGACAACACGGCCTGAGGGGAAGATCTTTATGACATCTGGATCTATGTTTGACCAAGAACCAGATGATGGGTATGACTTACCATCCTTCTCCTCCAAGTTCAAGGGACTAACTGATGGAGTGATCGGTGAAGCTAAAGATGAGAAGCCAAAGATCACCATCAAGCATCCGAGTGTGAAGCCAACAGCTGGAGTGAAGAATGAAAAACTCAAGGGAGTAGCTGTGTCTCCCATTTCTTCAGTTGGATCATGCAGTTGCCGTTGTGATTGCAAGAATGATGCTTCAACGTCAAAGAATCCAGAGAGCACAAAGACGATGAGGACAGGTTCTACTCAGGCTTCCAGGAACCAGCAGAAAGTCAAATCTGGAGCTGTTGACAAGGCAACGAAGCAGACACAAGGCAAACCAGCTCCATATCAGCCACCAAAGACGAATGGGTACACGTCTGACTTCTATCTAAAGAAGCAGACTTGCTTTAATTGTGGCATCGCTGGTCATATTGCTAGAAACTGCCTGTATCGCCCCTATGAACCCTATTTTCCAAAAAATCAAAAGGTTTCATCTCAGGAGTCTGTGAAGTCTAAGCCGATGATGGTGCAGAAACCTAAGGCAATGAAGACTGTTACTCCCAAGGTTAAACCCTCTGATCAACATTGGGGTGCTGCCAAAGCTGAAAGAAAAGCTTTGAATCAAAACAACAGCTTTTCAAGCTACCAAAATTTCCAAAAACAGGTGAAGAAACCATTTTCAAAACAACCAAAGCTTGAGAAGCCCAAAGTTACCCCTCCCAAGGTAACTAAAACTGTTTTGAAAAATATTTCTAAAATGCAGAAGGTTGAAATACCTAAAGTCACAACTCAAAAGGTGACTAAAACAAAAACTGTTTTGAAAAGTGAATCTAAAATGAAGAAGGTTGAAAAACCTAAGGTCACAACTCCAAAAGTGACTAAAATAAATGTTAAATCATCTGGAATTTGGAAGCCAAAAGTCAAGGCAGCTACAACCGAATCATCACAACTTCCTGATTTTTCAAAAGGAATGTTTTTAAAAGAAGTTTCATTCATTGATTCCTCAGGTGTACCCAGAAAAACAATGGCCTGGGTACCACTGGCTAACTAATCTCTCACTCTGTGCAGGAACGATCAAGGAGGATTATCACTAACGTTTTTATTTACTAATGTGTTTGTTGATAAGTGATTGTTCCAGGCACAGTTTAGGAGACGTATCTTCATGTCATGTCAAGTAATCTATAAATGGAAGGTATGTCTCATTGAGAGGTAAAAGGTAAAATTTCAGCACGAAAGGTACTGTTCTTATGGTTGTGTGAATGAAGCGGCAAAGGGTGTTTTGAGTCAAACCAAATTTCCTAAAATTTTCAATTGATTGATTAAGTGGTTGACTTCAAACGGAATGAAGTGTGCATGTCATGAAACCCTATTTTCTAAAAATTTTCAAATCAATACTTTGAAAGTTAGCTTGGCCAGATGTGTGTAAAGTCATTTAATTTTGTGTTTTTCTTTTAAGTGTGTTTGTGTGTTTTGTTTATTTGTTTAAAAAAAAAAAAAAAAATGATGTTCACAAGATTGTGACATTAAAAATCAAAAAGCAAGGGGAAGAAATGTAAAGATGAAGAAAAAGTTGACCCCTCAAAAATAGTGTGCTTTTCAATTTTTAATTGTTTCTTGTTTTTGAGAAGTTTAGGGGAAGTCAAATGAATGTTCGGGTTGGAGATGGCTGACACGCGTAAGGCGGAAGTGAAAGGCAAGCTCCACGGTGATATGCTCGGTAGGCTCGACCTAAACTTATGACCTCCAATGAAAGTGCAGTGAACTTAAAAGATATATGTGTTTAGTTTCCCATCCTAGGTTGCATGGTTTAAAAAACTGAGTCCCGGCAAAAATGGGTTGAGAGTGGTAATTTCCTAGTATTCACTCTCTCACACGCCATGTTTATGCTATCTTGACAACACCACAGAGCAAAAGAAAATGAAAAAAAAAAAAAAGAAAATGAAAAAGAAAAGAAAAGAGAATAAATAATCACTCAGTTGGTCTTCTTTGCGTGCTTAGCGGCCGACCTGATCACCAACTGATGGTTAATGAAATAAGTGGTAGTCATAACGGTGTTGCATGGTTCCTCAAGTTGGGGGTTTGTGAATCCTCAATAAACTCTGAGGTTGGGTAGGTTTTGCTGTGTACACTTGGGTGTGGGGACAATTAAACATGACGGTAATATTGTACCATATTAAGCATGACGCATTCGGTTGGGATTAAACGGGTTTGAGTTTAAAGCGGACAAACATACCGGCAATCACCTGGACTAGTCAAGTAACTGAAGCTGAAAAGGGTTCCTCAGTCAGATTCATACGGTTTGATCCCTTGTAAACTTTCTCATGTTTGATATTGGTAAGTATTTGTCTATTTTTATCTTTCTTGTGTGAGTTTTAAGTTCTTTGTGTTTGTCTCTCGTCTTGGCCAGGTTGATTTGAGAAGTCAAAATGTGGTTTTCATGGGTTTTAATGCATGACCATATGCCCCCGGCAGATCTTGACAAATTTTTAGGGGAAGGAGTATGGGATAATAAGTATTATCCGAAGGGAACTCGAGGATGATACTTATTATCTATTGGAAAAGACTTCCTCCGTCAGATCTTGACAAATTTTTAGGGGAAGGAGAGGGGATAATAAGTATTATCCGAAGGGAACTCGAGGATGATACTTATTATCCGAAAAGACTTCCATAATACATAGTATCCGAAGGGAACTCGAGGATAATATGTATTATCTCAGGGGAAGTCCTTAGCTGAGGGGAAGTAATCAGCTAAGGGGAAGTCTTTAGAGGTCTTTGGGTTCAGGGGAAGTTTTATAGAAAACCCGTAATCTATATTAGGGTTTTTGGTTAAAATTATGTTAATTTGAATCAACTGAACAGATGATAATTACCTCCTAACCCAAAGACCAGTCATCACATGTCTGGCAGAGTATATTTTTTCAAATGTGTGTCAGACAGGTTGATGATAGAAAGATGTTGCTGCTGCTCAAGTTAAAGAACCAACCGGACAAGACTTCCATCTGAAAAGCAACTGTTCAGGGGAAGTTGTTGGTTTCTTTACAAGCTTCTACAAGATTATCAAAGAAGATGTTCACAAGCTTAGGGGAAGCAGAAGACTTCAAGTCTCGTTGAAGAAAGTGATACAGAGAGCAGTCAGAGATCATGAAGATCCAAGTTCAACAATCAAATTCTTCAAAGTTAGGGGTTTTCAAAATTTCAACCCTCTAATTTTTGGAGATTTAAGACAGTTACCGAAGATTCAGCAAGAACCAGTTCTTTCAAAAGAAGCAAGTCATTGAGAATCCTCCATCTCATTAACTTATTCATTTCAAGAAGTTCGAGCTGATGCTGATCAAGAGAAAGTCCCAAGTGCCCGTCATGAAACCCATTGAAGATTTCTGCGGAAAGAATCTTCATCAGCATCTATGCCAGCCACTCAAGAAGAAGAATTTCAAAGATCGAAGACATTTAATATCACAAGCCTAGGGGAAGATTGTAGAGGCTAGATTATGAGGCTTGTAATATTAAATTAGTTGGGCTGGGCTTAGAGGGTTTCATTAGAATTATAGGCTAGTTTGCTATTGTATTTAGGCTAGTTTATGATTGGGTTTGGGTTTACTATTGGGTTTATGATCCACAAGGGGCCCAATAGTAAACCCATTGGGTACCTATATAAACCCATTTGTGTTTATGATTAACTAAGCCTTGGAGTTGCAAGTTTACGATTTCTTCATCTTGGTGTGAGTTTACGATCAGCCTCATTGCTTCAATAGTAGCTTGATTTTCATTCAAGATTCGATCTTTTCTATTAGATCTTATCTCTTCATCTACTATTTTCTTGAATCAATCTCTCACAAGGATTCCGCACTCGTGTTAGATCATTATATCGTGTGTTCGTGAGTTTTCTGGACCTACAATTGGTATCAGAGCCAAGAATCTTAGATTCGAGGCTCTCACGATATAGATTCAAGTGTTTTCTGGGTTGGTTTTGAAGTTTTTGTTGAAGATTTGAAGTTTTTGGTGTTTCCGATCATCGCTACTGCTGTGTTCTTGGAGTTTTGAGGGTTTACGACTGAAATTTCTGGATATTGCTTGAAGATTGCTTGTTTACGATCCTGAAGAAGTTGTTTACGATTGTACTTTTTGGTGTACTTGTGTTTACGACTTTGCAAAGTCGTAAAGGGTGTTTACGATTTTTCCTAATCGGAAACAGGTGTTTACGATCCGGGGTCGTAATCTGAAATCGTAATCGGAAATCGTAATCGGAGTTTACGATTATTTGAGGCGGTTAAGTGTTTACGATTTGGCTTTGATCGTAAACAGGTGTTTACGATCGGAAACAGGTTTTTGCGGCAAAAAGTCACTTTTTCACACTTTCACGGAAACGGGCGTAACTTTTGACTCGTTTGGAGTTAGAAGCTCAAATTTGAACACGACGTTCGTGACATCAAGCCCCAGAATTATCCCAGACTAACGTCCAAGGGAGCTCATTTGGACCCCCAAATTCCACTCCGAAGGCCTCCGTTTTTCAGTTTTAAGTTTTTGACACTATTTTTTGAATAGTACTTTTGCCGTTTTTGCCGTTTTTGCCGTTTTTGCAGATTTTTCAAGATTTTCAGAAGAAAGAAAATGAGTTCAGTGGTTGAAGAAAAGAATATATTTGAGGACGAAGATGCTGAGATATGCCCCAATCCTACTTGTGCTCGTATAATTCCTGGACTTAGGCAAATCTGTAAAAATTTTCAGTCAGAACTGTTTGAGGTAAAATGCGAAAGGAGTTCTTTTAAGGGTAGATGGCAAAAGAATGAGGATAAGGTAAAAGCTCATAAACTAGACATAGTGAAATATCAGAAACTAGCAACTGAGAACGCTTATCTGTATGACAACGCTAAGTTAGAAATAGCTGAGCTTAGTAAGCAGATAGATGAACTTAAGCATAAAAACAATGAGTTGCAAGTAAAACTTGATATGAATCAAATGAGAAGCAAAAGAATGTTTGAAATCAACCCTGGTTTCATCACTTTACTCGAAAACTCAAGGAAATTCTCTGGTTCTGACGAGAAATCACCTATCACACACATCACTAATTTCGAGGAGGTCTGCGACATGTTCCAACTTCAGGAGATCACAGAAGACGACGTCAAACTTCACCTGTTCCCACTTAGTCTTAAAGGAGCATCTCGACAATGGCTCAATTCCCTCAAACGGAATTCCATCACAAGCTGGAAAGAACTTTGCGACTGTTTTATCGAAAAATATTTCCCGCCATCTCTTATTGTTAAAATTCATTCTCAAATATTGCCATTCGTAAAAAGAGAAGACAAATCCTTCAATGAGGCATGAAAACGGTACTCACTTCTTATTCGAAGATGTCCTCATCATAAAATCACAGAGGGAGTCCAACTGAACACCTTCTACTGGGCAATTTTTCCCGAAACTCGTTTACCTTTAGAATATGAGTGCTTGTGGATCGTGGTTAGGATTAAGTCCCGAAAAAGCTCGAGCCCTAATAGAAATCGCTACTAACAATGAGTGTCATTGGCCAAAGGATAAACCCCACCTTCGTTTCACCGCATATATAGAGTTGAAATTAAGTACCCTCACTACTATCGTTGAAGGAATGCAACTCGAGAATGAAACAGTGAATGTTATGAGAACTACATCTCAGTCCCAACTCACGAGAGAGTTAACCTTGGTAAGGGAAGATATAAGGATGAACAGAGATGACATCTAAGAGCTTCAGCAGATTGCATTGGCAACTCAACATCTACCCAGGGTGGCAGCTATGTAGCAACACGAAGACATGATCAGAGTCATGACAGAGCTTAATAACCTGAAAGAGGAGCTTCAGAATCAAAGAATCTCAAACCCCTACAGAGAGTACATGGAGACAACAAAGATAGCCACTAGGAGTGGGGAGAGTACAAGTAACGAAATTACCAGAGAAGAGGAACCAAGTACCTCAGAAACAACCATTGAAGAAACTACTAAAGAAAAGCCAAGTGAGAAGAAGGATTCATCCGAAGAACCAGCTAAAGTAAAAGAGAAAACGTACGCACCTCCTATGCCATTTCTTGAATGGATAAAATCATCCACAGTAGCGGTAAAGTTCAAGAGGATTCGGGAAATGCTAGAACCACTGGAAATACGAATACCTCTCCTGGAGGCGATAGACTATATTCCGCCTATAGATAAATTCATTAAAGGATATTCAGCTAATAAGAAAAAGTTCGAGGGAGTATCTCATGTTACACTCAACGAAACATGCACAACAGTATGTCAAAATACTCTGCCACAAAAGAAAGAGATCCAGGATGTTTCACTATTCCTTTCCATATTCACGGGTGTGAAGTCAAAAGAGCACTCGCTCACCTGGGAGCCAGTATAAATCTTATGCCTTTTTCTCTATTCAATCGACTCAGCCTAGGTGACCTTTGACCTGTCCGAATGAGCATACAACTAGCATTTGGCCCTTATATTACATGGATTGCTCGCCATTATGGTCTGGTTACTGATGAGGTCATCGTCGATCTCACTCGCCAGCATCGATATCATAGAGGCCCAGAGGGACGGTTCTTACCTCCTCGCACCCATTCGAGAGACCGTTGTCCTAGAGGGAGGTCACGTCATCCAGTCTCAACCTCACATCTACCATATCCCACATGCCACATCTTCTACTAGTAGGGGTGGCCCTGCCGAGCTTGCGGATATTCACCACTACTTGCAGTGGCTTATTGTAGAGGCTACCAGGGCGGTTACCAGACCCTCCGACCCTTTCATTCCATTCAAACCAAGGGTACCAGCTGCTGGAGAGGGAGATGATGATGACGACGGTGAGAGTGATTATTCACCGGTTGTCAGTGCGCGGGGGGGGGGGGATGATGATGATGAGGATCTTGATGATATATTGGATGCTCCTTGATATGCTGATGATTGTCTATTTTTGGGTTTACTTTTACTTGGTGATGTACTGGATACACTTTATTTTGTTTTATTTTGTTTGGTTGTTTGTTTATGTTTATATTTTGGGATGACTATAACTAAATAACTATATTGCTAATGATCTTATGATATTTTGGTTGGCTGATTATGTTTATAATATGCTATGGTTGTATGAATGCTTTAATTGTTATCATGCTGCTGTTATTGCACTGCAATTGCAATAACAAGTCTAGACATGTAAAAAGGCTTCGATAGCAAGGAAAGAACAAAATAGCATAACAAAGGAACACACAGGGCTCAAGACTATTAAATTACAGGGAAGTTTTCCATTTCTCACATTCGTCTGTTATTGATTATGTACATTGGGGACAATGTACAGTTTTAAGTGTGTGGATGGGAGGCCAGGTGTCACACCCCAACCGACGCCGAAATATGTCGGGGCACGATGATTGTCCAGTTGCACACAACACTATTAAAGGTTGTGATATTCTTAATCAACCCATTTCATAAATGCAACACTACACAATTCTATTGCCATAAATCAATACAAATAACACAATAACTCTTTATAATTAGGTCTCACTAAGGCCGCATTCATCCTAAGGTGTTGTCATCATGAAATCATCATCTTGCAACAAAACCTACAACATGTACAAAATAAAGGTCAACTACGAATAGTTGGTGAGTAAACATAGGTATGATATACTATGATAGATTATTATGCGATCTACGAGTCATATGACATTCTGATATGATAAACGAGTATTGATATAGAACACACAAAGTGGCGTAATCCAACCCTTGACAAATAAGGCTTCCAATCACCCAACGCCAATATCGGTCAAGTTAGGTGGGCTGCCAAACCAATAGATCTATTATTGTAACCTCTACATTTCTTGTATTAATAATTACGCCTTGAAATTTGAAAGTAATGAAATAGATATTATTGTAACCTCCATCCACACAAGTTCAACATACTAGAACACACATAACAATCATAGAATTCGCATGAGATTTGAAAGTAATGAAATAGATATTTGAGATTGATACGGTGTACATGTTGCACCCCAAAACAATAAGAGAAAAGGGGCTATGAATACTCACGTGGAAATGGAGACACTGCCGGACAATGATACCAACTAATGAGATAGCTAGACCCTGAGGATAACCTTCACAACTAGAGGATGATAGAGAATAAGTGAATAAGTGATTTCACTTTATGACACACATCGATATAACCAACACGAAAAACGTTGGGGATGGCAATACGTACGTTGAGGAGGATCAATCCTAGGCTAAGGACGCAAACATAATATCCTAGAGTTAGACACATTCATCATCAAAGTCAATTTAAGTTAACAATATAGCTATGTCATAACGTGCACAATCTTTCATACCATTTCAATCATGAGAAACCCTAGATCTATCATCGGAATACATGTGTGTCATAGATCTAGTCATACTACCACTTAAAGATCAATTCTTGATGATGCGTCACATAGATCTACTAATAACAAGCATGTATGACATAGATCTAACCCTAATTCGACATAGAGATGCAATCTTGATCACGAATCACATAGATCTAGCAATATTCGGCATGCATGACATAGATCTAACCTTAATCTAGCATAAAGTCACAATCTTGATCGTGAATCACATAGATCTAGCAGTATTCAACATGCATGACATAGATCTAACCTTAATCTAGCATAAAGTTACAATCTTGATCATGAATCATATAGATCTAACAATATTCCACATGCATGACGTAGATCTAGCCCTAATCTAGAATAAAAATGCAACCTTGGTCATCAATCACATAGATCTAGGCTTAATCTTCATGCATGACACAGATTTCATCCCAAAACATAATAAAGTTGCAATATTTGATCAAATAATCCATAGATCTATCATTATACATCATGCATGACACCATTCTAACCTAAACTTAGGATAAAGTTCAGATCTTCACAAGTAGAAGCATAGATTTGAGAAGATAAAAACCTAGCTTTGAGAATACATACCGAAAGGATGTAAACCGACACAAATCTAGCCTTGAAAGCCTCAAGATTTAGCTCTAAAACTTCAAAAATGGTGGCTCTAGGGTTTTACAACCGTTTGGGGGCTGTAGATGGAGAGTGGGAGGTGCAAATGACGAGCATGGATCATAATGGGTATTTATATAGGGAAAATTAGGGTTTTTCTGAAAATGACCCCACAAGCGTATCGCCTAGGGCTTGGGGTAGCTCTAAGCTATACGCCTAGAGCTCCCCCGAGCCAAGGCTTTACCACTTGCTCGTTTCGCGTGCTCGTTTTGTCATTTTTCGACGTTTTCGAGTCCCGTTTCCACCCATATCACCCAATTCATCATTCCATCATGTTAACCACATTTAATCCACTCAATATCAAATATAAATACGTCACATAAATCATAACGATGCACAAATTAGGTCAATTTACACATTTTGGTCGGTAGATGGAGAGTGGGAGGTGCAAATGAGGAGCATGGATCATAATGGGTATTTATATAGGGAAAATTAGGGTTTTTCTGAAAATGACCCTCCAAGCGTATCGCCTAGGGCTTGGGGTAGCTCTAAGTGATACGCCTAGAGCTCCCCCGAGCCAAGGCTTTACCACTTGCTCGTTTCGCGTGCTCGTTTTGTTGTTTTTCGACGTTTTCGGGTCCCGTTTCCACCCGTATCACCCAATTCATCATTCCATCATGTTAACCACATTTAATCCACTCAAAATCAAATATAAATACATCACATAAATTATAACGATGCACAAATTAGCTCAATTTACACATTTTGGTCGGTTTTGGCGTACGTATCGGTTTTAGGCAATTCGCCAACGATTTGTGACTCGATTAAGTGTGTGATGATTCGAGACATCCTAAATGATCATTAGACTCCTAATCATATCTAATTTAACTTATGATACCTAAATATAAGATTCCCGGTAAATGACGGATCGCGTACCAAAATCGCGTAAAAACCGCAGAATTGCTTTGTTTCCAATTTAAGGAATCCAATCTGATTCCAATTGTTTTTAATTAAGTATTTCATTTTGAAAAACCACTATAATTCATCTAAAAACATTATTTGGGCTATAAATACCCGATAATTTTCCCGGTACATAACAATTAGCAAATCGTGAAAATTCAGGGTTTCAAAATGGATCGGGTTTTATAATCGGAAAAGTGCAAATGTTACATTCTCCCCTACTTTAGGGAATTTCATCCCGAAATTAGAATAGACTACAAACTTTAAGAAAGAGGGTTGTTTAAAAATGGTTTTATTAATATTTACTATATTTTGATATTTGAAACGAAGAATAAAGAGGACATAACAGGTTTCACCAAGAATAGAAATATGTTCTTAGTTACTGAACCTATTACGACAGTGCCATTCCTTTCCCTGACTACAAGGGTTAGGTTAGGAATGGTAACAAGAGAGAGCGATAGAACCAATTATCAGAGACATTACCACACACACACACTATTCCACCGACAGACACCAACACAACACAATTACCTAGAGGCATCACTAGCGAGGGATCAATAATTTTGAGGACACACTATAGCTGATTTGAGAATCATCCTAATGACTAACCAAAGATAGGAAGTACATAGTCTCCCCTACTTTAGAAACGGGTCTAAGGAGAGCTTGAGAGACACGGTGAGTATTGGGTGCAACATATTTATTGGGGCAAGCAATGACATCGCATAGGTTCACATAATTCATCACCCTTGATAACACCAACATTGATTCACCAGGATCGCCAAACTGACAACATGACATAGATTCACAAAGGTTATCATAGCTATAAGACTGATTCACAAAGACTATCGCAATTGATAGTGTCACACTGAATTCACAAATAAAATTCTCCATCAACTCCCAGTGCAGCTTAAAGATATCACCAATGCTTATATATAGGGTGTACCGCAGCTAACCCACCACATATTTAATACCTTCAAGGGAGTACTGTTCGTTTTTGTATAATACCATATTCTACATCAAACAACATATATCTGGACACAATATTGACAAATTGACATTATTGATAACATCATCAAACTAACCTTGACAAATTGACATCACTATAGATAACATTATCAACATTGATAAATTTGAATTACCACATATAAAATTTGGAACTTCGGGCTTCTTACCAATGCAAAGTGTCAGGCTCTGGTGAGCTAGATAGGTAGCAACCCACATCCGGCTTACCTTACGAGGCACAATACCTGGATAGAATCCGAAATCAGTCCTTACTAGAATCCAAGACCTATACCCACAACCAATATCGATTGTATGCTAAGTTAGCATCACACCCAATCGCTGGTAGTAGCACGTATGAGTCCCTGGTTTAGCAAGAGTAGAGCAATCATCAACGCTTAACTAGCGATATATAACCGAAAGTTTCAAGCGATGAGCATGAAAGGCATTAATCAATAAAACAACCGATGCACAAAGAGATCAAGTACCACGAAAGAACGAAACATTCCACATTGGATGCCGTGAATCGGTTAGTACCTGTTCGAATACCATGACTAGCGCGAATTGAACCGTACATTTTCGAATAGTGTGGCTCCGTTGTGTTGGACTGAGTCGCGTGCTCCGCGATACACGAAACTCGATACATAATTCGGGTAAAGGGTTTGAAACATATGATACTGATGACATGGTTTGGAATACATAGACTACAAAACAACATAATCTTGAAACACACATCCTGCTGGATTGAATGACGTCAGAGGAAGAATAACTCAAATAAATGGAATTACCGATCACATCCATAGATAGAACCAAACAATTGAGAGTCTAGGCACAAGAGATACTCGGATCAAGGAGTATTGCCGTAAGAAACGGGGCAAAACTTGGTGGAAAAGACGATAAGGTGACTTGCAAATGGAGTCGTACAATGCATGAGGTCGATGTGAAAGTCTACTCGGTGAATGGGAGGCAGACCCGATATTTCTTTGGATGTCTTCGATTCCCGCCTCATTTTCATGAACTTCCATGATCTGATTCCTTGGTGAACACGCTCCAAAGTAAGTAATTATGGGCTTAACGCAGGGCATGAGTTAGAACCCACAGACTGGTTTATCGTCAAAGATTACCAAAACTTGATTGTCCTGGCGAGGTTCGATTGATTTCCTTGACATAACAAAAAAAACTAGGAGAAAACTTCGAGGGTGCGCTGAGATGGGAGAAGAAGGGTTTGGAGATGCTAACAGTGAGCAACACCGAAGCACAAAAATCAATGAGTTAGGTCACAGCGCAGACATAACTCAATGATTATGAAGGTTTAACTTGGGTGCATATTTTTGAAATCGGTACGTGTGAAAAGATATCTACTCGAGAGGTCGTAAAGCCATTAACTCATCCATATGCGATCCCGTAAGCATGTGGACTCATAAACTCGTAAATTTTCCAGACGGGTAGACTCCCGACACACATACTTAGAAGATACGCAAGTGAACCCAGACGAGAACATTCAGAACAACTTGAAATTTCCAAGATACTGATAGTCATGTGTATGTAGGTTCGTAACTTTCCAATGCGCCCATTTATCGCCATGTATACATGTAATCCCGTAACCATGCAACTTGCAGATTTGTTAGCCCATCGAAAAGAATTTACCCAATGTACACACAACACAAATGATGGCATAAAAACGAATAATTCAAATGCTAAAGAGGCCACGTCACATATTTTGGAACAATAAGCATGAAAACCAAATCTTGACAAAGTTTTAAACATAACCACAAGACCCAAACAACTACTTGAAACAAGATAAAATTTAGAGGATAACTAGAAAGCAGTACGATTATTCTTTAAACGGCATCCTGGTTGAAAATTCAAGCTGGTGCACCATGATTGGCATTGTTAGCAGGAGGGTTGACAATCGCGAGTCTTAGGCATGCATTGCGGAGATATCCAGGGGATCCACAGTGGTAACAGGCTCGAACTTGAACTTGAACATTCGGAGCTTGAGTGATCAAAGCTGGGCAGGCTGTTGTGCCATGGGTTGAGCCTGCAGTGGCTGAGGTTGAATAGGCAGGCGACAAACATTTGTGCGATGACCAAGGCGACCACAGTTGTTACATTGCCAGCAAGGGGTACGAACGGGATGGTGACTAACACATCAGTTGCATAGAGGATAGGGACTAGTGTAGGGGATCTTAGCAGGTGGGGCGGCAGGAGTCCATTGATCCATGGGAGGAGCAGTGACGATAGCTGCTGCTGCTAGAGCTGCAGAAGTGGTGGTCACAGTGAAATTCTTACCCTTTTGCTTCTTGTTGTTAAAGGGGGGTTCTGGTGTAGTCTCCTTTTTGGCTGCATTTTCGGTCTTCTCAGCCACAGATTCCTTTTTAGAGCTCCTTCTTTTTAGATCACCATCCTTCACATGATTATCGGTCAAACGAGCACTAAGGCGGGTGGCATTCGCGAGGGTCTCAGGGCTACTTGCCCAGATAGAGTCACGGATAACCAAGGTTAGTCCACCAATGTACCTTTCAATAGCTCGAATCTCAGGAGTGACGACATAAGGAACCAGAATCTTCAGTTCATAGAAACGGCGGGTGTACTCTTGATTCTCACCACTATATTGCTTCAGCTCCTGGAATTCATCTTCAAGCTTCTTTAGCTCACTACGAGTACAATACTTCTCCCTAAACACATCCTTGAGTTGTGACCAAGTTAGGGCTAGAGCTTCATCCGCCCCACGAATTCTTTTCTCGCCATTCCACCAGGTGAGAGCTTTTTCAGTCAAAGTGCTAGTGGCACGGGGAACCTTGAGCGCGTCAGGGAAATCACTGTTGACAAAGGTGTATTCCATCCCCTTAAACCATTGGAGCAAACCAATAGGGCCTTCAGTACCCTTGAATCGAGGATGGTTGCATGGATTGAAATGCTTGAAAAAGCAAGTGGCAGTAGCAACATTGTTGACTGGGTTAGCATTCAGACCTTGCTGAATCTGCACCATCATGTTGGGAATGACCTCTACCATCTGTTTGGCGATCACCGAGGCCATTTTTTTGCCGCTATCTCCATTACGATGACCATTGTGACGAGTCGACATTCTGAGAAGTAAGGTAGATAATCATGAAACACAAGACTAGATGTGATCGATAATCAAGTTACGGTGTATGAGACCAATTGGTAACCGCGTGTGTTAGTGAATCGTGAAGTGATGTGACATAGAACATCCTAATCAGTAAGAAATATTGCAAACAAAATAGCGAAATCGAATGATTTTATCAAAACGTAACGGAGTGGTCTTCATCTCCCGAATGGGAAACTAGAACAGTTGACTAATCATGGTAAGATCCAAGTAATTGATGTGCTTTGGCCTAATAGGTTTCGGGACTTTCATCGGGGTGTCCTTGGTAAGGGTCCAGATCCGTCAATTCGAATTAGTATGCAACGCTTTTCCAATAAGGGACCCCGACTACCGGTGCTTTCACCCTTCCAGTTACTACACATCAATCACCAAGATCCCACTTCTGACGAGATCATAATAACAGGAAACTAATTTTCCTAAATGGTACGTAAGGTACCATAACTAGAGATGGAGGCTAGGAAGCCTCAAGTGATTTGTGTATAAGTGTGTGCTGATCGACGAAGGTAGCAATTACAAATAGGCAAAATTAAGAAGCAAATTTAGGACATATAATTCATATAGGCATGCTATGCATGAGGCACTCATGCAGGACACCTAAGGCATAAGTCTAGGTCAAACCGGTTCTAATAACCTAGATCCCTACAGCCGTGGCTCTAATACCAATCTGTTACACCCCAACCGACGGCGAAATGTGTCGGGGCACGATGATTGTCCAGTTGCACACAACACTATTAAAGGTTGTGATATTCTTAACTAACTCATTTCATAAATGCAATACTACACAATTCTATTATCATAAATCAATACAAATAACACAATAACTCTTTATAATTAGGTCTCACTAAGGCCGCATCCATCCTAAGGTGTCGTCATCATGAAATCATCATCTTGCAACAAAACCTACAACATGTACAAAATAAAGGTCAACTACGAATAGTTGGTTAGTAAACATAGGTTTGATATACTATGATAGATTATCATGTGATCTACAAGTCATATGACATTCTGATATTATAAACGAGTATTGATATAGAGCACATAAAGTAGCGTAATCCAAACCGTGACAAATAAGGCTTCCAATCACATTTTCACACATCTTTCGGTTATTTACTGGTTACTTCCTGTCACATTTAATGTAAAGTTTTCTAGTTTTAGCAAAAGCAGGATTTCAGTTGCCGAAACTGTAAAGTAATGAAAATAGAAGGAAAATGGTGAAATTATGGAGCTAAAACCGGATTTTGAGTTTTCTTGTTGCCTAAGAACGAGATCGAGCTAAATTTAGAAGAAAATCTGGAAGTCGACCGTAACAACCCATGACGACATTATGGGCCATTACGCCCAAGAATCCGAAAACCTTAAATAACCCTATAAATAGAACCTTTCGAATTCAACTAAAGGGTTGGTGACTCTTGACGGTCAGAGACGTATTTCCAGGGTTGCAGAGCTACTTGGAAGCCAAAGAGAAGTGATCAAATCGCAGTAATTCAGTAATAGTTAGTTTTCGTCATTCAATTTGTAGTTATACTTAGTATTGAGTTATGTTTGCTATGGTTAGTTGTATGTTTGATTTGATTTTTGCCATAAGAGGCTAAACTCCACCGTCATCTTGGTGGAGATGAACCTTGTATTATGATTACTATAACTGAATGATTGTTTATGCATTTGAATGTAAAACTGTGTTTGATTGATTATCATATGTTGATACGTATGCATGCATGTCGATGTGGTTTATGATTCCATTGGTGTGGTATTGTTAGTTTATAGGAAGTCGCGAATCCTATAGGTTAGTAATTCTATCTTTAGGTCATAGGGTTCTGGTTGATATATGGCCTGAGGTTGTATCTCGAGAGGGATATGGATCATTGTTATCATGAATTGTGTTAATATGTGTTCTGTGAAATCTAGAGTCTAATTGCTTCTAGAGTTGTAGGGTTTTGCCTATCTTCTTATGTGCCATAAATTAGATAACTCTGTCATGGTAGATGCTAGTCAGGAACTCTCTAATCAACATAGAATAATCCAATTGAATAACACTATGTTAGGATTGTATAAATGTGTGTCTATAGCATTTTGGAGGTCTTAGACAGAGAGACATATCTCTTAGCGGTGATTTGTCGGCCATTCTACATTCATAGCCGGTTTAATAGAACTAGGTTGAATTTAGCGATTGGCTTAGTTATCCTTAGAAAAAGTGAGCACAAACACTTATTCATAATTGGTAATTTTAGCAAGGAGATTCCAAATCAAGATGATGTTTTTAATATTATCTGCATTTCCAATATTCTTTATATGTTATTTGGTGTTGTTTACATTTGTATTGATTTTGTTAGTACGTGTTCCTAGTGTTCGACACCCGATTCTATTCTCTAGGATATATACTACACTAGTAAGCGATAGGTACACTTACCTGCTTGTGCGTGAATTGTCCTTTTGATAGTTTTAGGTTTATAAATTTAAAACCCTTTTTTGTACAATAGTTTATCAATATCGATATACGACTCGCGTGCATCAAAGTCTCATCACAATGCTCACCTATTTGTTGACATTTACCATAAACAACAAGACGCGCTTGTAGCGCTAAAGTGAGCCATTAGCATGAAATTTTTATATAACCACATACAAAGTATAATATGAGCATCCCTAGGATGAGGCACTAGATCCCAAGTGTTATTTTCTATGAGAGCGTGGTATTCGTTGGTCATAGCGGAGCGCCAATTTGGATCGGTGAGGGCTGCTGTGGGAGAGGTCGGTAGCGGCGTGATGGTGGGTGATGTTTCAGAGTAAAGATTGAGAGGAACTTCTGATTTTCAGACACCGACACGAGACCTAGTTATCATGGGATGGTGGGGCGGAGGTGGTAGTGAAGATGAAGGTGTGGGAGAGAGTGATGAGGAGGAGGATCCGGGTGATGGGAAGGAGTGAGATGGCAGTTATATCGAGTCTGAAGAAGGGTAGGAGTGAGCCCTAGTTTGTATAGAGGTGATTATAGGTTTGTGGCGGCGTTGGTATGTGATGGTTTTGGGGATGGATGGGTGGGTGGTTAGAGGCTGACAGAGGGGTGGACGAGATTGGTGTAGGTGATGTGGAGGATGTATTTTGACTAGAATTAGTGGTTGGTGTAGAATTAGGGTGAGTGGTAAATGTGGGTGAGTCTGCTTAGTGAGGGGAGGGGGTAGAAGTGCGTGGAAAAAATGAGAGGGAAAATTTCTTGGTCTTGAAAAGTATGGGTGGATGGGGTTTGTTTATTAGCAAAGGGAAATTTTAATTCATCGAACATAACATGCCTTGACAAAATAATTTTTCCCGTGGAAAGGTAAGACAAGGTAGTCAGCGGGGTAGGCAAGGAACACACAAAATGTGGAGTGGGGTGCAAGTTTATGGGATCGCGTAGTGATTTGATTAGGGTAGCAAGCACATCCGAAAACCCGAAGGTGGTTATAGGTGGGGTGTTTGAGGTATTAAGCGAAAGTGGGTCTGTTGTAGTGTAGGAGTTTGGTAATATGTTGTGAAGGTAAGCAGATGTGTGGATGGCTTCCACCCAAAACGTTAGGGGTATGGATGCATGGGTTAAGAGGGACAACATAATCTCATTGAGTCGGCGAATCATTCGGTCATCCTTGCCGTTTTGTTGGGACGTTTGACGGAAAGAGAAACGAACTTGTAAGCCATTGGTTGTAGCAAATGTTTTAAAGTTGTCATTATCAAATTCTCACCCATGTCACATTGAAACGATTTTATGGGCAAGTTAAATTATGTTCGGGCGAATTTGTCAAAAGAAGTAAATTTGAGAAACGCCTCGAATTTGAATTTTAAAGGGAAGACCCATGTACAATGGGTAAAGTCATATATTAGAACCATATAGTACTTATACCCACTTTTGCTCAGTATTTGTGAGGTCCATAAATCCACATGAACAATATCAAATGGCAATAAAGTTTGTGAGGTTAAGAGATCAAACGGTAAGCGTTTATTTTTAGCAATTTGACACGCATGGAAAAAATAAATGTCTTTATTACACACAATATTATTGTTTAAACGTAAATAGTTCATAACATGTGACCTGGGGTGATCGAGTCTATCATGCCAAAACATAGATGAAGACAAAGTAGCAAAATTAAGCACAAGCGGGAGTAGTGTCATGGTTGGTAAACGGGTATAGACGTCCGGAGCTATTGTGGTGGCTCAGGAGCTTCTCACTCTTGAACTCCTTACAGAAAATCCAAACATGTCAAATTCAATTTAAACATTATTATCTTTCGTGAATTGTTGAACATAAATAAGATTTCTAAGTATGGTGGGTGTGTAGAGAATGTTTTTGAGGTGAAGATTATTAGAGGGGTGGGGTAACGTTGTGTGACCCGATCCAAGAACTGGTATCGTATTACCATTCCCGATAAAAACCGAACCAATAGTAGTAACACATGGGTTAGTGATCGTACCTGGGTCCGCAGTGAGATGTGATGTGGCGCCGGTGTTCATAATCCATTCAGAATTGCCTGGGTCGAGTGTGGTAGGTTGAAAAACATTAACAAGCTCAGATGGTTCCATTGGATTTATGGCAGTAAGGTGAGCTTGGGGCTAATTACTAGACATGAAAGTTTGGGATGGAAAGGATTGTGGCGGCTGCCACTGTTGAGCCCAGCCCATTTACGTTGGGTATGGGCGTGGTGGGACAGTAAAAAATGGGGGCCAAAAGGGAGCCTGCATGTTATTGGCCCAGTTTGACCGTGGCTGTTGAAAAGAACCAGAAGCAACATGTTTGCCACGGCTATTGGAAGAATAGATGTTGGATCATCCAAATTGTGATGCGGATCCAAATTGTGGTGTACGGTTGTGGGAAGGTTTACCTCTAAACTGTTGGCGCTGACCATTGTTGCGGGACGGAGGCAATCTCTAGTATGGCGAGTGGCTCCCGATCATTTTGGCGTTGAACTTATAATAGAACCATATTGCAAGCTTGATCACACGTAACCGTATCGAATTGTGGTGGTAGCCCACGAACTAACTGAAGGACCAATGTCGGTTACAGGACTGTCGACATCATTCAACTGATCCACGAGTTCCTTCAACCGTTGATCATACGCTTCGACTCGGCATAGATCGGACGGTGAGGGTGGTGAATTCACGTAGGTTAAAAGGGGGGGGGGGGTCGATTAGGATTCCAGGTATATTAAAAAGGTTATTTCGGAATTAAATTAAAAAAAAATCCATGTCAAATGTCATGTCATTAAAGGTATTAACGGTGTTAATGATTTTAACGGTGGGACCATTACAATTAAATATTATGAACCTTGGGACCACTGGGAGCTATTTTAAAAGTTGGGATTAATGCCGGCCAAACAACGAAACTTAGGATTGTTTATTTCCAATTTTCCAATGAGTAAATGTAATATGGGTAAAGTTCATATACAAACCATTATCTATTGTACAAACTTGTAAAAACCAAAGGAAAACTCTATCAAATTAATGTTTTTTTGGGTTAATTAATTTAATTTCACGTATATACACCAATATCCACCTGATGACTTAAAAAAAACTTTTTTTGTTTTTTGTTTTTTTTTTGTGGTTTGTCTGACAATGTTGCATATATGCAACATATGAAACATACCATGTTGCGTATATGCAACATGGTATAACATAGTATGTTTCATATGTTGCATATATGCAACATGGTATGTTTCATATGTTGCATGTGTGCAACATACCATGTTGCCAGGGCCGGCCCCGGGCCTAGGCGGGGTGGACGACCGCCTAGGGCCCGACTTTTCGAAGGGCCTGAAATTGTAAAAAAAATTGTTATACATATAAGTTTTCACTTATTTTGTAAACATTACATAAAAATTGGATTTAGATCAGATGGTAGCCACTCGTTTAGCATTTTGAAGGTAAGGGGTTCCATACCCCTGCAGTCCCAAATCTCTATTTTTTTTTAGCTTTTTTAAAAACTAGAGGGACTTGTTTGATATATTGTGAAATGTCTTTTATTTAAAAGAAATACACTCCCCTCATCCAATTCACACACAGACCACCCCCCCCCCCCCCCCCCCAAAAAAAATCCATTGCTTTGCTCTTTTCTTCTCTTCTCTTCCCAGCGACCAGGCAAGAGGCGACCATCTTTCTTCCCAGCGACCAAGGAGCAGCTCAGTTTATCTCCATTGTTAGTACTAATCTTCTTTCATTCCTTCAAATAATCTTAGTTTCTCCCCACTGTTGAATGTTGATCCTCAATGAAACTAGGGTTTACAAATTTGGAATTTTGGGGGTAATTACAAGTTAGACAGTTTCTATCATTCTTTGATCTGGGTGTTAATTTTGTGTTTTTAGATAGTTTGTCCGTTGTTGTTTCAATACAAGTATGAAAGTTAGATCATTTGTTATATTTTACTGTTTTGTGATGTTGTTTGATACAATTATGTTTATAATTGTGGTTAAGTTAGATTTATTATATCAAAAGTTGAGTCAATGTCACTTAATACCACTGATAAAAATCTAGATGTATTAGGATAATAAATATCGGCTTTTATTAGGTACTTATTTATTTGGAGCAGTACAGAAGTTGTGTCTAGTTAAGGGATTGTTACTTACATTTGGTATTTTTTGAAGCATCCATCACCCATTGTAGAGTATGACAGTCATACCAAATCTATTTGTATCGTGTCGCAGGTTACTCTAAATTTTTGTTAGCGGTTTGGTTATAGCTATAGTTGAGTTACCTGTGTCAGGCCCACACTTGAGTTCTTGCTACCTCTGACCTTTTATACATATTTTTTTAGCGGTTTGGTTTACGAACGTGTTCTATCTATACATTTGTTTATATTTTTATCATAAATTATACATTAGTGATTTAGGGTTCAAGTGTTTATTTGAGTTTATCATTAATTTTGGTGCAACCTTCAAACTAGTGAGTTTTATTTACATTGTTAGGTAATTTATTTCAGATTATGTCTTTCAAATTCTTGTACAAATACCAAAGCGGAGTGAAAATAAAAAAGTAGAAAACGAGTTAAATTTAAACATTTGCTACAATAAGTTGGTTTTGTTTATTGTAGTACAATTCGCGTCGCATTATTAACTTTTTTATATATGAGTTTTTTATTTCATATTATGAGGGCCCATTTACTTATGTCGCCTAAGGTCCAGATTTTTTTTTTTTTTTTTTTAAGTTTTTGGGGCTGCCGTGCATGTTGCATATATGCAACATGATATATTTCATATGTTGCATATATGCAACATAGTCGAACAGACAAAAATAATGATTTTTGTTTACTTTTTTTAGGTCGTTTGGTGGTCATAATGTGTATAGACATGATGGAAAAAAAGGAGCACAAAAGTTACATAATAGTCTTAATTCAATTGAAATTTAATGGTTTTTACATTAGTTTTTAAGTTTGTACAGTAAAAATGGTTTTTATTTGAACCTTACCCATATTTATATTTGTTTTAAAATAATATATTAATGGTATATATTTGTTTGTACTTTGAATATTCTAACCAAGCTAGTTCAAATGAGCCTACTGTCACACCCCGTTGGCACGGTCTTCGGGTGTGACGATTGTTCCAAAGCTTTTGGTAACGAAAAAAAAAAGTAAAAATTTAACCACGTTACAATTCTAATACCAAAATTTCTCCTAGAGGAGTTATATCATTTCATCATTGATCATAATATTCGAGCCACATACAAAAAGTTACATGAGTATCAGTCTATTAGCTACTAATATATATATGTAGTAGTAGTCACTTCGAAACAACCCCTATTCATCCGCACATGCACCCATATTTCGTAAGTGAAACACGCATCGTAAAAGATAAGCACGTAAGAAACACAGTCAGCCATTAGTTACCTGAAAAGCATACTTAAAAATGTCAACTTAAATGTTGGTGAGTTCGCAGGTTTAGATAAAAATATATAAACAGTATGATGCATATCAAATAAGTCTACAACCAATCATGCACCAACTCCCAACCAGACTGAGTCCCTGAGCGTCAATGCCCCCAATAAGACTTTTGCCCTGCCACAAACAAAAGTATATATAAGCAGATTATATGCCGCATTGACCTGCCGGTCTTCCAATGGGGTTACCCAACTGTGCGTGGGGGGTTCCCCAAGTAGTACTACCCATATAACCCGTCGGCTCGACCGAGTTAATGGTTGTATAACTAAACAACAAACAGGGCTAACATAACAGTTAAAGGGTCTCATTCAATAAGCATCACAAAAGTAAAAATAATAGTACAAGTATGCCTTTCACCCAAAAATAATTAAAGAAAGGGGCTACGAAACTCACCTTAGTGGTCTTGTTAAATCAACACAATGGTCCTATAATTAAACAATACGTCACTAACTGGTATACCTGATCTAAGTATTACTAAACCCGATTAGCTTTCATGTTTAAAAGGAAAATTTTAAATGACATGTATCTTTGATATAATCTCTTTTTAGTACATGAACTCAAAAATATAATAAAACTATTTTTAAAGTGTTAGTCATAAAACTATGACATTTTATCTTGACCTTGTTCTTCTGCGTAGGATTCTGTCAATAATTACCCCATTGGTTCTAGTAATATTACCATGCGTGTAGATATTAGGGTGTGTTAGTAGTCAGATTATAATGATAATAAACACTAAGTTAAACTATAAACTTTTAGTTTACAGATTAAAATTTCACCTATTAATTACTTTAATCAAAATAACTAATATAAATTTACGAAAAAAATAGATGTTTTATTTGTGTGATTAAATAAAAATAGTTTAAAATTTAGCATGCAACTTGATATCAATATTTTGAATCCATACGCCAGCTCTTTATATGCCTAATATTTAATTTTAGCTCATAAGTATGTTGTTGTAGATTTCTATAACATTTCGTGAGGTTTGAAAATTATAAGGGTTTAGTAAAAACTGTTTATAATTGTTAGGGGTCGATTTCAGGATGCTCACAGAAAAGCTACATAAGATCAGGAATCTCGCTACAGTCTAGGAATCCCGTCCAGTCAGGTATCCTGAATATTTATTATCGACTAACCCTTATTTTTGCCATGTGTTTTATTTGTTTTCAGGAACGTTAAAGAGTTTAACTACTTCCTGAAGACTCGGTCTTAACTCGCTTGCACGTGGTAGAGTGGGTCGAACCTCCTTCAACAGTCAAGAGAAATGGGGAGAAGAGATCCCGAGAATCCCGGATAGTTAGTTAGTAGTTAGTTTGTTATATAATCGAGGATTCGATCAATAGGAACACACACAACACTCGACATAGTTCAATTACCACTGCAAACGTTGTAACACTTAGCTCTGATCGATCAAACCTCCAACCCCTTGTACCGATTTATTTGATTATCAATAAAATTGACTAGGAGGCGGCTATTCGGCCGGCTCCCGAGGTTTTTATCCAGGATTCCTAGAGGCAACTCGAAGGATTCTGGAGTTTTCCTCGCTAAATCCTTGTGTCACCATCCTAACTTGGATTATTTTCTCATTTGATCGTTAAGCACACTACCTCACAATCTAAGTTTGGAATACAGGATTCCTAAGTGAAGTTTTGACCAAAACAGTTTGGCGCCCACCGTGGGGCAAGTGGTGCTTAATCTTATCAAATTCCCATATATCATACACTTCATTTGATCTCCAATCCCAAAGATGTCAAACCCATAAAAATCTGTTTCGGCCTCTACATCGTCCTCCATTCCTCCTCTTCCTTCCTTTCCAGGAAGCCAGAAGAAGACAAATGACCGTCAGAAGAAAGTGGACGAGCAACCGAGAAAAACTGACTATCCTGTCTTCACAGGATCCTAGGTTCAATCTGTTGATCCCGTTATTACTAACAATGATCTGTTTTCCTTGATTAAGTAGGTAAAAAGTCAAATGGATCAGCAAGAGAAGACCAACCAAACGGTGATGAAGGAGATCGAGCAGCTTAAGAAGTCCAAGAAACCTATGGAGGAACAAAGTCCTCTATTTCCCAGGCACCTTGACTTCAATGCTTCAGGATCCTCAGATCCGTCTCGCTACAATTACAAACCAGCATCAGGCTTTACTACAGCCCCTGCAATGACTTCTCAGGCCGCTGGATATGCAGAGAGTACTGTTGGATTCTCAGGAGCTGTCCCACCAGAATCCTCACAGACACGCTACAAGGGTCCTTGGATTCCATCGCTATTAGGGACCTCAGCCTCGCCGTCTCAAGGATATCCCTTTTCTGTTAGGAATCCAAGCCAGGATCCCCAGGGATATCCATACTCTAACCCTTCTGTTTCTGTAGGAATCTTCAAGACCAGCTCCTCAGAAGTGCATGATGGTGACGTCATCCCCATGCAAACAGCAGCCACTACAGAGCCGAGCATCCCAGCGAACAATGGTTACAGTCCCAGGATTCCACTCCAGAATCTTGGCCCAGGTAATGTGTCCAATTCAATCCCTATCATTTCTAACCAGGGTGTTCCTTATGATGCAGGTATTCATCCAAGTATCGCCAGGGAGCTCCAGAAGTTGAAAGAAATGATATCAAATGTTCCAGGGATCCTAAAACCTATTCCTGAGGTTCCTTTGGAAAGCCACAAGATCTCTAGATTTACTTGGCCAATATCCCAAGTAGAGATACCGAAGCGTTTCCAGACTCCTAGCATGAAGCTTTATGATGGAACCACAGATCCTGAGGAACACGTGGCACATTACCGGGAGCGTATGGAGATCAATCCCATTCCGACAGAAATCAAAGAAGCCTGTCTATGCAAAGGCTTTGGATCAACCTTAACAGGACCATCCATGAAATGGCTACTGAGCATTTCTCCTAACACTATTACATCATTTTCTCATTTAGTTATCTTGTTTAACAATCAATTTTATTGCAACAGGACCTTTGAGAAGCTCACAGGTGACCTGTACCGAATAATTCAGAAGCCAGATGAGCCTCTCAGAGAATACATTGCCAGATTTGGACGAGAATCTCTTGAGATTCCTAATCTAGATATGGCAGCAGCCGTGGAAGCCTTCAAAATAGGACTCTCCAAAGATTCAGGTTTTTATGATGACCTTGTCATGGCTCCTTGCAGGAACCTTGACGAAGTACGCAGTAGAGCCTTGAGATTTATCCGTTTGGAAGATGACAAGAGGATCCACCAAAGATTGGAGGTTCCTAAATATGATCCCAATAGCAAGAAGGCGGAATCCCCCGGGAAGCCGTATAGATCCCGTCCATACTCTAAACCGGAAAATCACAAAATTAATGCCGTGGATCAAGATGACGATGATGAGGAATACCCCAAGGTATCTGAATATTGTTTTTCAGTTGACATTGGTGGCTTGATGTGTGCCATGCAGGATCTAGGTGAAAAAGCAAGGTGGCCCAGGAAGGATACCAAGCAGGCATCCTGGAAAGATAAATCGAAGTGGTGCGCCTATCACGAGGATTTTGGTCATCTGACAGATGAATGCATTGCACTCAGGAAAGAAATCAGCTACCTACTCAGCAAAGGGCATCTCAAAGAGTTGTTGGGTAGGAAGAGAAGCAAAACTCAGGAAGCTAAACAAGTCCCTCAAAGAGTAGCCTCTCCACCACAGGATGCTCAGATCATTAACTTCATATCAGGAGGCTCAGATATTTGCGGAACCTCGTATTCCTCAGCAAAGAAGCACGCTAAAGAATCTAAGTCTGAACAGGGATCCAGACCTGTCCAGACTTCCACCCTGACACAGGAAAAGACTATATCCTTCGATGAGAGCGACCACTCTCACGTTCAGGATCCCCACCATGACAGCCTTGTAGTTACTCTATATATCGCTAACCATTTTGTGCGCAGGATCCTGATTGACAACGGAAGCTCTGTCAACATAATTCGTCTGGATGTGCTCAAGAAGATGGGCATCCCAGAATCTGAAATTGTGGCGAGATCCTCAGTCCTGGTGGGTTTCAGTGGAGAAACCAAGAGTACAGTTGGAGATATCAAACTACCAGTATATATAGAGGGGGTAAATTGTATGCAAAAATTATGTGTTATAGATACCCTCTCCTGTTGCAATATTATTCTTGGCAGGCCTTGGATTCATGAGATGGGGGATGTTCCTTCTACATACCACCAGTGTATCAAGCTTCCTACACCATGGGGGGTTGTCAGGATTGAAAGCGACCAGCAGGAAGCCAAGAACTGTTACTCGACCTCCATGAAGAACTCGACGAAAGTGACGAAAGGATAGCAATTACAAAAAAAAGCACCTCAAGATCAGGAAGACAGGGAGCTCAATGTCAAAGAAGTCCAGCTAGATTCCGAGAATCCTGAGATCAAGGTGCTCGTTGGAACCAGCATCCCAGAGGATGTTGAAAATTAGCTAACTGAGCTTCTCAAAATCAGAAAGTCTATGTCACACCCCCAAAATACCACTAACGGAGTTTATACCGTTAAGGGGCGCGACTAGACCAGGATCCACAACCATAGTTACAAATACTAAACGAATCAGGGTTAGTTCAAACACAAGTTATAAATCAGAGTCTTAAATACACGCAGCGGAAATAAAATATTGTCTTAGCACTAACCACGTGCTTTACATAAACATTGTTTTAAAATTCCCAAGTTTAGTTTAAACAGAAATAAATATCTTCTCGTGCCATGCCAACCTCCAGCGGATACTCCTTAGCGATCTGCAAAAGTTTAAACCACGCAAGTGTCAACCTAACGGTTGGTGAGTTCACAGTGGGCTTGTCATGCATTGGCCCGGTCTCATAATCATAATTCGTGTCAAGATGTACTTACAAAATATTTATTTGTGAAAAGCAATGCTCGTAATTAATTCTCAGTTTATAAATGGTTTGTCCGTGACCTACGTCATCGGGTATGTACTAGTAACGTAAAGTTAAAGGACTCAACCGATATCGCGGGTAGCTAATCCGTTGTTCCATGCTCTAAGGAAGTTTGTACCAAAGCTGACTTATTTTGTGGGGGCCGAGCCATCCCGTACGGTGCGGACCTACGTCATCGCGGTTTTTGCCTCCCCCGTATCCTCCCCGGGACTACGGTCAAATAGGCTGATATTGTTCCTCCGTGCACTCCCCGTGCCACGGGGCGGAGTTTGTCAAACTCCAGTAGATCTACCCAACATCCCCTCGCTTTACAATTAATGGCACAATTTTAGTTGAGGACTTTTAAGTTATAAGGCATCCTTAGAAAACATGTGATATCATATGGTTCAGACTTTAACCTACACTAGCCATATTAAAACGTTTTCAGTTTTTGTTTCAGAAATGGTTTGTTTAAGTCCACAAGTGTTTCCCATAAAACACTTCAGTTCATCAAGTGGGTGCCGAGCATCCCGAGTTCTCTTGTTCATTGGTAGATGCCTAGCACTCTAGAGTTTATTCAGCATTGTTTTTCGTTAAGTTATTTCGGTGTGGCCCAAACAGGCTCACGGTAAACAGGTTAGTGACACTCACCTTGGGTTGCACTGCTACACTTGCTAAGTATCCAAGTTATGTTTGCTTAACGAAGACCTAGAACACGTTTAGGTCTTAAGTATTAGTTTCGTGTCTAATCTTTACTTAACATCACTATGGCCCATAACATAGCACGTTGCAACTATGACTCGACATACCGACACACGACACCAATGGTTGATCATAAACAAGGGTTCATATAAATCAGATATCAAACATGTTTCATCATGGCATAATCATGTAAGTCATGGCATAACACTTAAGCAAATTTCACAAGTTTGGTTTTTAGGTCAGGTCTTAGTTTCGCTAGCACAGTTTCGCTAGGCAGTTTCGCTAGGTGCACGGGCAGCACTTTCGCTAGGCAATGCCCGGTGACACAGTTTCGCTAGGCTAGTTTCGCCCGAAACTGCTGAGGCAGTTTCGCTAGCCTAGTTTCGCAGGGAAACTGGTTTGAACTTTCGTTCAGGTATTTCGCTCGGTAGTTTCGTTCGAGCAGGTCTGGTCAGTTTCGCTAGCGACACTATAGTTTCGCTCGGCAGTGTCGCTGAATGAAGGCCTAATTTCGCCACATAGTTTCGCCCAGATAACACTCAGTTTCGCTGGTCGCGAAAAACATACGGATTTGCCTAAAAATCAACCTAACAGCTTCTGATCTTACATGCAATTCATTATCTAGCATTCATAGGCATTTACCAACATAAATCAAGCAGCTTTAACATGTTTAACATGCATTTTAATCATCAAATCATCAAAACACATTCAAAACCCTAAAATGACCTAAATAGCATGAATCTCCATTATGGTTGGATTTCAAACGTAAAGTTATCAACTTTATTACAGATCTAGCATTCCTAAACAACATACTAGCAGGTCAAGCAGTTACATGAAGATTTGAGCATACTTTTTAAGAAAACACAAAGAAAACACATAAATAAAGGTTTTTGGGACTCACGTTTGGTTCAAGAATCGATAGATGAGATGAGATGATGGTCTAGAGGCTAAGATCTCGGTCCCTTGATGGTATCCTCGGCTGACCAGATTCCAGAGAAGTGTGTGTGTGTGTTTGTTGTGAAATGAGGCAAATGAGGCTACTAGGGTTTATTAAGTTTATTTATATCAGAGGCTAGTTTCGCTGGCAGTTTCGCTGGCCAGGCGAAACTAGCTCTGGTCTCGTGTTATTGGATTATCTTAGCTGGCTACCGGGCGACACTATAGTTTCGCCCGGTAGTTTCGCTGGCGACCAAAAAGGCAAGTTTTCACATAATCAAGTATTTACAATTTGTCATGCTATTCATAATAATAAGTCATGTATTTAAATCACATTGCACATAAGGACAATAAATAGGCACATAACATATATGGACGGGTTCGGTGATCAACCAAAGGTCGTGGACGTATTCGGCCTAGTTATGCATTAGCTACTAAGTTAACACTTATAACGTAACTAACGGATTTGTCTAACGGAAGTTAACCTTGAAATTCTCGGGTGTCACATCATTCCCCTGAAATTGGAATTTTCGTCCCGAAAATTATTCTTGTGTCGTAGCGTTCGCAGCATCAGCTGTCGTCGTTGCTATCGTCGCTGGGGAAAGAAAGCAAAAGTTTTTAGGGTTGTCACATCCTCCTTCCGTTAAGGAATTTTGGTCCCCAAAATTAAATCATACCTTGAGTTTCCGTGGACGTTTGCTCGAACAGGTGAGGATACTTTTTCTTCATCTGATCCTCACGTTCCCAAGTATATTCAGGTCCACGTTTTGAGTTCCATCGTACCTTGACGATCGGAATCTTGCTACGTTTGAGGGCTTTCTCCTCGCGTCCCATGATTTCTACTGGTTGCTCAATAAATCTCAGATGTTCGTCAATTTCCAATTCCTCCAAGGGAATTATTTCAGTGTCTTCAGCCAGACATTTCTTTAGATTAGAAACGTGAAACACGTTGTGAACTCCATCGAGTTCAGCAGGGAGTCGTAATCGGTAGGCCACCGGGCCTACTGTCCCAATTATTTCAAACGGACCGATGTAGCGAGGATTTAACTTTCCACGCTTTCCGAAGCGTACCACACCTTTCCAGGGGGATACCTTCAATAACACTTTGTCGCCTACCTCGAACTTCAAAGGTTTACGGCGTTTGTCGGCATAGCTCTTTTGTCTGTCACGTGCTGCGGCTATCCGTTTTCTGATTTGAATTATCCGTTCGGTCGTATCATGAATGAGTTCCGGTCCAGTGATTCCTTTCTCACCCGTTTCAGCCCAACACACGTGCGATCTACATTTTCTGCCATAAAGTGCTTCAAAAGGTGCAGCACCTATACTTGAATGATAACTGTTGTTGTAGGAGAACTCCACCAACGGAAGGTGAGCCTCCCAGTCTTTACCGAAGTCGAGAACACAAGCTCGGAGCATATCTTCTAAAGTCTGAATCGTTCGTTCCGTCTGACCGTCAGTCTGCGGGTGATAAGCTGTACTCATGTCTAGTCTGGTTCCTAGTGATTCTTGCATAGATTGCCATAGTCGGGAAGTGAATCGAGGATCTCGATCAGAAATGATAGTCTTAGGCACTCCATGCCGTGCCACAATTCGGTCAATGTACAGTTTCGTTAACTTGTCCATATTATCAGTTTCCTTCATCGGGATAAAGTGTGCAGATTTGGTTAACCGATCAATGATAACCCAAATCGCATCTGGTCGATTCGATCGATGAGGTAATCCCGTTACAAAATCCATGGAGATATCCTCCCATTTCCATTCTGGGATCTTTGGTTGCTGTAATAAACCAGCGGGCTTTTGGTACTCGACTTTAACCCTTGAACATGTTAAACACTTAGCCACATATCGCGCGATGTCGGCTCTCATATTTGGCCACCAATACAGGTTCTTCAAGTCTTGGTACATCTTATCTGATCCTGGATGTACCGAATACCTCGACTTGTGAGCCTCGTCCATCACGAGCTCACGGAGATTTCCAAGTAGAGGAACCCAAATTCTGTCGTTATAATATCGGAGTCCATCAGTCTTAACCTCAGAGTGACCATCTATACCACGCAGTGCTTCAGCTGCGAAGTTTTCTTCTTTCAGAGCTTCTTGTTGGGCATCGCGAATTCGATCCGGCAATCCCGTGTGAATAGTAAGTTGCAGCGCTCGTACCCTTCGAGGCTTTTCATACTCTTTCCGACTTAAGGCATCAGCCACAACGTTGGCTTTTCCAGGATGATACTTAATCGCTAAGTCATAATCATTTAATAACTTGATCCATCTTCGTTGTCGCATGTTGAGATCCTTTTGTTCGAAGATGTGTTGTAAGCTCTTGTGGTCAGTAAATATTGTGCACTTTGTTCCATAGAGGTAATGTCTCCAAATCTTAAGTGCATGGACAACGGCTCCTAATTCCAAATCATGAGTCGTGTAGTTCTTTTCAGTATCCTTTAGTTGCCTGGACCCGTAGGCAATTACCTTGTCTCGTTGCATCAACACACAACCAAGTCCTTGAATCGATGCATCGCAGTAAACCACAAAGTCGTCAATTCCATCGGGTAACGCGAGAATTGGAGCTGAACATAGCATATCTTTGAGAGTTTGAAACGCGCGCTCTTCTTTCTCACCCCATCTGTATTGCACTCCTTTGTGCGTTAAAGCTGTTAAGGGTTGAGCTATTTGTGAGAAACCCTTGATGAATCTTCGGTAATATCCGGCAAGTCCCAAAAATTGTCGGATTTCAGTTGGTGCTCTTGGAGTAGACCAGTTCTTTATTGCTTCCACTTTGGCTGGGTCGACATGAATTCCTTCCTTATTAACAATGTGTCCAAGAAACTGGACTTCGCGGATCCAAAAGTCGCATTTCGAAAACTTAGCATAAAGCTGTTCCTTGCGGAGCAATTCTAATATAAGTCGCAGATGCTCCTCGTGTTCTTCCTTTGACTTGGAGTAGATCAAAATATCGTCGATGAAGACTATTACAAACTTATCGAGGTACGGCTTGCACACTCGATTCATCAGGTCCATAAACACAGCAGGTGCATTGGTTAGCCCAAACGGCATAACCAGGAACTCGTAGTGTCCATACCGAGTTCTAAAAGCAGTCTTAGGAACATCCTCCTCACGTACACGAAGTTGGTGATAACCAGACCGTAGATCGATCTTTCAGTAGTAGCTTGAACCTTGCAGTTGATCGAAGAGATCGTCGATTCGAGGAAGTGGATACCGATTCTTGATGGTAACTTTGTTAAGCTCTCGGTAGTCGATACACATTCGGAACGTTCCATCCTTCTTCTTAACAAACAATACCGGAGCTCCCCATGGAGACGAACTTGGACGGATAAACCCCTTGTCGAGTAATTCTTGAAGTTGTGCGGAGAGTTCGTTGAGTTCGCTTACCGCCAAATGGTAAGGTGTGCGTGCGATCGGAGACGCTCCAGGAACTAAGTCGATTCCAAACTCTACTTGTCGAAATGGAGGCAAACCAGGCAGATCTTCAGGAAATACATCTTGGAAGTCGCGGACTATCGGGTAGTCGTTGATTCTGCGCTCGGGAAGTGTCGAATCGGTGACGTTTGCAAGAATCGCGAAGTGACCTTTACGAAGGCACTTTTGAGCTTTGAGAAACGAAATAATACCAGTTACTGTTCCACCTTTTTCACCTTGAACCGTTAACACTTTGCCGTCTTCGAGCGGAATACGAACCACTTTTTCCTTACATAAGATTTCAGCTCGATTCTCAGATAACCAATCCATTCCTACTATAACATCAAAACTACCTATCGGGAAAGGCATAAGGTCGATTCCTAATGTATGGCCAGCTAGTTCTAACTTACAGCCCTTAACTATCTGAGTCGTATCATGAAGTTTACCATTAGCTAGCTCTACCACATATTTAGCGTCTAAGGCAATAGGTCTAGCATTAATCAACTTAGCAAATTTAGTGGAAATAAAACTTTTCTCAGCACCGGAATCAAATAATACTGTAGCAAAGAAACAGTTCAAAATAAATTTACCATTAATCACGTTGGCATCATTGCGAGCTTCACCCTGACCCATGACAAAAGCTCGACCTCTACCATTTCCACCATTTCCGTTTCCACCATTACCATTCCCGTTACCATTACCTCCGCCATTACCACCGTTGTTCCCCTAGTTACCGTTCCCTTGTCTTCTCAGCTGAGGGCAGTCTCTCTTAATGTGGCCTTGAGCACCACACTCAAAACAGCCACGGGCTCCCCCATTGTTGTTGTTCTGGTTCTGACCGTTGTTGTTCCCATTGCCCCGATTGTTCCCATAGTTGTTGTTTCCATGATTGTTGTTGTTCCTCCTGGGGCGGTTTTGTTGCTCAGGCAGAATCGCCCAACAGTCTTTTGCTTCGTGGCCTCCCTTGCCACACCTTTCGCAGTTCAGATTCTTCCTACAAACACCAGCATGATGCTTTCCACACTTGTTACACGAAGGCAGGTTACCCTTGTAGTTGCTTTGCCCATTGCCACCCTGGCAGTAGTTACCACTGTTATTCCCGGACCTCTTGCTTTGGCTTTGGGAGTTGAAAGACCTCCCAGTGCTGTTACCCACACTTTGAATATTCATAGAGTTCTCAGGAGTTTCGTCTTCGGCCTTTCTCTTGCCACTCAAGGCAGTCTTTTCAGTGATCCTAGCAGGAAGTGTACCTTTCTCAACTTCCTGATCAGTAAGCTTGTGAGCCAAACGGATGGCTTGTTGCACGTTCGCAGGGTTGCTGGCAGTCACCAATCCTTTGATTTGAGGCGCGAGGCCTTCCAGATAACGCTCAATGCGTTTGAACTCAGCATCGACCATTGTGGGGCACAAGACCTCATACTCATGATATCGTGCAGTGTACTGCTCGACTTCAGACCCAATCATCTTCAGATTTAAGAATTTGCCTTCTAGCTTCTTTACTTGGTCACGGGGACAGTATTCTTCCATAATCAGATCCTTAAATGCTGCCCACTGCATGTTATTAGCCGCGTCTAGCCCAACCATCTGAATTTCCGCGTTCCACCAGGAGAGTGCAGCTCCTTCGAAGGTACCAGTAGCAAACTTCACCTTGCTTTCAGCTGGGCAGTTACACATGGAGAAAACCTTTTCAGACTTCTCAATCCACCTAAGGAGTCCTACAGCTCCTTCTTCGCCGGAAAACGTCATCGGCTTGCAGTCCATGAAGGACTTGAACGTGCAGTGGTGGTGGTTTCCTGATGCATAAATAGTTCGGATTTTAAAATTAAACAGGTCATGATATAATCGCTTTTTGCCTTAACCGGCATAATAGTTACCCTGTGCGGCATATGCAGCTTGGACGGCTGCCACCGCGGCTTGTACATGTTCATTAATCATTGCTTGCAGCTGTGCAGGCGTCATGTTTATGTTGCCTCTTCCGTTTCCTCTTCCAGACATCTTGCTGAACAGTTAAAGTAGCCAGTGTTCAGTCACAGTTATATTTTATACATATCCCATAATATGTATATTAGCCAGTTCCCGTTATCCCTCTATTAGTCCAGAAAAATTTTGTGCATGATCGAGGCGTCGTCGGAGTACGTCGTGAGTGCTATCGTCGAAGGTCGGCTTCCCATAAAGTCACCGTCGGCGTAGTCGTCGTAGTAGAAATCAGGACGTAGCGTGTAGCGTCGTTTCGTTGTCGCTTTCCCCAGAGTAGTGTGCGTATTCGCAGCCGCATTTCGTATTCGTGTGTGAAAATTTCCTAAGGTCTTCCGTTAGACTACTTAGACACGGTCTATATATATACTTATATATATATATACATATATCTGTACGTACTAAGCTTTTACTTACACAGCAGAGCGAGTATCCCAGGTTGGCACGTAAAAATTTTGTCTTTGGGAATTTGTTTATTCGTTTTGTAACCAAGGTTTTCAAGTTGCAGTTTCCAAATCGTTTTCAAAAATGATTCCAGTTCTCTCCAACTTATGGCTCTGATACCAATCTGTCACACCCCCAAAATACCACTAACGGAGTTTATACCGTTAAGGGGCGCGACTAGACCAGGATCCACAACCATAGTTACAAATACTAAACGAATCAGGGTTAGTTCAAACACAAGTTATAAATCAGAGTCTTAAATACACGCAGCGGAAATAAAATATTGTCTTAGCACTAACCACGTGCTTTACATAAACATTGTTTTAAAATTCCCAAGTTTAGTTTAAACAGAAATAAATATCTTCTCGTGCCATGCCAACCTCCAGCGGATACTCCTTAGCGATCTGCAAAAGTTTAAACCACGCAAGTGTCAACCTAACGGTTGGTGAGTTCACAGTGGGCTTGTCATGCATTGGCCCGGTCTCATAATCATAATTCGTGTCAAGATGTACTTACAAAATATTTATTTGTGAAAAGCAATGCTCGCAATTAATTCTCAGTTTATAAATGGTTTGTCCGTGACCTACATCATCGGGTATGTACTAGTTCCGTAAAGTTAAAGGACTCAACCGATATCGCGGGTAGCTAATCCGTTGTTCCATGCTCTAAGGAAGTTTGTACCAAAGCTGACTTATTTTGTGGGGGCCGAGCCATCCCGTACTGTGCGGACCTACGTCATCGCGGTTTTTGCCTCCCCCGTGTCCTCCCCGGGACTACGGTCAAATAGGCTGATATTGTTCCTCCGTGCACTCCCCGTGCCACGGGGCGGAGTTTGTCAAACTCCAGTAGATCTACCCAACATCCCCTCGCTTTACAATTAATGGCACAATTTTAGTTGAGGACTTTTAAGTTATAAGGCATCCTTAGAAAACATGTGATATCATATGGTTCAGACTTTAACCTACACTAGCCATATTAAAACGTTTTCAGTTTTTGTTTCAGAAATGGTTTGTTTAAGTCCACAAGTGTTTCCCATAAAACACTTCAGTTCATCAAGTGGGTGCCGAGCATCCCGAGTTCTCTTGTTCATTGGTAGGTGCCTAGCACTCTAGAGTTTATTCAGCATTGTTTTTCGTTAAGTTATTTCGGTGTGGCCCAAACAGGCTCACGGTAAACAGGTTAGTGACACTCACCTTGGGTTGCACTGCTACACTTGCTAAGTATCCAAGTTATGTTTGCTTAACGAAGACCTAGAACACGTTTAGGTCTTAAGTATTAGTTTCGTGTCTAATCTTTACTTAACGTCACTATGGCCCATAACATAGCACGTTGCAACTATGACTCGACATACCGACACACGACACCAATGGTTGATCATAAACAAGGGTTCATATAAATCAGATATCAAACATGTTTCATCATGGCATAATCATGTAAGTCATGGCATAACACTTAAGCAAATTTCACAAGTTTGGTTTTTAGGTCAGGTCTTAGTTTCGCTAGCACAGTTTCGCTAGGCAGTTTCGCTAGGTGCACGGGCAGCACTTTCGCTAGGCAATGCCCGGTGACACAGTTTCGCTAGGCTAGTTTCGCCCGAAACTGCTGAGGCAGTTTCGCTAGCCTAGTTTCGCAGGGAAACTGGTTTGAATTTTCGTTCAGGTATTTCGCTCGGTAGTTTCGTTCGAGCAGGTCTGGTCAGTTTCGCTAGCGACACTATAGTTTCGCTCGGCAGTGTCGCTGAATGAAGGCCTAATTTCGCCACATAGTTTCGCCCAGAGAACACTCAGTTTCGCTGGTCGCGAAAAACATACGGATTTGCCTAAAAATCAACCTAACAGCTTCTGATCTTACATGCAATTCATTATCTAGCATTCATAGGCATTTACCAACATAAATCAAGCAGCTTTAACATGTTTAACATGCATTTTAATCATCAAATCATCAAAACACATTCAAAACCCTAAAATGACCTAAATAGCATGAATCTCCATTATGGTTGGATTTCAAACGTAAAGTTATCAACTTTATTACAGATCTAGCATTCCTAAACAACATACTCGCAGGTCAAGCAGTTACATGAAGATTTGAGCATACTTTTTAAGAAAACACAAAGAAAACACATAAATAAAGGTTTTTGGGACTCACGTTTGGTTCAAGAATCGATAGATGAGATGAGATGATGGTCTAGAGGCTAAGATCTCGGTCCCTTGATGGTATCCTCGGCTGACCAGATTCCAGAGAAGTGTGTGTGTGTGTTTGTTGTGAAATGAGGCAAATGAGGCTACTAGGGTTTATTAAGTTTATTTATATCAGAGGCTAGTTTCGCTGGCAGTTTCGCTGGCCAGGCGAAACTAGCTCTGGTCTCATGTTATTGGATTATCTTAGCTGGCTACCGGGCGACACTATAGTTTCGCCCGGTAGTTTCGCTGGCGACCAAAAAGGCAAGTTTTCACATAATCAAGTATTTACAATTTGTCATGCTATTCATAATAATAAGTCATGTATTTAAATCACATTGCACATAAGGACAATAAATAGGCACATAACATATATGGACGGGTTCGGTGATCAACCAAAGGTCGTGGACGTATTCGGCCTAGTTATGCATTAGCTACTAAGTTAACACTTATAACGTAACTCACGGATTTGTCTAACGGAAGTTAACCTTGAAATTCTCGGGTGTCACATCATTCCCCTGAAATTGGAATTTTCGTCCCGAAAATTATTCTTGTGTCGTAGCGTTCGCAGCATCAGCTGTCGTCGTTGCTATCGTCGCTGGGGAAAGAAAGCAAAAGTTTTTAGGGTTGTCACAGTCTACCTTTGCTTGGAAGCATGAAGACATGACAGGTATACCTAAACATGTTATAACTCACAAACTTGGTTTGGATCCTTCTTTCAGGCCCATACAGCAGAAGAGAAGGAAGTTCGCCCCCGAAACGAATGCAATAATTCAAGAAGAAGTCGATAAGCTTCTCAAAACAAAGATGATCAAGGAAGTCAAGTATCCCAAATGGTTAGCCAATGTGGTGGTGGTACAAAAGAAGAACGGAAAATGGAGAGTCTGTGTTGACTACACAGATTTGAACAAGGCATGTCCGACAGATCCATTTCAACTTCCCCACATAGACGCGATGGTGGATGCCACGGCAGGACATGAGATGCTCACCTTTATGGACGCCTCATCGGGATTCCAACAAATCCAAATGGAACCCTCGGATCAGGAGCATACGGCCTTCATAACCCCAACATGTATATATTGTTACACGGCTATGCCTTTTGGCTTACGTAATGCAGGTGCCACCTATCAGAGACTCGTCAACATGATGTTCAAAGAACAACTGGGGGACACGATGGAAGTCTATATAGATGACATGGTAGTGAAATCCAAGAAAGCGGAAGACCACGTCAGGGATCTCCAAACTGCCTTCGACATCCTTTACCACTACAATATGAAGCTCAACCCCTCCAAATGCCACTTTGGGGTGCGAGCTGGGAAGTTCTTGGGTTACATGGTGACCGAAAGGGGAATCGAAGCAAGCCCTGAGCAGATCAAAGCAATACTCAACCTCAAATCCCCTTCAAACATAAAAGAAGTTCAAAGATTGACAGGAAGGATTGCAGCACTTAACAGGTTCATATCGAGATCCTCAGAGAAAAGCAAAGACTTCTACGAAATTCTGAGGAAGAACAAGAACTTCGAGTGGGCTGATAGACATGAAGAGGCCCTGAGAAGCCTAAAAGAGTATCTATCAGAAGCTCCACTATTGATGAAACCAGAAGATGGGGAACCGCTGTACTTATATCTCGCTGTATCCGGAAGCTCAGTAAGTGCTGTCTTAGTAAAAAACCATCAAGGTCAGCAGCATCCGGTCTATTATGTAAGTAAAACTCTGCTAGACGCAGAATCCAGGTATTACTATCTTGAGAAGTTAATTTTATCTCTTATAATGGCTTCCACTAAACTTAGACATTATTTTGAAACGCATACCATAATTATGATGTCTAACTATCCTATTAAGTCAGTTCTCAGGAAGCCGGAGATGTCGGGCAGGATGGCCAAATGGGCAGTCAAGCTGAGTGCCTATGACATCAAATATGAACCAAGAACAGCAATCAAGTCCCAAGCATTAGCTGACTTTGTGGCGGATTTCAGCAGTGACATTGAACCAGAAGTTGAAAAGGAAGTCCAGCAGCTTGAGAAGCTCAAGGAAGACTGGATCCTCTATACTGACGGCTCCTCAAATGTCAGAGGAACAGGGCTGGGAATCCTGCTAAAATCGCCACAGGGGGACATAATACCTCTATCCATATCCTGTGAATTCCAGGCTACCAACAATGAAGCTGAATATGAAGCTTTAATTGCGGGATTACAGCTGGCCAGGGATATGGGAATCCTGTCCATACAAGTATTTGTTGATTCTCTTTTATTGACTAACCAATTTAATGGCTCTTATTCAGTGAGAGGGGAGAATCTGATCAAATATCGTGAAATTGTTAAAAAATTAACTCTATTTTTTGAAAATTTCAACATTTCGCAGGTACCAAGAGAAGACAATGCGGAAGCCGATGCCTTGGCAAATCTGGCTTCATCGCTCAGGATCCCCGAGGATGTCAAGATTCCAATAACTCACGTCCTAACGCCAGCGATAAATCAACAAGAAGCTCAGGCTGTTGACGATAATGCGGGCGCAGATACTGAGAGTCCTGAAGATGCTCAGGAATCCTGGACTTATCCGATCAAAAAGTATCTCAAAAATGGGGAGATTCCCAAAGGCGAAAACCCCAGAGCTTTTCACACAAAGGTAGTACCCTTTACTATTATTAATAATATCCTATATAGAAGATCTTTTGCAGGTGTCTATCTAAGATGCCTAGAGAAGTCAGAAGCTCTTAAGGTGCTTGAAGACATCCATAGTGGAGATTGTGGGAACCATACCGGGGGCAGGGCACTGTTCTTCGAAGTTCTCAGATTCGGATATTATCAGCCTATTTCGATCGGAAAGTCCCCCTGTGACTTTTCGATCAGAGCATTTCGATCGGAAAGTTCCCCTGTGACTTTTCGATCAGCTTCTCTTCTCGATCGGAAAGTCCCCACTGAGACTTTTCGATCCGCTGACACTTTTCGATCGAGAAGTCTGCTTTTCGACCGACCCCCTGTCCGATCGAAAAGTACTCTTCGATCCAACCCTTTTCCGACCGAAAACCCACTTTTCGATCCATCCGCTTTTTAATCCGTTCAAGTCTTTCTGTTCGTATTTGATCCAGAAGTTCAATCAAAGACATTCATGGCATCCTTTCTATCAGGTAATTCTGTATCTACTAGCAACAATGAGGTATGTCTTAATCCTAAATGTCAATCTATACTCAATGAATCTCAAGAATGGCAAAATAAGTTTTTCAATGAAACATTAAATCGTGAATATTCTGTAGAGAATTGAGAGAATACAAAAGTAGGAGTAAAAACTTAAGTGAGAAACTAGAAGCTGCTAAAATTGACATAAAAAATCTTCAAAGGGACTTGAGTGACAAAACCACATATCTAAGAGTTCCTAATGAAGAAATTGTCTCATTAAAAACTGAACTTGAACAACTTAAAGGTCAATTAGAAACATCACAAACCAAAGTTGAGCGAAACGATAAGATTGTGTCAGAAATGATGAAAGCTAGTTCACTTTTCTACAACACAGACGCTCGAATGCGTCATCTAAAAGCCAACTCTGGTTTGGGTCTCGGTACTGAAGTAAAAGATGAAAAGTCCACACACACAGTACCGATGCCCCTGATGCATGAAATGATCTCAGATTATGAGTGTTCTAAGACCTCCTTAGAAGCTAAGGCTGAGATAGAAAAGAAACTTGCTGCTTGTCCCATTAAAATTTCTGCTCATGTTTCTAACATTACTAACACTTCTACTTCTTGTGCAGATAAAGTAAATGAAGAAGCAGGTTCAAAGGGAAAAAGTGTTTGCTTTGAGAGTCAAAAGTTTCCAGTTTTTAAAACTGATAATTTTGCTTCAAAAAGTATTGAGTCTGAGTCAGCATTTCCCAAGTCAACTGTGTTTGATGAATCTGTTACTTGTAGTGTGTTTAACTTTGGGAAATGTGATGCTAAACCTGTGAAACCCTTAAAAACTGTTAAAATTTTAAGAAGGGATAAGAGACCACAGGTTGCTGGTCCCAAACTCACAAATAGTGGGGTGTTGGGTGGGATACCTACAGAAAATAAGAATGATTGTCATGATCAAAATGTGCAGAAAGTGCGGGACCTTAGACCTCATGATTTTGTCCCGTACCCAGAAATCAATTCTGCATATGACCAGCTTAAGCCAGTTCAGCGGGAGTACATTTTAACCACAAAGCCCCACGGTAAAACCCATTGGATCCACAAAAATTGTTCAAAACCAACTTGGATTTCCACTGGGCGTAACCAACCACAGGCTTCCGCTTACCCAAAGAAACAATCTTGCCATGTCTGTGGTAGACTAGGACACGTGGCAAGAAACTGTTTATACCGGCCTTATGAACCCTATTATCCCAAAAGGGTTCATCAGAGACCTAGTCCAAGGACCCAGAAACAAAGTGACCCAACTCCTAGGCCCGGTCCATCAAAACCCAAGGTGCAGAAACAAGCACCTCAGAGTCACAGAGTTCAACAAAAACCCAAGTCTCCTAAGCAACGGCCAAAGACCATTTTTAAAGAAAACAAAGCATCTCAGAAATCTATCAAAACAGCTTGGAGACCAAAATCTGTTGAATCCCCAACACCAGTTTTAAGATCTGTTTTCAAAACTGTTTCAAAATCACCCATCCATCCAAATCCAGTTGGTTCAGCTAAATCAAATGGTTGGAGGAAGGATGACAGGTGGAATGTTTCAAAAGTTGTGAACTTGTCTTTCAAGCCTATTGGAGTGTACAAGAAACACTCCAAACAATTTCAAGAAATAAGAGTTCAAAATTCTAATAAGAATCCACCGAGAAAACCACAGGTTTTTGGGAAAGAAAATCACCAACCCAGAGATGTCAACAAAAAGGACATTCTCGGTCCAACCAAGGCAGCCACACCCCCAATCCCTGATGTTACCAAGGGAATGTTTTTAAAAGAAATTTCTTTAACCGACTCTTTAGGTACACCCAGAACCACAATGGCCTGGGTTTTAATGGCTAACTAATCTCTCACAGTGTGCAGGAACAGTCAAGGAGGACTTCCAGTAACTTATTTGTTTTTGAAAGTGATTGTTCCAGGCATATGATATGAGGCATCTCTTCACTTCATGACATGCAGATTTATATGGGGAGTATGTTCTGCTTGTGAGAGGTAAATCTGACAAGATCATCAGAAAAGGTAACATTGTCTGAATTGTTTGTGTCTTGGCAAATCTGATGTGAAGTATGGTTGTGCATGAAACAAAACCCAAATCTGAAAATTTTCAAAAGATAAACTTTGAAGGTTAGCTTGGCCAGTTTTAGTAGATATTTAGTGATGTGTCTGGGTGTGCATAAAAAAAAAAAAAAAAACGTGTGTTGATATCAAAAATCAAAAAGCAAGGGGAAGAATAGAAAAGATGAAATAGTTACCCCTAAAAAATTGTGCTTTTTAATTTTTTAATCGAAGGCAGGGAAGTGAAATATTTCCGTTCTCAGAATGACTGACACGCGTAAGGCAAAAGTGAAAGACATGATCCAAGGTGATGTGCTCGGTAGGCTCAGTTCCAAAAACAAAGGTATGGTTCACAACACTTAAAGATAAAGTATGTCATTTGACGGGAAACGCACACTTAGGTTAAGTGCTTGTTCTATTTGACTGCGAAATTGTTCCCGATACACACGCCGGACTCCAAAGTGTTGAATCGAAAATCTCAAAAAGTCGGCGTCCCCTCTGTTTTGTGTGAGCAAAGATCTGGGGATGTCAAAGCCGTCAGTCAAGTCTTGCCTCTACTTTGCGTGAGCAATGACCTGGTGTAGAATGGTTGATGTGTTAATCAGACTTTCCTTTGTTTTGCGTGAGCAAAGACCTGGTTAGTCTGGATTAACGTGCTTGCAGATCACTGTATATAATTTACACCCCAAAAGATGCCAATGTGCACAACAAAAGAGACCCTCTAGCGTCCAAAACCCTTTAGCCCTGACTTTGTGACTAGGCTTATGTGTTTGATGAAAGGTTACCACCTGACTGATAAACGTCTCTGAGTTGGAATCATATAAGTCTTTGTATATTATTCCTATCTCTTTTATGATCTGTTCTTTCTCTTCTCAACCAAGTCTCGAGAAAAGATTCAAAACTCTGGATATGGGAATGTGAAAATATGTGGTAGGGAATGATCAAGCTTGATAGACTGCACATATTAATTACCTAGGATTTGTGTGTGACTGTCGGATGTTCATAATTAATGCACCTAAAAGATAAATAAGTGACAAACAGCCGGGAATATGAGGAACATGGGTTTAAGAAGGACCAATATACTGGCAATCGCCTGGACGTGTTCGAGTAACAGATGCTGAAAAGGGTTCCTCAGTTCAGACAAAGACGGTTTGATCCCAAAATAAAACCTTCTCGTTTAGAAATTTGGTATGTTTGTTTTTATTTTTCTTCTGTGTTATCTTAAGTTTTTTTATTGTTTTTTTTTTCAACCATGGCCAGGTTAATTTAAAGGTTTTAATAAGTTTTTTTATGGGTTTTATGCAAGAAGGTATCACCCCTCCAGAATCGTAGGGGGAGAAAATGTGAAGTGAGACATTGGGTTCAGGGGAAGGATTTAAAGGAAACCCGTAATTAATGTTAGGGTTTGTGTTAAATTATGTTGATCTCCTGCTAACCCAGTAACCAGTCATCATTTGCTGGTTAGTGTTTGTTCCATGTTGTGCATGACAGGTTAAGTGGAAAAGAGAACTCATGGACAAGAAGGTCAAGGACTCAATTGACCAAAGCATGAACTCTGCTACTGTTCGTGCTGAAGAACCAGCCGGAAAAGGACTTACCCTATGCTCAGGGGAGGTTTGTTGGTTTTTCAAGTGAAGCTTCTGAAGACTCAAAAGATACCATTCGCAAGTTTAGGGGAAGTTGAATGAAGAAAAGATGCAGAGCAGTCACAACAAGAAATTCAAGAATGCCAAGACAGAGGTTTTCAAAATTTATCCTCTGAAGTTAGTGGCAAGTCAAGACAGTTACTGATGATTCAGCAAGGACTCAACAGTTTTCAAGAAGGAGCAAGTATTTGAGAATCCTCCTCTCATTACATGTTTGTCATTTGAAGTCCAAGCTAATGCTGATTGAGAGAACACTCCCTAAAGTCATTTGTTGTTGCCCAATGAAGATTGTCAAAGATAAAGAATCTTCATCAACCCATGCTCAAGCCAAGGTGAAGACTGCAAGTCTGAAGATTGAAAGTAGAAGACATTTAATATCACAAGCCAAGGGGAAGATTGTAAGGAAATAACTTGTGGCTTTTGTATTAAATCACCTATTGGCGGACTATTTTGAAGGCCTATGTGATAGAATAGGTGTAAAATAGTTGGGTTATGGTTATATTGGGTCATTGGGCCAGTTTAAGCATGTTTGGGCTCATTTAGAAAGTGTTTAAGGGATGTTTAGTGGGCCTTTAAAGACAAATCCGGAAATTAGGAGTTATTTAGGGTTTTAGGGTGACTTGTTCTCCAAGATGGAGAATCCCTATATAAGGGAAGCCCTCCCCTCATTATGAGGTTGCTGTTTTTGGTGTTTTTGTGAGAAGGTGTCCACGAAATTCTCTTTAGAGAATTTCGAGATTGGTGTTGCAACCAAGGTGATTAATCAAGTGTTATTTTCATTACGGTTTGTGTTTTCATCTTGATTCCATCGTTTCTTTACTACTTTTCGGTTATACTTGAATCACTCGATTGTTTGGATTCCGCACTTTCAATCGAGGTTAGATATCGTGTTAGGACCGTTTTCGGGACTTACAAAAAAGAAATAAGAACGTTAAATCGTCTACCTTAAGGTCGATCTTTCGATACGCAGATAAGGCCTCGGATTTAACAAAATAAGAAAATAAAACAAGTTGAAGTTGTATAACTCAACAACAATCAGATCGGTACTCCCGTACACGCAGAGAAAGTCCGATGAGTTATACGAAACACCAAAGAAAATAAAGCAGAACGTCAAACGAACAACGATCAGGTCGGTCTTTCGACACGCAGAGAAAGTCCGATCGTTTGACAAAATAAAGAAAATCAAACAAGTTTAAATCTTTGCAAAATGAACACACGTATACACAATGACTTCTCATTTTATTTTTTTTACATATCTCTTTCTTGATATATCATGAGATATGCATCAAGATGTTGTCCACTAGGTGAAGCATCAGATTTAGTATATATCACATATGTATACTTTCTGATTTGCCGAGCCTACCTTGCACATCGATCAAATGGTCTTATGGCTTTTTCACTTACTTTATCCATGAGTCAGACACTGTCAGCCAATGTACCATCATTTCCCAATCATGTCGGATACAATTTCTCATTTTTCAATAATTTTGATTTTGATTTTTTTTTATTTTTTTATTTTTCAATGTTTTTGTCTTTTTCAAATTTCTCCCCCTAAAAATGACAACTCTATTTATAGATTTTCATTTTTACGATCTGAAAAACAAAACACCATTTTTGTATTTTTGTAAAAACAAACTCCCCCTCAGAAAGAGACGAAGTGAAAAACAAGAAAAAGTGATCAACCAACACGAATAAAATTTGACTTTGAAATTCAATTTAAGTAGAAACAGATATTTCACAATTAGCAATTTTCCAATCACCGAAAGGTCTTCCTGAAACACCTGCCTGACACCAAATAAAACATTAGTCGCGTTGGGATCGACCCAATTCAACAGCGTCGGGTCGCCCGGTGTCTTCCACAAAGTCCTTGTTGGCCTTGGAAACAACTTTTGGTTTCCAAATGTGTAAAGGTATTAATTTTTGATCGGAACCTGAATCAGATTCAACTGACGTACTTGATTTAGACCAAGACGATGTACGAGTTGACTTAAGCTTTGGGGACCATGGTTCATCAAAAATATGACCTTTGTTATCCACATATTTGGCACTTTTGTGGATATATGCAGTCGTCGGACACTCAGCAGCGAGATGTCCCGGTTGACGACATACATAACAAAGTCTTTCTCTAAACACGTTTGAAAATTGTTTTGATTTTGAAAAACCAGATGAATGTTCATAATCAAAGTTATCAAAGAAACCATCAGAAGAATCATACCTAGGAGAAGGACTCCTTGAAGATGAGGACCTTCCAGAATAATAAGAAAATTCTTTCTGAGATGGAGATGTCTTTGCAACTTTTGCTTTAGGAACCTTTGCAACTTTCACTGGTTTCTTAACTTGAATTAGTTCTTCCTTCACTTCATAACCCAAACCTTTGTGTTTGTAACCTGCAATCTTTGAAAAACTTGAAGAAGAACCAGAAACATCTCTTGCCATAGCTTCACTAGTAAATTTGGCTTTGATATCTTTCAGCTTGTTCTTCTCAATCAACCCTTTTTCTTCTTCAGTTGCGGAGGAAGAACTTGAAGCAACCTTATCAAAAACTTTTTCATTCTCCAACAAAACAGACTTAGTAACAAATTTAGGAGCATCACCCAAAGGCTTCTCCTTCTTCTTAGACTTGGACTTGTTCTTCTTAGATGGAGTAGCAAACTTGGAATAATCATGCAATTCATCTTTTGGATCAAGCGGGGCAGAAGTAACTTCAACCAAATCCACTGGTTGAGGAACCAAATGAACATCATCCTTCTTAGAACTTTCTGAACTCTGATCCTGCTTGTATAGGAAGTTGAGCATTGTCGGTGACAAATTGCAGTTCTTCACTTGCCTTTTCAGTTCCAAAATTTCCAATTTCAAGTCATTGATCGTTTGTTGAGCTTCAAAAACTTCTTTCTGTGACTTGATGAACTTTGCATTGAGATCATCATACTCATAAGTTTGTAACTTTCTGATCTCACATTCAGCAAATAACTCTTCAAGAACACTTTCTCTCTTTTTCTTGTAAATCTCAACATCTTTAGTCAATACCTCATTCTTGTCACGATAGAGAGTATTCTCATCTTGAAGAATAGAGATCTTGTTTTGAAGTTTTTCAACAGTAACAGCAGTTGTAGCAATAAGAGCAGTAGCTTCTTCATACTTTTGCTGAACTGGATAACTCTTCTCAAACAGATTTTCAAAATCTTGAGCAGCGTCTAAAGCCTCAGCTTTTGCCTTTTCACACTCTTCAGCCAACTTTGTTTTCTCTTTCAAAACATCTTCATGAACATGAACCAACTCATAATACTTCTTTTGAAACTCTTCCAACTCTTTCTTTAACACAACAATTTCTTCAATTGAAATTTGACTACGTTGTTCACAACTTGCAATCTCCTGGAGCAATTTCTTACATTTGAAACATTCGAACTCTTCAACCTTTGAACTTGTAGAAACTTTAGGTAATTCTTCTTGTACCAAAGATGCGCTTGAATAAGAATCTGAATCAGTCAGAAGACTATCGTCATCATCATGACGAACAGTTAAAGCAATTGAAATTGGAGTATGATTCTTCTTAGCTTCAGTATTTACATTCCATGCAAATTCACTTGAATGTGGAAAAGTATTGGTCCAATCATGAACAAGAGTAGCAGATTTCTTCTCAACCTTCCCAGCTTCATTTGATGGATGAAAAACTAAATGTGCATGCTGACCAGTCTTCAATTTACTTTCTGTAGAACTTGGACATTCTCGAGCAAAGTGACCATAAACTGAACACTTATAACATTTCACCTTAGATTTGTCCAATCCAATCTTTCCTTCCTGATTAAGTCTCTTCTTACCAGTTCTATTAAAAAATTTCTTCGTTCTACGAACTAACATAGCATATTGCCAATTCAGATCCATTTCGTCCCAATGATCATAATCAATCTGATCATAATCTTCATTTGCTAACTCAGCATTACTCACAGCACCAGTGATAACACCAAAATATGAAGATACCAATGCAGACATCAATGCATTATAATCATCAACAGTTTGAACAGACAATGCACTTTGAGCCGAAGAACTTGGAAATGACACAGTACAACCAGCAGAAGAATAACTTGGAATTTCATATTTACCTGCTAGAAATGCTGTAGGAGGAGCAGAACTAAGATTAGTAGACTTCCCAGCATTCATTGTAGAGTCATTTTCACCATGATACACTGCAGGATTCTGAATTTATGTAGGAAGTGATTTATTCACCATTAATTCCATATCCCGAGCCTGGATTCTTTGAACCAAATCATTGAAAGACAATCCGGAAAAATCTTTATCATGAGTAATCATCATCACATAATTCTCCCATTTTTCAGGCAATGCTTCCAAAATCTTTTCTTTCATATCAACCTCTTCTTTAGTAAGATTCACCAAACGCATTTCACTCATTAGATGAGCAAATCTTGCAATCAGATTGGGAATCGTTTCATTCTGATAATGCTTAAAGCTGTCAAACTCTTTCTTCAAAACCTTTTGTCGACTTTTCTTGTATTGGTCATTGCCTTCACATCGTTTCTCCAAAGCATCCCATAGACTTTTTGATGTGTAGTTACCAGCAAATTGATGAAGTAACTCTTTAGGCAATGCCATCGTTAAAGTACCATATGCCTTTTTCTCAGCTTGATAAGCTTTCTTTTGTTCAGAAGACATTTTTCTTTGAAGAATAGGTTCACCAGTTTCATCTTTAGGGTAAACATATTGCTTAGTGAACGCTAACCACATATCAATGTCATTTGTATCGACATATGCTTCAAACCGTTTAACCCAACTATGATAATCTTCCAATTTTAGCAATTTGGGAACTTTCTGACTTATTCCGATTTCATTATCATAATTCATCATCGTTTGCATCGTAGCTTGAACCGAGTTTTGAATAGCCGCGAACGCTTGAAAGTCGCTCATCTTGTCCGAAAACTTCTATACCAAAACTTCAAACTCAAAAACGAAGGTCTTAGAAGTGGATTTTGGGCTCCAAAACGAAGGATACTGGTCTGTTAGACTATTTAAAGTCTAGATCTTTTTGAGACGGTCGTTTTGGCTGGTATTAGCTCCCGTAACTCTTTACGGTTCTCAAGTTACATCAGTTTTCGTAAATCATTTAAAAACTTAACACTGTCCACCGAACCTCCTCCGAACCTCCACCGAATTATCTCCGAACTTCGTCCGAACCTAAGTTTCGCCAAACTCTCTCCGAACCTGACCTTCGGACAAACAAATAGATTCAACACCGAACTATCACCGAGCACTGGCCGAACTCTGTCCGAAAGTGGACCGATCTCTCACCGAACTCTCACCGAAACAAAAGAAACGCCGAACACTCACCGAACTCTGTCCGAACCTCGAGTTCGGAGCGGTTATGCCGAACGAGTCCGAACCTCAAACGAGACAGATTTCACTCGATGCCATTTTCTCGATTTTCAGTGTTTTTCGATGAAATTTTCGGCAGGAATTCAAATAAACTCGATAGAAATGAATTAGGAATGAAATTTTGATGAGAAGCACACTCGAGATGATCAAACGAACTCAAAAACGATACTCATTTTCTCAAAAACATGAATTTGAACTCAAAACTCCGAATAACAATGATTTCCGACTAGTAGAGCAAACCTGATGCTCTGATAACACTTGAAAGTGCGTGAACGTATGGATCTTCTACTTAGTCGATATGAAATCAATGTAAACAAGTAAAAAACACAGAGAGTAAATACAAAAGACTTGTATTAACCACTGAGAAAACCACAGAGTACACTTAGAGAATATGACGCGGAAGCCCCTTCTAAACTATACAAGATGAACTATTTATACATGCTGAAATACGACTGGCCGAACCTCAGCGCACGTTGTCCCCTAGTATGCTAAAGGTGGCAGGACCCGTCCACTCCAGGGGTGGCTGACAATCTTGTCACTGGAGGCTGCTGGGAGGATTCTCAAGATTTATAACACTGACGTGTTATCTAAGGTTTTGGCATTTTCATGTCACATACGTATGGGCTTGTCCCCAGTTTTGGCTTAGTCCCAAGTTTATCGGGCTTGTCCCCAGTTTTGGCTTAGTTCCAAGTTTATCGGGCTTGTCCCCAGTTTTGCCTTAGTCCCAAGAATCCCGGGTGTAACCCCAGTATGTTAATAACTTGGTCCTTGGTTTCATACCAAGATCCTTATTATTTTGCCTTACAGGTTTAAAGGCAGGATCCTCAAAAGATTATATTTGGTCAGGATTCCTGTTAGAATCCTGAGGAAAGGTCTTCCCAAGATCACAAGTTCCAACATGAATGAGATTCTCGTCAGAATCCTGAAGCCAACGGTCTAAAACCCTATAAGGTAACCCGTCAGGATTCCTGTGAGGACTCCTGATAGGATTCTCGATTATATAAAGATTATTGCCTAAAGAAGATTCTAAAGGTCAGAATATTATGTTTGTTTGATTCAGTTGACCTTAACCCTATGAAAATTTTAAACTTCACTACAAAATTGATGATTAATTTAGATGAATTTTTGTTACCAACTATGTTTCGAATTTCTAGAAATATACAAAGTAAATACAAAAGACATTCGAAGTGATCAAAATACGGTAATGTCATTAACATAATAAAACGGGATTTAAGCTCCCCAAGGTTCGTCCTGAAAACCTCAGGATCCCTCCCCTTGGGAAGCTCATAGGTCAAAAGCTTATTGGGAACCCTGGCTTCGTCTTGCAATCTGCAAGATCCCTCCACCAGGATCCCCAACCATTGTTGTTACTTGTTCTAGTATTGTTTCAGCAAAGACAAGGAAAAGAAATTGTTTGAAGACATACACATCACCAAAACAAACTACAGACTAAAAAAGAGGGCTCAGACCGTTGCATTATCTTCATCGCCCATCGCCTTCCCGGGAACCTCCAGCTTCCCGCCAGCATCTTCCTCGTCTGCCTTCTCCACAGACTTCCCATTTTCACCCGCATCAGCACCAGCAACTTCAACCATAGGAGTCTTATCCTCACTAGCCGGCTTTCCAGCCTTTTCTAGCTTCTCCAAGGATAGCTTCCAAGCATCCACCATCCATTTCGAACAAGTGACCCCCTCAGCATGAGCTTCTGCTGCCATCCTCAGCATTGCCTGGAGCACGCTGCGAGCAGCCGACTGCTTCGAGATAGCATCCTCCTTCTGCGCAGCCACCTGGAACCTCAGCTCCTGCTCCCTCATCTTGTGCTCATAATCACGGGTTTTGCCCTCAGCTATCTCACCTTGGATGCGGATGGTGTCCCTTGCCTCATCAAGCTTCTTTTGGATCACCGCCAGCTTAGTCTCAGCCTCAATGCACGCAGCGCTAAGCTGCTCGATGCCCTGTGAAAGAAATACATTGAAATAAATTAGGAATCTCAGCCATTTGCCGGATGCCGCTAAGGTATGAGAATCCTAAGTTTACACTTACCAGTTTTGTCGTTGTATGCAGGCTCAGAAGCTTATTGCCAGTCTCCGCGGGGCTCAGTCCATCAAAGCTCTCCAGGAACACGGTACCCTCCGAGCCCTTCCTCTTCTTGCTGGAGGAAGCTGTTTTGGCCCTGGTAGCGGGAGGCCGGATGCTGGTCAGGGGCTCGGGCTTCTCCTCGTTCACATCCAGGTAGGAAGTCAGATCATCCAGGGAGAATCCAGTTGTAGGCTTGGGAGCTGCTGGCATGAAATAAAGAAAGCAGTCAGGATTAGGAAGCTTAATTCAAAACATGTACTCGAGAAGCTCAAATACATACTAGACATGACAGCTTCTGAGTGATCGATTGAGAAGCTTTGCTCGCTGTTGGCACTCTCTATGGCGAAGGTTCTATCAGCAGGTGGGATTTCCAGGAAAGAGGCGGTCCTCTCTACAGCTTCCTCGGTCAATTCAACAAGGTCAGAAAATTTGGGAGCTGCAAGAAACATTAAAAGCTCATTAGCAAAATTCAAAGAAACTCAAATACAATGTGTGAATCAGTTTCCTACCCTTCAAAACCCACTTCGTCGGCAATAAATCACCCCCAACGATGGATTCACGTTTGACAAAAAAGAACTTTCTTTTCCAATCGTGATCGTTGTGTGACGCACGAGGGATCAATTGGGAATAGGAAGAGCGGGCTTGAAGAACGAAGCGACTGAACCCGTGGGTTCTCAAGTTATAGGCAGCACAAACTTCGGGAATCCCCATCTCAAGCTTCCGGGAATTGTTCAAGTTGTCAAGAGAGAAAAGGATCCTCCATACCATCGGCATTGTTTGGGAGTAGGAGAGGCCGGTGATTTTGAAAAACTCGTTTACGATGGCCGGAAAGGGATAGGACATTCCGAGAAGAAAAGGGTAGTAGAGAAAGCAAACCCAGGTTTTGGACATGTAATCGGCCTTCAACCGGGAATCGAAACTCCGAATGACCGCCGACTGCGGGAAAAGGCCGGACTCCTTCAACTGACGGATGTCGCCGTCGGAGAAATTGCAGGTTTCTTCCTCATTATAAGGAAGAATTCCCTGGTCGACGAAATCCTCGATGTTCAACGAGGAGGAAGGAGCGGCGGAACGAGTGTTCTTCTTCGCCATTGCCGGAATTAAGTAAAGCGAAAGGAAATCGGAGAAGAAAAGAAGAAACTGACTTGGAATGTCGAAGAAGCTCAAAAGGGTATTTGGAAGAAGATGGTGAAGTTATGATCTCAGGATCTTGTATTTAAAGAAAAGTAATGATGGCTATCCCATTAGTCGGACGCCGTAAAAAACGTCACTTCACAACTGCTTTTACCGTGATCACGCCGTGAACTTCTGGGTTTAAACGAATCTCGCCAGCTGTAAATCTTATCCACAGGCAGCCGAGATTCGGGGGCAATTGTTAGGGGTCGATTTCAGGATGCTCACAGAAAAGCTACATAAGATCAGGAATCTCGCTATAGTTTGGGAATCCCGTCCAGTCAGGTATCCTGAATATTTATTATCGACTAACCCTTATTTTTGCCATGTGTTTTATTTGTTTTCAGGAACCTTAAAGAGTTTAACTACTTCCTGAAGACTCGGTCTTAACTAACTTGCACGTGGTAGAGTGGGTCGAACCTCCTTCAACGGTCAAGAGAAATGGGGAGAAGAGATCCCGAGAATCCCGGATAGTTAGTTAGTAGTTAGTTTGTTATATAAACAAGGATTCGATCAATAGGAACACACACAACACTCGACATAGTTCGATTACCACTGCAAACGTTGTAACACTTAGCTCTGATCGATCAAACCTCCAACCCCTTGTACCGATTTATTTGATCATCAATAAAATTGACTAGGAGGCGGCTATTCAGCCGGATCCCGAGGTTTTTATCCAGGATTCCTAGAGGCAACTCGAAGGATTCTGGAGTTTTCCTCACTAAATCCTTGTGTCACCATCCTAACTTGGATTATTTGCTCATTTGATCGTTAAGCACACTACCTCACAATCTAAGTTTGGAATACAGGATTCCTAAGTGAACTTTTGACCAAAACAATAATTATAAAACAGAAGGTTTAAAGATTACAAGAGTTGCTATGGATCTTTAGTACCTTTGTGGTATCTCTTTCTTGAATTCTTACTTGCTGTAGCAGCTTCAATTGTAGTGAGGTTTACTAACACAGTAGGGTTGGATATACTTTTAGGTGAGAGTAAAATGTTTTATGTGAAGCCATGCATCTGCTCTATGACTTATATAGGGAGAGTAGTAATCATTTCCTAGGTTTGAGGTGTTTAGCAGCAAAAGAGTGTGGCACTATCCTAAGTCAAGTGTCATGTTTTGGGATTATATTTACCTAGGTACTTACACGTAGTGTTTTAATAATTTAGAATTAATAATCTTCAAATTAGTAAAATGCTATATGAGCTTTAAAAACATCTCATATAAATATAAAGCTATATGCAGCTGCTTTAGTTTCTTATACAAATGATAATTAACATGGTCTCGTATAAGTTGGGTAGGATACAAGTATAATTTTATTTTATGAAATAAGTATATTTAACGTTGGAGGATGGTTAATTAACGTAAAGAAATGATAAATAAATAGAGTGTACACATCACATAATGAATTTAGTTTGGTCTCATGTAGGTTAGGCAAGTACTCTAATGTATTATCTATATAAATATATATATATATATATATATATATATATATATATATTCTAATGTAACGTAAAGTAGTCATAGGTGTTTAGAAATTGGACCTTAATTTCTAGGGTGTCACATTCTCTGCCGGTTAAGAAATTTCGTCCCCGAAATTTAGCTTAGATCGTTGTCCTTGTCAGAGATATTTTCTTTGAACAAGTGAGGATATTTAAGCCTCATTTGGTCTTCACGTTCTCACGTGAACTCAGGACCTCGTTTAGAGTTCCATCTGACTTGTATGATGGGAATGCGACTTCGTTTGAGTCTCTTAACTTCCCTATCTACGATCTCAATTGGCTCTTCAATAAAATGTAGTTTTTTATCTAGTCGCACTTCCTCTAATGGTATAATTAATTTATCATCTACCAAGCACTTCTTCAAATTTGACACATGAAAAGTATCATGTATACCGCTCAATTCTTGGGGTAGTTTGAGTTTATATGCTACCCGTCTGACTCTAGACATGATTTCAAACGGCCCAATGAACCGAGGGTTTAGTTTGCCCCTTTTTCCAAACCGAATGATTCCTTTCCATGGTGCTACCTTTAGTAACACTCTATCTCTAACTTGAAATTATAAGGGTTTTCGTCTCTTGTCTGCATAGATCTTCTGACGATCCCTAGCAGACTTTAGTCTATCTTTGATTTGAATTATCTTGTCACTCGTTTCTTGTATAATCTCAGGGCAGGTTAGTTGACTATCTCCAATTTCAGCCCAACATAATGGAGATCTGCATTTTCTTTCGTATAATGCCTCAAATGGCGCAGCCCGAATGCTTGTGTGGTAGCTATTGTTATAGGAAAACTCAATTAAGGGCAGATGCTTATCCCAACTTCCTCCAAAGTCAATCGCACAAGCTCTAAACATATCTTCTAGTGTTTGAATGATCCTCTCACTTTAAGGATGATAAGCTGTGCACATATCTAATTGTGTTCCTAGTGCCTCTTGAAGCGATTTCCAGAATCATGATGTAAATCTACTATCTCTGTCTGATATAATGGATATCTGGATGCCGTTTCTACTAACAATCTCTTTAATATATATCCTAGCTAATTTATCCATTTTAAAATCTTCTCGTATGGGCAGAAAATGCGTAGATTTGGTTAATCTGTCAACGATAACCCATATTGTATCGTGACCACTAGATGTGTTAGGCAACTTGGTCATAAAATCCATTGTGATCCTATCCCACTTCCATTCTGGGATTTCAGGTTGTTGTAAGCATCCTGACGGCTTTTGATATTCTACTTTCACTTTGGAACAAGTTAGGCATTTACTAACATAACAAGCGATGGATCTTTTCATAACAGGCCACAAATACACCATCCTTAAATCCTTATACATTTTATCACTGTCGGGATGGATTGAATATCTGGACTTGTGAGCTTCGTCCAGGATCAATGTCCTTAGTCCATTGAAACTAGGAATCCATATCATGTTTCTAAACCTCAGGAGTTTGTCTTTCGTGGCTTCCAACTCATTTTCGAATCCCTTTAAGGATTCATTCTGTCGATTTTCTTCTTTGAGAGCTTCTTGTTGTGCATGCTGAATCTGGATAATAAGATTGGATTGGACATCCATTCTCATTGCCCGAACTCTAATGGGTTTGATCCTTTCCTTGCGACTCAAGGCGTCTGCAACTACATTAGCCTTACCAGGGTGATAGCGGATTTCGCACTCGTAGTCGCTTAACAATTCTACCCATCGTCTTTGTCGCATGTTTAACATCTTTGATCGAATATATGTTGCAAACTCCTATGATCGGTGTACACAATGCATTTGGTGCTGTAAAGATAATGCCTCCAAATGTTAAGCTCAAATATTACCGCTCCCAATTCTAGATCACGAGTTGTATAGTTCTTTTCGTGTATATTCAATTGCTGAGACGTGTAGGCAATTACCTTGCCTTTCTGCATTAGTACACATCCCAATCCTTGATGCAAGGCATCACAATATACTGTAAAGTCGTTTGTTCCCTCGAGTAAGGACAAAACTGGTGCCGTGCATAATTTTTGCTTCAGTAAATCAAATGCAGCCTCCTGTTTTTCTCCCCACTCAAACCTTTTGTTTTTCTGGGTTAGTTCTCTCAATGGCTTAGCTATACATGAAATTTTTTCAATAAATCGTCTATAGTAGCCTGCTAAACCCAAAAATTGATGCACCTCGGTTGGGGTTTTAGGGTTTTCCATTTCTTGATTGCTTCAACTTTGGCTGGGTCTACTTAAATCCTTTTTTATTAACCACATGTCCAAGAAATTTCACTTCACGCATCCAAAATTCGCATTTGGAAAAATTGGCATATAGTTTTTCCTTTTTGAGCAATTCCAAAACCAACCTCAAATGTTGTTCATGTGCTTCTTTACTTCGTGAATAGATTAAGATATCATCAATAAATACTATTACAAATATATCTAGGTAGGGTTTGCATACTCTATCCATCAGATCCATGAATACCCCGGGTGCGTTTGTTAGACCGAACGGCATAACGAGGAATTCGTAATGGTTGTATCGAGTTCTAAACGCAGTTTTGGGTATATCATTCTCGTGAACCCTCAACTGGTGATATCCTGATCTTAAATCTATTTTTTAAAAATAACTGGAACCTTGAAGCTGATAAAAAAAATCATCTATGCGTGGAAGTGGATACCGGTTCTTGATTATAACTTTATTCAGTTCCCGGTAATCAATACACATCCTAAAGGTTCCATCTTTCTTTTTCACAAACAGTATTGGTGCTCCCCATGGTGAATGACTAGGTCTTATAAAACCTTTGTCCAAAAGTTCTTCTAGTTGTTTCATCAACTCTTGCATTTCCGTAGGTGCTAGTCGGTAAGGAGACTTCGCAATTGGTGTAGTTCCGGGTATAAGGTCAATTTTGAACTCAACCTGTCGTGGAGGCGGTAGTCCAGGTAGTTCTTCAGGAAACACTTCCGGATATTCTCGTACAACAGGAATGTCATCAGGTTCCTTCTTTTCTGATTCCACGTTGTTGATATGTGCCAAGAACGTGTAATACCCTTTCTTTAAGCATTTGCGTTTTTTCATGCAAGATATCAGTTTTATAGATCTCTGTGGCTTCTTTCCATAAATAACAAGCTTTCTTCCACCGGGTAGAGGTATTCTCACCATCCGTTCTCCACATATAATTTCCGCTTGGTTTTTCTCTAACCAGTCCATTCCTATTACTATATCAAAGCTTCCTAGATCTATGGGCATTAAGTCTATACTAAAGTGATGGTCATCTAAAGTTAAAGTGCAATCACGAATTATTTCTCTGGCCTCTATCAGTTTACCATTAGCTAGTTCTAAGGTATAAGCATTCCTTAATTTACTTGGTGCTAATCCAATAAAGGGTTTAAAAGTAGTTGAAATAAAACTTTTACTTGCGCCCGTATTAAATAGTATGGAAGCATGTTGATTATTAACTAGGAACGTACCTGTCACAACATCGGGCTCATCTCGTGCTTCTACCGGTTTCCATTACAAATGCTCTTCCATAGGCTTGCTTGTTTGCAGTCTTAGGATTTCCCTTTAATTTGGGGCAAGCATTCCTCATGTGGTTCTCATCTCCACATTCAAAACATACTCGCTTTGGAGTACCGACTTCCTTACAATCTCGATACAAGTGTCCAACTTTCTTGCACTTGAAACAAGTCAGCGTCTTGCATTCTCCTTGATGGTGGAGACTACACTTCTTGCAAAGTGGATGGTTTCCTAGATATGGTTTACTCTCTTTTACAATTCCACCAAAATTCTTAAATGTGCCACGGTCGTTTTTCTTGTTTGATCCGCCACATGACTTACCACCCCCGTCTCCGTCCCTTTTCCTCTTATCACCTACCCTGACTTGGCATACTGATTCATTTTTTGACAGCTTCATCGGTCAGACTTCCTACGAGTATCACAGCCTCAGGGTAAGTAGCTGGCATGGCTGATTTAACCATCCCGCGGATATGTGGAACTAGTCCCCAAATGTATCGACCTATTCGTTTAGATTCTGGAGTAACCAGATGTGGCACCAAATGAGAGAGTTCATTAAGTCGTTTAGATTACCAAACGAGAGATTTCATTAAACCGGTCAGTGTATTCCAAGTGGGCGGCCCCAACCATTTCCAATTTCCAAAATTCAGCTTCAAGTCTTTCAATTTCGTTATAAGGGCAGTATTTCTCCATCATCAAATTCTTGAATTCTTCCCAGTTGAGTCGGAAGCATTTCTTTCACGTGTTTGCAGCACCATGTTCCACAATGACAAAGTTTCACCCTTGAGTGAGTGTGATGCATATCTAACCTTGTCTTCATCTGAACAGTTGCTGATATCTAGGATTGACTCCATTTCTTCAATCCATCTTAGTTCTCCAACAGCGCCTCCTTTTCCATAGAAATCTCTAAGTCTGCAAGACATGAAGGATTCATAGGTGCATCCTCTCTTGACACCCTCTACAGTGGGCCTTCCATTGCGTGGAGGATTTGCTTCATTTCCTATGGTGGCATTATTTGGGTTAACAACTCTTGTGTCCCTTGGGTTTATGTTCGAGGTGTTGGTTCCACCAGGATTTGTAGCACCTAAATTTGGGTTACGTGGGTTTAAGTTTCGAGGGTTAGTGTTACCGGTATTAGGGGTTGGGTTCAGTTGCGCCACGATGGCTGGTATGGCCGCGACAAGTTGTTGGGATACAATTTGTGCAATAAGGGTTTCCTGATTAACTGTCGGGTTAACCGGTGGTAGATTTGCTGGTCCTTCTCCTGTTGGAGTTCCTCTGGTTGTACCAGTTCCACGTGGGCGACCTCTCCCTTTTGGTGGCATTTTTCTAAAATAAGGAGGATGATTTAGTTCATGGTGAAATATATAATGATAACTTATAGTATTTATATTTCATGTATCACATTTGCTTAACTACTACATAGTAATAATACTAACACATATACTTATATCAATATATAGGTAACTGCTGGTATATGAATAGGATAAACTATCTGCCCCAAATCCAATGCCATAATCGAGCTAAGACACCCTTATTTCCTTCCCTTAAAGCCTTCACCTCTGCTCGGGTAGCCTGCATTTCATTCTTAATTTCTTCCATTTGCTGAAGTATGCGGTCAGTATCTTGATCTTGACACTCTAAGAGTGCTTACTGCCTGGCTTCCATCTCCGCTATCCACCCAACCTGTTGGGTGGTATCACCGATTATTGCCTGAGGAGTATGTTGTGTGGAAGATTCATCGTTTTATGGCATTCTGAAAATAAAGCCAATAGTAGGCTTCACCTTTTTTCCTCGCAGTTATTTTAGAGCAAGTTCTAGGGGTAAGGTGGATTGGGGACAGTGAAAGTGGTTGACTTTCTCTTTCTGATGAGGATAATGAATTAGTGGTTTCTAAACTTAAGTTGGATCCTCGTGGTGCATAGTTAGGTGACGACCCCTTGCTATTTGAATGTTCAGAATGCTCGGATGGTTTGATCTCATGATTCTGGGAGCTACTAGTATTATAAGAAGACATGACTGTGAACAAATATACATGCAAAGTTTTCAAGTAAGTTATGCAAATAATAGTTTTTACCATGAGGTAATGGTTATAGTCTACAAAGTTTTCAAGTAAGTCATACAAAAAGTTACATGATTATCAGTCTATTAGCTACTAATATATATATGTAGTAGTAGTCACTTCAAAACAACCCATATTCATCCGCACATGCACCCATACTTCGTAAGTGAAACACGCAGCGTAAAAGATAATCACGTAAGAAACACAGTTAGCCATTAGTTACCTGAAAAGCATACTTAAAAATGTCAACTTAAATGTTGGAGAGTTCGCAGGTTTAGATAAAAGTATATAAATAGTATGATGCATATCAAATTAGTCTACAACCAACCCTGCACACAATACCCAACTCCCAACCGGACTGAGTCCCTGAGCGTCAATGCCCCCAATAAGACTTTTGCCATGTCACAAACATAAGTAAATACAAGCAGATTATATGACGCATTGACCTGCCGGTCTTCCAGTGGGGTTACCCAACTGTGCGTGGGGGATTCCCCAAGTAGTACTACCCATATAACCCGTCGGCTCTACCGAGTTAATGGTTGTATAACGAAACAAAAAATGGGGCCAACATAACAGTTAAAAGGTCTCATTCAATAAACATCACAAAAGTAAAAATAATAGTACAAGTATGCCTTTTACCCAAAAATAATTAAAGAAAGAGGCTACGAAACTCACCTTAGTGGTCTTGTTAAATCAACACAATGGTCCTATAATTAAACAATACGTCACTAACTGGTATACCTGATCTAAGTATTACTAAACCCGATTAGCTTTCATGTATAAAAGGAAAATTTTAAATGACATGTATCTTTGATATAGTCCCTTTTTAGTACGTGAACTCAACCGGACTTTTCCTGAGATGTCTTTTCAGCAAGTCCAATCCTGCAAAAGCTTCTCGGTTGCTTCTAAATCTGTTCAAGCCGCTCTCCTAAAGTAGTATGTTGCTGTTTATATGCAAGATATTCCAATTGTCGATGTTTATGCTTTTGGTGGTTTGTATTTGACTTTATATTTTACGGTCTAGATTAGATCATATGACATCAATGGATATCATTGATCTCATTAGCACTATATATAGCTTAGTTTGCTCATAGTTTACAAAACGGTTCTCGAACAACTTGTAATATTGTAGCTTTGAGTTAATGCAAATAGTGCCGAGTATTTCTTACTTCGCTGTAACTATCTTTATGCAATCAAGCACTCACATCAATACAAGAGAACTAATATAAGCTTAAGTAGAGTGAAATATAACTTCAATTCCGCAGGGTTATATTTGCAAGTAGAAGGGTTTCTTGTTAAGTTAATCTGTTTAACACCGATCCTACAAGTGGTTTCTTGTTGCTGAGTTTGAGCCTATCAACCATGCTTCGATGGCCAAACAAGACTCCATCTCAGATCAGGTAAACTCTATCCCTGATAAAGTTTTAGAAAATCTATGCAACCCTGCTTGCATAGAGCAAGTGGCAAAGTATCGAAATCACAACACTGACTTGATTGATGAAGTTTCAAACCTAAATGAGTTAAAGGAATGTTTTAAGAAAACTGAATCATCATACATTTCAAAAACTGAAAACTTAACCAAAGAGTATGAGCAGTTAAAACAAACCAACTCAGTTCTTGAAACAAAGCTTAATGACTTGCTGTCAAAACTTGAGAAATAAAGAAATAAACCAAAGATGCTAAGGCTGAGATTGATGTTCTTGACATCAAACTAAAAGATGCTTTGTTTACTTGTGACAAATTTCAAACAACAAATAAAAAGGCTGATAAATTGTGGATGGGAGGGATGTATGGTAAAGCAGGTGTTGGGTATAATAGTGTTGAACCACCAATTGAATACTCACCTGTAATCAAACCAATTGAAGCTTTGAATTCAGAATGTAAAGTTAGTCTTACTGTTGATGACACTTCATCACAGTCAAGTTTTGAAAACACTGTTGTGTCAAAGAAAACTAAAGTCACTGATGCAAGCACTTCTGCATTAGCTGACCAATCAAGCATTTTGAAACCTTCAATTGTTGTTCCACCACCAACTATTTATGAGCCTAAAGACTCAAAAGTTGGAGGGAAACAACCTGAGCAACCAAAGGGAAGTCAAACTCAAAGGTTTGGTAAACTCACTTTCAACCAAGTGACCAAACATGAGTCTCCCAGAAGATTTGAAACTAAACTTGTTGAATGCATGTTCTGTGGTGAACAAGGCCACTTAGCTGTTGTGTGTCAGTTCAACCCATTGAGTAAAACTAAACCATTTTTGAAACCAAAACCTGTTTTGCAACCAAAGGCTAATTTTCAAAAGAAACTCACAGGAAGAATTTCACATGTGAAAAGCCAAACAATAATGCATTTTAGTTCTGAATCCAACAGGGTCTTAATTGGTAATGATAAAAATGGAAGGTTTTTTGTTCAAAGGCAAAATCGTTTTTCGGCTGAAGTTCAAGCGGAACACTTTTCCGCTCGAACTCAAGTTTAACCGAAAACTAAATTCAACCCAGATTAGCTACTGCTCCAAAGTAGCGACCACATGTACACTTTGCTGATGGGTTTGAGTATTTTGAAGCTCAAGGAAGAAGAAATCCCTCTAGAGGAAATACCACCTCTAGAGGAAACTTTTCAAGAAGCAAAAAGTCTAACCAACCTGAAATTGAATTTGCTACTAGTTCAAACGGAAATTACACTGCTCCACTTTAGGGGGAGAGTTCAAGCCAAAACAAACACTTTCCTCAAAGATTTTCCAAATCCCCTGAAAGAACTAAGTTGGTTAATCAAGGTAATGAAAAATCTAAGAAAATAACCAACAAGCAAAGAAAATTTAAGGAGTAGAGGGAAAGAAAAATTGTTGAAAGGAAAAACACCAAAGGTGAAGGATTTAGTCAAACAAGTACTCAATATGAGAACTTCAGTTTTGACAATGATGATCTGCTTAATGAAGCTCCTATTCTAAATACTTTAGTACTCAAGGAGTACAAGTATAATGATGCTTATGGCAGACCCAAGACCACTCAGGCTTGGGTCCCCTATAGAAAACTAATCAATTCTGATGTGTGCAGGTGCAAAATAAAGGCCAAAATAGCCTATGGGTAGTTGACAGTGGATGCACTTACCACATGACAGGGAATAAGCAAATTCTGGAACATACAAAAGGAATTAATGGAGGACCAGTTGCCTTTGGAAGCACAAAAGGCCATATCACAGCACAAGGTGATGTGACAAATGGACTGGTAAAATTTGACAGAGTCAAATTTGTTGATACATTAAATTTCAACTTGCTTAGTGTCTCATAGATGTGTGACAAGAATTTGAATTTGATGTTTAATGAGAGAGAGGCTATATTCCTTAAACCTGGTGTTAGAATTCCTAATGAGTTAATTATGCTTAAAGCACCTAGGAGAGATGGGCTATACATCTTGGATATGTCGGTTGTTGCACCCTCATGTGGCACTGCCTGCTTTATATCCAAAGCCTCTGTTGATGAGAGTGATTTGTGGCATAGAAGGTTAGGGCATGTAAACTATAAGAATATGAATCGAATTGTCAATCTTGGCTTGGTTAAGGGTCTTCCTAACAAGCATTTTGCATGTTCTAAAAACTGTGTGCCATGTCTCAAGGGCAAGCAACACAGAACCTCTTTTAAGCCAAAAGTTGAGTCTTCTATTTCAAAACCTCTAGAGTTATTGCACATGGATCTCTTTGGTCCAACTAGAGTGATGAGCTTAGGGAAAAGGTCATATTGTTTTGTCATAATTGATGATTTTTCTAGATACACTTGGGTTTTCTTTCTTAAAACAAAAGATGAAACTGCTGAATTGTTGAAAACACTTGTGACAAATTTAGAAAATCAGTCTAATCTTAAGGTCAAAACAATCAGATGTGATAATGGCACAAAATTCAAAAATCATGTTCTGAATTCATTTTATGAGGAAAAAGGAATTACGAGACAATTCAGTGCTCCTAGAACTCCACAGCAAAACGGTGTTGCTGAAAGGAGAAATAGGACATTGATTGAAGCTGCTAGATCTATGTTAGCAGACTCCAAGCTCCCTGTGATATTTTGGGCAGAAGCAGTGAACACTGCCTGTTATGTCCAAAACAGGATTCTAATTGTCAAAGGCAAAAATAAGACACCCTATGAGCTTTGGAGAAAAAGAAAGCCAAACATTTACTTCTTTAAGCCATTTGGTTGTCCTGTTACAATATTAATAACCAATGAGTTATTGCCCAAATTTGCAGAAAAGGCAGATGAGGGATATTTTGTTGGATACTCAGGTATGTCAAAAGCATACAGAGTGTACAACAAGAGAACCAAAATTGTTGAGGAAACTATAAATGTATCTTTTATTGAAAAATCTACCAACAATTTTGAATCTCAACCCACTTGGTTATTTGATATTGACTCACTAACCACTGCTTTCAACATAACTGTCGATAAGCATGTGAGCTCTCTAGTGCAGGAACAGAATTTATATAGGTCAGCTGATGAACATTGGAAGAGCAACACTGCTGGAACTGAGAAGCAAACCTTCTTCTCTTCAATAAGCGTCAAACCTATCTTGCCAGAGAAAGGAATGAAACCTTCTGAAACAGTTCAAATTGAAGATGGCATAGTTCCGGTCGAAGTTCAAGCGGAAATTTCTCCGGCTCAAGTTCAACCGGAAAACTTAATTTCAGAAACTCTTGAGAACACTGATTCCGGGTCAGCTGAACCTGAAAATTCAAATGATGATACATCAAATGAATTCAGTTTTGAGCATCTGACCCACATTTCAAAGGATAGCTCTCATAATACCGTTGAATGTTCAGATCCTATATAACAAATTGGTGATATTGAACTTGACCACAGACTTCCTCAGCTCAACATACCCTCAAATGGAAGAAGCCATGAGTTCCCTATGTTTCTTGACAGAAGAATCAACACAGATCATCCAGTGAGGAATATTATTGGAGAAGTGTCAGCACCCGTGTTGACAAGAAGTAGATCTGCTAATGCAAACATTTGTTTGCATGCTGCATTTTTGTCTCAAGAAGTACCCAAGAAGGTAACAGATGCCTTGGAAGATAACAGTTGGGTAGAGGCAATGCAGGAAGAGTTATTTCAAATTAACAAGCAGAAAGTTTGGGAATTGGTAGATCTGCCTGATGGAGCAGAACCAATTGGCACAAAGTGGGTATTCGTAAACAAGAAAGATGACAGGGGAATTGTTATAATAAACAAAACAAGATTGATTGTGCAAGGCTATGTGCAGGAAGAAAGCATTGATTATGATGAAGTGTTTGCACCTGTGGCTAGATTGGAAGCAATCAGAATCTTTTTAGCCTATGCTACCTTCAAAGACTTCCAAGTATTTCAGATGGATGTCAAAAGTGCCTTCCTGTATGGCCTACTGGAACAAGAAGTATATGTCAAACAACCTCCTAGTTTTAAGGATCCTCATCATCCTAACAAGGTGTGCAAGCTGATCAAAGCTTTGTATGGTCTCAAACAAGCACCTAGAACCTGGTATGAAACTCTTTCTAACTATCTTCTAGAGAATGGCTACAGGAGAGGGGCAATTGACAAAACTCTTTTTGTCAAAACTGTTGGTAAGGATATGTTGATGGTACAAATTTATGTAGATGATATTTATTTTTGGTTCATCTAACACTGTTTTGTGCAAGGAGTTTGAAACTTTGATGCAGTCCAAATTTGAGATGAGCTCCATGGGAGAACTAACATTCTTCTTAGGACTACAAGTGAAGAAAACTGCAGATGAAATCTTTTTTAATCAATCAATGTACATCCAAGACATGATGAAGAGATTTCATATGGAGTTAAATACGATTTGCGTCCCTGAGGTTTGTTGATTTTAACCATTTTGAGTCCATTTTTTAAATTATTAACAGATCTAGGCTCATGGTTGCTTTTCTTAACAAATATATCCCCAGGTTTGTATTTCATTACCAATTGAGTCCCTTGGACTAACAGAGTGAGATTTTTTCTGTTAAGTGCAAAGGGTATTCCAGTCAATTTACACATCAGGGACTAGTCATGTAAATTTGTAAAGATATTAACTAAGAAGGACTAATTTTGTAATTTACTTAAAATAAATAAAAATATAAAATATAAAAAAGCACATCAAAAGCTGTTCATCTTTAACAATCCCATCACCCACCAAGAAACCGATCACTTTTAGATCCTCCCCCTCCTCCCACTCCACTTCAATCCAACCATCCAAGAAACTCCGGCTGAAACCCCCCAAGCTCCATCGAAAAATCCATTAATTAGGTACTTAATGTCACCAGAAAACCTCTAGATCCTGTAACTCTGAACTGGGTTTCTATTGTGGTGTACCGGAGAGGTGACTGGAGGGTATTCCACCTCACCGTTGCCGGAGGGTATACCACCTCATTTTTCATGCCCGCCGGAGGGTATTCCTCTACAATTCCGAGCACAGGTTCATCATCTTCAACCGACGGAAAAAACCGATACAAAGGCAGCACCGAAAGCACTCATACAAATGCTATAAATCACAAAAAACACCCATAAAATCAGTCTTGATTTGTGGCCATTTCAATTCGACGAACGAGTCTGTAATTAATTCCTTCACCGCCCCTCTTCCTCTTCAACTAATTAAATCGAACTTCTCGGCCACAGTAGACGTCCTTGGCGCATCTCCACAAGTCAAAATCACTTCTGTGAGGCGTTCTTAATTCACCACAATTCACCACTCCACCGATCCAAAATCGGATGCACAATACCTATAAATGACAGTAACTAATCACGAAATCAACGAAGAGGAAATCAAAACCATTTCAGACTCGGAAAAAACTTCGGTGCGTTTTGATGATTGTTTCGTTTTAAGATTGGATCTCTGGTTCATAATGAATGTTGTTATTAGCTCTTAATCGATCCACAGAACGATTTAGGTGTCATATAAGAAAGTGAATCTTGAAGATGATCAAAAGGGCTAAACTTTCGTGTATGGACGGCGGCTCGATGGTGTACATCAGCGGTGGTTATAGTGGTTTCTACTTCAAGGTTGTGGTAGGTTGTGCTGGTTGGTGAGGTGCGGCGGATGATAGTGGGGTAAACGGTAAAGTGTACGGTGGTGGTGGGGATGGTGTACGTCGACAGTGGTCTGGATGGGAAAAATTACAGAAACAGCCCCTTAAATTATGAGTTGTCATTATTTAAAAACTATTTACAAATTAGTCCCTAATTTGTAAAAAGACATAAATGCCCTTACATTTAACAGAACAATTTAACTCCATTAGTCTCAGGGACTCAAATGGCAATAAAATGCAAACCCCAGACAATATTTGTTAATAATTTGAAAAATGGACTCAAATGGTTAAAATTGAAAAAACCACAGGGACGCAAATCGTATTTAACTCTTTCATATGCAAGCATGCTCAAGTGCAAAAACTCCTATGTCCATTTCCCACAAGTTAACAAGTGACTTAAGTGGCAAGCCAGTGGGTGTGCACATGTACAGGGCAATGATAGGCTCACTGATGTATCTCACTGCTAGTAGACCTGACATCATATTCAGTGTTTGCTTATGAGCTAGATATCAGTCCTCACCAAAGGAGTCACATATGCTAGCTGTTAAGAGAATCTTCAAGTATCTGAAGGGGCAACCAAAACTGGGTTTGTGGTATCCCAAGAACTCTAACTTCTCTTTCAGAGCATTCACAGACAGTGACTATGGAGGATGTGACATAGACAATAAATCAACATCAAGTGGATGTCAATTTTTGGGTGAAAGGCTTGTCTCTTGGCAATGCAAGAAACAAACTTGTGTCTCCACTTCAACCGCAGAGGCTGAGTATATTGCTGCCTCAAGTTGTTGTAGTCAAGTCCTATGGATCCAAAATCAGATCTTGACTATGGGATCACATTCATGGAAACTCCTATTCTTGCAGACAACAACAGTGCCATCTCCATCATCAACAATCCAGTAAAGCACTCCAAAACCAAACACATTGACATAAGGTATCACTTTATTAGAGATTGTGCAGAAAAGAATCTGATTAAATTGTTCAAAGTTCACATTGATCATCAATTGGCAGATCTGTTTATAAAAGCTTTTGATGATGCAAGATTTTTCTATCTCATCACAGCCGTTGGGATGATGAATTTTGAATAAAACTTTTCCCAATTTTTAAATAAAAGAGAGGCATGTGCTTAAGAGCCCGTCTCTTGATACAAAAAGAAAAAGAAAAAGAAAATCTCTTGTGATAATTAGATATCATCTCAGTTCATAGTCCGTAACTTCTGTTACACTATAAAAAAATTATCACAAATTTTCAAAAATCATGTGTTTTGTTGTTCAGTTTAAAGCTCCGGTTCAACCTGTGAGAAATATAACTTTGAAAATCACCGGGTGAACTTCAACCGGAACAATGCTTTGTAACTCACGTGGACATTTTTTTTAAGACAATTCTTCCAAGCGGAAAAATTCTCCGCTTGAAGTTCAAACGGAAGAATTTTAGTCTTTAAAATAAAGGAGAAAATGGGTTCCGCTTGAACTTCCGGGTCAACAAAAGTCAAAGTCTCATTTAATTACCCGGAAGGCACGATTTTCTAAGCGGATACACATTTATTTACCCATTAAGTTTTTAACCATTTAATATCCGAGGTTTCAGCAAATTTACTTTTGGATAATGACATGCTTTACCACGTTATACCGTATAACATATAAAGCATCTGTCACATCAGTTACTGAACCGTCGGTTTAAAACTTCTCTCCTCCACGTCATCCACGTCAAAGGTAAAAGCCCTAAATTACCGTCATTCTTCCCCATTTCTCTCAAACTCCACTCAGAAATTACTCCCAAATTTCTCCCAAAACCTCTCCGCAACTTCCAAATAACCATCGATTTCTCTCAAATCGATCATCAACAATGGCTCCTAAAGCAAGGTCAAGTGGAAAGAAGCCCGTCGGTGACTCAAAGTTCCCCGTAGAGCACAACTTGGTGGCGTACCTAGAACCACCGAGTAAAACCGATATCAACAACAGGATGATCGACTTCCTGAACAGTTCTCATCTTCATCATGCGCTGACAGTCGAAGCTGTGATATATGAAGAAATCATGGAAGATTTTTGGTCTCACGCTAGGTTACCGAAGGTGACGGTGGTAGTAAACAAATTGTGTCAACAGTTCAAGGCACAACTGTGGAAATAGATGAAGCAAAGGTACGAAAAGTGTTGAAACTAAGGGACGAAAATGGATACATGGCTGTTGATTCCAAGAAGTATCTACCTCTATTCAGAGACATTGGATATGGTGGTTCTCTGCAAAGCAAAACCATAAAGAAAGTGCAGTTACCATACAACTGGAGGTTTTTAGCTCACAGCATCTTGGTATGCCTAACTCCAAAGAAGGGCGGTTTTGATGAGCTTGCTGCTGAACAAGCTTCTGCCTTCTATGCTGTTGTAAAGGGTGAAAATTTCAACTTTTCTAGATTAATTTTTCAAGCCCTAAAAACTAACATCCAACCTGAATATGTTTACCTGTACCCAAGGTTTTTAACATGTATTCTCAAGGAGGAATACCCCCCAAATTGTCTTGGGTGGTAAAGTTTTGGAACCAAAACACTTAACCGAGAAAACCTTTTCGAACTTAGTTTTAAACAAGTCTGTTTTTCTTGGAAGGGATACCGACCATCCTCTGCCAATTCCAAGGCAGTTTCCTGATGAACCTGTTGATACTGAGGATCAAACGGAAACTGTTGTAGCAACTAAGCCCCATGCTCAAGATGACAGAGCTAGCAACCCAATAGCTTCTGATCCCACATCTGTCCCTGCTTCCTCTACTTTAAAAACCTTTCAATCCAAAAAGAGGAAAGCATCCACTCATACTACCACTGCCACTTCCTCACTTGAATCCCCTCCTGTCGTTTTCAAAATACGGAGACATGTGGTTATTAGGTCTCCTCCACCTAGTACCACAAGCCAACCCGAAGCTTCAAACCCCGCAAAAGGCAAAAAGCCCAAGCGGAAACTTGTCAAATTAGGATATTCTCTTAGGGACGAATCCTCACTTGAGGGGGAGTCATCATAAGCAGATGTACATTCCCCATCTGAGAGATTTTCACCCATGCAACCCCTATCACCTAGGAATGATAGTGCAATTGATCCTGATCTAAATGAAGGTGTTATTAACTCACCCACCTCATTACATGAGAACATTCCGATAAATTAGGACACTGCTGCTCTGAACCCCCATTCCTTACCGAAGGTGAATCTCAGGAGTCATGAAGAAATTCATGCATCGAGGGCTGCTGCTTCCCAAGTATCCCCACTGGATCTTGGTGCTAGCAGTAACATAACTAAGACCCAAACTGCGGCAATCTTCTCTAAATCAGCACCCGAGGGTCCTTCATTGGAACCAAGGGTTGTTGAAACAGTTGGAGAGAATCCCAGGTGCCAAGAAGCCATGGGTACCACAGTTGATCAATCTCAGATTGATAACTTGGTTTTGTCCAAGGATACTGGTAAAAGGCCATTTGAGGACAGTTATACACTACCAGAATTGATGGAATTGTACCTTAATCTTCAAGCACAGGTTGATAAATTGAATACAACTGTTGCTACTTTGGTGAAGGCCGCTGTAGGGCTATAGTTTGTAAGGCATGAACATTAGTTGGGCTTTAGTTTTTGGGCTTAGTCTAGCTTAGTTAATAGGCCATGTGGGCCATTTAAATGATTATGATTGGGCTAGATTAGTGTTTATGATTGGCCCAAGCTCATGTATGAGGTGGTATAAATACCACCTCATTGTAATCGGTTTGGGTAAGCTTTTCAATACAACTTTCACTATTTACGATTTCTATCATCTTGTGAGTTTACGATCAGCTTCATTTGAGTAGTGTTCTTCATTCAAGACTTGATCTTTTCGTTAGATCTTGTCTATTTCATCTACTTATCTCTTGAATCAATCGTATTTGAGGATTCCGCACTCATTTACGATCAAATATCGTGTAGTTGGTTTGATTTCGGACCTACAATTGGTATCAGAGCTAAGAATCTTCGATTCGAGGCTCTCACGATATTGATTCAAGTGTGTTTCTGGGTTTCAGTTGAGTTTTTGTTCAAGTTTTGAAGATTTGAAGGTGTTCCGGGTGTTTACGACCATTGTTGCTGCTGTGTTCTTCGAAGATTTGGTGTTTACGATCAAGTTTTCTGGGTTTCTTGGCGTTTACGATTGTTCCAGTTGAAGATCTTCATCAGTTTGTACGTTTACGACTTCAAGATCAGGTTTTTGGGAGTTTACGATCCGTACAAGTGGTGATTACGACATTTCCTTGTCGTAATCGGAGTTTACGACTTGGCTTAATCGGAAAAGGTGTTTACGATTGGAGTTTAATCGGAAACAGTGTTTACGACTACCGGGGTCGTAATCTGTAATCGTAATCGACGTTCACGATTCTTTAAGGCGGTTAGTGTGTTTGCGATTGTGACGTGTCATCGCAAACTGTGTTCCCGATCGTAATCGAGGTGTTGTGATCGTAATCGGGTTGTGTGGATCGTAATCGACTGTTTGGATCGTAATCAGGGAGTGTTTGTTCGTAATCAAGGATTTTTGGACTTTTGGACATTAAGTTAAGTTTCCCAAGCTATTGAAATGGATTTCGAGCCAAGCATGTATCAGAAATTGGACTTCGAGATCGGATCTATAACTCGTCCGCCAAGACTAACTTCAGCGGATAATTTCTTAGAGTGGAAATACAGATTCGAAAATCATTTGAAGAGTGTGGATCTGAGGTTATGGAGGGCTGTTGTGAATGGACCGTTTACACCTACTCACGCAACAGGAACAAATGCAGGGAAAGAGAAGAAAGAAGACGAGTATGATGATGATGACTGGGAGAGGTGCAACAAGGCTGAGAGGGCATTTGCGATAATGACGATGGCCCTAACTCCAGATATTGCTCAAGGGTTCAAACACTGCAAAACAGCAAAGCAACTGTGGAATGCCTTGATTGTTGCTTATGAAGGGAACCCTGATATTAAGGCTAGTCGGAAGCAGATGTTGAAGCAGAAGTTTAACTTGTTCAATCATATTCAGGGTGAATCGTTTGAAGCTCAAGTTCAGAGGTATGTGTCACTGATGGCAGAGATGTCAAGTTATGGTGTGGAGCCAGATACTGAAGACAAGAATTTGAAGTTGCTGAACAGTCTGCCTAAGTCTTGGAACACCAATATATCTATCATCAAAGACAACAATAGGCTGAGTGAAGTGACTTTGGATGAATTAATCAACAAGCTGAAATCCAAGATGATCGATGATAAGCAGAGAGAGCTGAACCACATAAGTTCTCTAAGTTTGGCTGGAAAGTTGAATCAGGCTTTGTTGTCAGAAGAAGTTGAGGGTAAGCATGAAGGAAAGTTTACAGGGAATGGATCAAGCTCAGCTCCTATGTCTAGTGCTTTTGTTGCACAGCCTCAAGGTAGTTCAAGCGGAGGTGTCAACTCTGAAGATGTCAATGATCCTAACTTTGCCCTTGGTATGGGTTTCATGAACAGCTATCATGCCCTTGTGGCCGGGAATCTTGTGCCTTCTGATATGGTGGCTGGTGATCTTAATCAGATAAATCCTGAGGACGTGGAGATGCTGGATGTCTCTTGGCAAATGGCCATGGCTGTCTTCAGAGCCAAGAAATTTATGGCCAAAACGGGAAGGAACGTCTGGAAGGATCAGGATAAGATCAGAATGGGGTTTGACAAGTCGAAGCTAAGGTGCTATAATTGTGATGAGTATGGTCACTTTGCCAGGGAATGCACGAAGCCCAAGAAGGAAAGAGCTGAAGAAAAGAAGGTTGCTGAAGTGAAAGGAAAGGGTGATGCCAGGGCACTGGTGGTTCAGGAAGGTGGTGGTTATGACTGGAGTTCTCAGATGAAGGATCTTAGTTTGTCACATGCTTTGATTGCTACTGCAGAAAAGGATAATGAAGAAAATCATGCCTTTGTGGTCACTGATGAAGGAAAGCCTGAAGAGACTCAGATAGAAGACAAGGAAGCGTTCGTTGCTGATGCTGAAAACCTAAAGGTATGTTCTGATCCCACTTGTGCTCGTATTATTCCTGGTCTTAGACAAATCTGTAAGAATTATCAAATAGAATTGTTTGAGGTCAAGTGTGAGAGGAGCTCATTTAAGGGTAGATGGGTAAAAAATGAGGAAAAGGTTAAGGCACAAAAGCTAGATATAGTGAAGTACCAACAGATAGCAACTGAGAAATCTATCCTGTATGATAATGCCAAGTTAGAAATAGCTGACCTTAGAAAACAGGTAGATGAATTGACTCATAAGACTAATGAGATGCAAGTTCAGTTAGATATGAATCAATTGAGAAACAAGAGAATGCTTCAGGCAGGTAAAGAACTATCTCAGGCAGTTGTTTGTGGACAAGTAGGAAAACACACACCAGGTTTTGGGTCAGAAAAGTCTGACAAGTCCGTGGCCGCAAATGTTATAATTCCCCCACCTATCCCTAGAGATATCATAGGAATGCTCTATGAGGAGGACCAAGTAGATAGAACTAGCTCAGGATATCATGAAGCTGGTCCTCCTATAGATAGCTTGATGGTTGGTGTGACCCCTATGACAGAAGTAGAGAAAGAACAGGAGAAACTTGGTTTATATAGGACAGGTAGTCAGAACAATGTAGTTGACCTCACAACTAAACCAGGTTCTTCCCAGGAATCTTTAAACAATAATGTTAGTTCTTCTAATGTTTTTGTTACATGTGCAGATGTTGTAGGCATTGAAGATGTATCTGGGGAGGATGCTGAATGCTTGAGGGTCAATGAGTGTCATGAGTCTAGTTGTTCTGTTTTTAGTTTACCTAAGGATGACGTTCTGGCATCTGTGTCAGAACTTGAAACATCCAAGTCCAATCAAATTGTCTTGTTAAAACATGTTTCTAATCCTAATGAAGTCGTTAGTTCCTTTAAAATGCGTGTTCCTAACACAAAGATTGGCCGTAAGTTTAAGCCCAACGACTTTGTTCCGTATCCCCAGGTTGTGTCAACTTATAATAGAACTGACAAATCAAAATCTGAACAATTTTGTTTAATAACACAACCTGAAAAACATTCAAAACGTGTGATACACAAATGGGATGATCAACCGGAATGGAAGTCGTCTTACCCAAGACGCTCATACTTGTGTAGCAACGTCAATGGGCCTAGACAAATGAATTGTTTTCAATGTGATCAACCAGGTCATTTTGCTGCTAATTGTATGAACAGACCCTATGAGCCATATTATCCGCAGAACAAGCGGACAACTATGCTTGAGAAAATGATGAGGGGTGAGAACAGAACTCAAAAGCAGCAAGCATCGTCACAGGGGAAGCAAAGTTCTGAACCAATGAAGACTCAACAGTCTAAGGTTCTAAACACAAAGGCCCCAGTGACGAAGCCTGTCAATGAAAGGAGAGATGTGGGCCAAACTTCCAAACCTGCTTATGCAGCTAAAGGAGTTTTCAACAAACCAAATAAAATGAAAACAAAACCTTTTGAGAAACAAGTACCTAAAGTCCATCAGGCTGCTAAACCTAAGGGGAAAGCAGTTATAGAACAACCAAAAGTTGTCACTCAACCAAAGCAAATGGTTTATACCAAATTAAAACTTGAGTGGACACCTATCATCAAAACAAAAGGTAAAAAGGCCACATCTCCTCCAAGGAATGTTTCACCCACAAAGAACTCTGCTAGTAGCTCTAACTCACAAAAACAACCAAATTGGAAACCAAAAGTTCATGCTAAAGTTTTAAATGAATCCGAATCAAAAGCAGGAATGTCTTTCAAGATGGTTAATTACACTGACTCCAAGGGAGTGCCCAGATCTGTTATGACCTGGGTACCTGACTCTAACTGATTTATGTTTTGTGTAGGGACAGCCAAGAAGATCTGTCAACAATCTCTGGTATGTTGATAGTGGTTGTACCCGACATATGACCGGAGATCTGTCTCTGTTAGATGAGGTGGAAGATTTCAATGGAGGAAGTGTTTCTTTTGCTGGAGGTGTGGGTGGAAGAATTTCAAAGAAAGGAGTTGTGAAGAATGGGAGTCTGACTTTTTCAGATGTGCATTATGTAGAGGAGCTGTCCCACAGCTTGCTAAGTGTGTCACAGATATGTGATCGAGAATACTCTGTGATGTTCAACAAAAAGGAATGCATCATTCTTAAGCCTGGTGTAAAAATTCCTGAAGAATGTATCTTAATGCGTACACCAAGGCACGGGAATTCTTATCAATTGAACATGGGAAAGCCTCCAACATCTGAAGCAGCTTGTCTAATTTCAAAACAGACTGAGAATCTTGCATTGTTGTGGCATCGTCGTCTGGGACATGCAAACATGAAGAATCTATCCAAGCTGGCTAAAGGAGAGCATGTCAGAAATCTTCCGATCAAAGACTTTTCTTCAGTGGAGAAGTGTGTGGCTTGTGCTAAGGGGAAGCAGCACAAACTGCCACATCGTCCAAAGGTTACAAATTCTGTCTCTTCTGTGCTTCAACTCTTACATATGGATTTGTTTGGTCCCATGCAGGTACAAAGTGTCAGCAAGTTTTCATACTGCCTCGTGATAGTGGACGATTACTCGCGGTTTACTTGGGTCTTTTTCTTGTCAAACAAGTACGAAACTCCAGCCCTAGTAAAGCAGTTTGTGACGCTTATTGAAAACCAGCTGGATAAAAGAGTGAAGGCAATCAGATCTGACAATGGGACGGAATTCAAAAATGCTGAGCTAAATATGTTTTGTGGTGAAAAGGGGATTGAAAGGCAGTTCAGTGCTCCTTACACTCCTCAGCAGAATGGAGTTGCCGAAAGAAGAAATAGGACACTCATTGAAGCGGCTAGAACAATGATGTGTGAAGCAAAATTACCAATCTTCTTTTGGGCAGAAGCTGTGAATACTGCTTGTTATGTACAAAACAGAGTTCTTCTGAACAAGCGTCACGAGCAAACTCCATATCAGATCATCTATGGGGAGAAACCGAAGGTGGGTTATTTCAAGACGTTTGGGTGTCCGTGCACGGTGCTGATCCAGTCCGATGTAGGGAAATTCGAAGCGAAGGCCGATGAATGCTATTTTGTGGGTTATTCTGCAAATAGTGCTTATCGTGTCTATAACAAGACCACTGGGTTGATCATTGAGGCATTCAATGTAGATTGGATGGAGGACAATCCTACGGATGCGGGAACTGGACCTGATTGGATCTTCAACTATGGATCATTGTTTGAGGGATTTAATTTCTCGAATGTTTTCCACAATTTGGGCGAAGAAGAAGACATTGTAGCTCCCAGTGCAGATGTAAGACCTCATGTGGATAGAGCATCAGCTGAATCTTCTCGGAATGCAACTGCTGATATTCCAGAATGTTCAGGAACACGTGATGCTCCAGTGGATTCTCAAGGCTCAGGTATGTCTGAAAATATTGTTAATACTAATCTGCCTGTTAATGTTTCAGTGCCTGATGTCCAAGAGAGCAGAATCAACAAGGATCATCCACTGAGTAATGTTGTTGGGCCAGTGACAGCGGGTGTCACCACAAGAAGCCGCACAGGACACATCAACTTCTGTATGTTTTCCTGCTTCATCTCCCAGATTGAACCTCCCAATGTGATGGTTGCTCTCAAAGATCCAAACTGGATGGAGGCCATGCACAATGAACTCAATCAGTTTTCAAAGCTGGGAGTGTGGCGTCTTGTGAAGCGGCCAGAGGACAAGAAGGTGATTCCCACGAGATGGTTGTACAAGAACAAAAAGGATGACTCGGGGATCATTGTAAGAAACAAAGCAAGGTTGATAGTACAAGGGCACAGGCAAGTCCACGGTATCGACTATGATGAGGTTTACGCTCCGGTGGCAAGATTGGAAGCAATTCGGATCTTTCTAGCTGTGGCTTCGTATCTCAATTTTACCGTACATCAGATGGATGTGAAGACTGCCTTCCTGTATGCAGAGATGAACGAGGAAGTCTATGTTGCTCAACCACCAGGGTTCATAGATGAAGAAAATCCAGATCATGTTTATCTGCTGGATAAGGCTTTGTACGGTTTGCATCAAGCTCCTAGAACCTGGTATGAAACGTTGTCCAATCACCTGGTGGAGAATGGATATACAAGAGGAGTCGTTGATCAAACATTGTTTAGAAAAAGGGTGGAAGAAGACATTATCATGGTGCAAGTGTATGTAGATGATATTATCTACGGATCGACAAACGAAGAATTGTGCACCGAGTTTGAGGAGATTATGAAGAAGAAGTTTGAGATGAGTGACCAAGGCGAGATGAGTTTCTTTCTTGCACTTCAAGTCAAGCAGAATGATTCTGGGATTCTTATTCATCAGGAGAAGTATGTGAATGAGATTCTGGAAAAGTTCAAGATGCAGGATTGCAAGCCCATCGCCACTCCCATGGCATCCAGACCACTCTTGTCAGCGGATCTTAACGGGGAGTCAGTGAGTGAATTCCATTATCGGTCGATGATTGGATCACTAATGTACTTGACAGCAAGCAGGCCAGACATCATGTATGCAGTTTGCGTGTGTGCTCGATATCAGGCTAACCCTAAACTCTCTCATTTAGCTGCTGTTAAACGTATCTTCAGGTATCTGAAGGGCAGGCCTAGGCTTGGTCTTTGGTACCCGAAGAACACTGATTTTCAATTATATGCTTTTACTGACAGTGATTATGGAGGTAGTGACCTTGACAGGAAATCTACTACTGGAGGATGTCAGTACCTGGGAGATAGGCTCATCTCTTGGCAGAGCAAGAAGCAGCATACCGTATCCAAATCAACTGCCGAAGCTGAGTACGTGGCCGCATCTGCCGGTACTTCACAGGTAGTGTGGATCCAAAACCAGCTCACGGATTACGGTATGGAATTCGTTAACACTCCCATATTTTGTGATAACGCTGCTGCTCTTGAGATTGTGAAAAACCCTGTCCAACATTCCAAAACCAAGCACATTGATATCAAGGTACATTTTATTCGTGATTGCTTTGATCGTGAGCTAATTCAGCTACAAAAGGTAAGCTCCGATCAGAATGTTTCGGACATCTTTACAAAACCCCTTCCTCGTCCTAATTTTGAATCTTGTGTTGAAGGCCTGAAGATGATTGCCTTCGAGGAATGATCTGATCATCTATGTTTTTGTACAAAGTTTTTGGTTTTTTAAATTTTACTTAAAAAAATTAATCAAAAAAAAAATAATAGAAAATGACTAAAAAATTGAGTCTTGTTTCAAAAGCCTCACAAAAACAGGGGAAGAAATGGTGCTGGTTAAACTGAAAAGTTTTTATGATGTCTTTTGATAGGACTTGAAAAATTGCTTAATGACGGTTGGAGACTGACACGTGTAAGGCTGATGTGAAAGATTGCTCGAAGATGATATGTCGGTAAGCTCAACCAAAACAATGATCATCTATGTAAGTGCAGTAATCTTAAACTCTATACATGTTTAGTTTCCCATCCTAGTCTTCATGGTTTAAAAAACTGAGTCCCGACAAAAACGGGTTGAGAGTGGTATTTACCTAGTATTCACTCTCTCACACGCCATGCTTATACTGTATAAGACAACACCACAGGAAAGAAAAAGAAAAAGAAAAAGAATTCAAAAATTGAAAATTCTGAAAAAGAAAGAAAGAAAAAGAAAAGGAAAATAAAATTATTCAGTTGGTCTTCTCTGCGTGCTTATGCGGCCGACCTGATCATCAACTGATAATGTATGAAAAACAGAAAATAAGTGGTAGTCAAAACAGTGTTGCATGGTTCCTCAAGTTGGGGGTTTGTGAATCCTCAATAAACTCTGAGGTTGGGTAGGTTTTGCTATGGAAAATTGGGTGTGGGGACGGTTAAACATATCGGTAAATCTGTACTATATTTAAGCACTTTACTGGATGTGAGTTTCTGTGTTCAAACCACCTGACAATTGTCTAGAGTGTCTAGTAACGGAAGCTGAAAAGGGTTCCTCAGTCAAAGACCTGTCTGAAATTATCTGTGAAAAATACCAGCACCAGGTATGTAAATATTTAAATTTCTGAGGTAAGTTTGTAAATATTTAATTTTGGTTTTGATTTTATCTGTTTTAACTTTTAAATTTTTCATGATCATGATCGGATACTCGGGTATGATTCTGAGGGGAAGTTTTGAAAAATTCTCAAAGTGTCAAAAATCTTCAAATTTTTTGTAGAATTATCAAGTTTGGGGTAAACTTGAAAGAACTTAAAAGTTTGAGGGGGTTATTTGAAAGTGTTGATATTTTCGGTTTTGAGGAGGGGGCAAAGTGAAACTTTTATGATATAAAAGACACATTTACGATTTCTCTCACTTACCCCCGTTTACAATCCCAATTTCCGAAACCCTAACCGCCGCCGTTGTTCACCGGAATTTCAATCCAGACCATCTCCGGCCATCCCCTTCACGATCTGACCTCACCACTACCATCGCAATCCATTTCCGACCTCGAAACCCCTATCAATCGACTGTTTCGTCAGTATATTCACTGTTTTTGTAAGCTCGGTGGTTTTTCTCGGAGTTTGTGTCTTATACTCGAGATTAGGTCTCCGATTCTGTGGTTGAAACTCTTAAAAGGTAGTGCATGGTGTTTGTTATACAAGTATTATATGTTCTGATGTGTTTACGAGCTGTTGCAGGTTTGATAATGGTGGAAGAGGCGTTTACGACCGTCACATCGAAGAAGAAGACGTTTCGAGTTCACGATTCGGTGTTTCCGATCCATGTTTTCGTTCCGGGTTTACGACTCGGGTTTAAGACTCGAGTTTACGATTCGGATCTACATCTCGGGTCTACGATTGAGCGTTTACGATTGGGCCTTGTCGGTTTTCAGATGTTTACGACTGATCTTGTAGATTTCGATTGGGCCTAACTCAAACCGATCGTGAACCCGTTTAACTGATCGTACACACAGTTTGTGGATCGTAAACCCACATAAATGAGAATTAAAATCATAAATGCTTTATAATGTTAAGAATCTCATTAAAATGGAACTTTTCTGAGTTTAATTTAATGGTGTTTGTGAGCGTTTGATTAATTCAATTATTTTCCCTAAAAGTTCATATTGAAATTATGGGTCTTTCAAAAGTAAAATTTTATCTTCAATAGAACAACGTTAAGGGTTAATAATCATAATAGCTCGTTAATGATCAAAGCTGATGCATATGTCTTGTTTTTCTCAGATGGCAGAAGAAATGCTAGATGAAGTGATAAAGTTTGAACAGGATCATTGCATCCCAGCGTATCTGGAAGACCCACCAGAAAAACATATGGAGTTATTCTTTTCTCTTGTGGCTGGGATGAACACTTGCAAAATCAACCATGCCCTGAGGACGAATGTGCTTATTGATGAGTTGCTGGTCAGAGAGTTCTGGGGTACTGCAAGAGCAAATGCTGAAAAGACAAGAATCATATGCTATGATGGAACTGTGAGAAATGTTTGTAGCAACTCAGTAATCCAATTTGAGTATGGGGCAATGACAAATATTCTAATCTCTGCTGAGAAACTAGTTGGTGTTCTGGCTGCAACTGAAATGTCAAACCCTGCATATAAGGCGGTTCTTGATTCTTCTCCAAGTAGCAACAACTCATGGAATTTAATGAAGGAGATTCTGCAATGTGGAGTGAATTTTAAGAATGTTCATAATGATCGACGGGTTGTGCTTTATTTGAAAGATTGTGATTGTGGGAAGAACCATTGTCGTGAGAAAGCAGCATATAAGGTTAAAAATCATCTGCGAAAAGTCAACCTTAAGGACGTGGCCGTGGAACTTTCAATAGAATATATAGGACAGCAAGGAACAACTGATGCTGTAACAGATGATGTTGGGCTTGTTGGTCATGTTCATCTTAACAAGACACTGCTGCTGCTGTAAAAAGGTCTAATGATTCATGCCTAGGGGAAGATTGTAGGGCTATAGTTTGTAAGGCATGAACATTAGTTGGGCTTTAGTTTTTGGGCTTAGTCTAGCTTAGTTAATAGGCCATGTGGGCCATTTAAATGATTATGATTGGGCTAGATTAGTGTTTATGATTGGCCCAAGCTCATGTATGAGGTGGTATAAATACCACCTCATTGTAATCGGTTTGGGTAAGCTTTTCAATACAACTTTCACTATTTACGATTTCTATCATCTTGTGAGTTTACGATCAGCTTCATTTGAGTAGTGTTCTTCATTCAAGACTTGATCTTTTCGTTAGATCTTGTCTATTTCATCTACTTATCTCTTGAATCAATCGTATTTGAGGATTCCGCACTCATTTACGATCAAATATCGTGTAGTTGGTTTGATT
>JBCNJP010000003.1:74918740-74949740 GCA_039602395.1 Deinandra increscens subsp. villosa
TTTTTTTTTCAAAAATTCCAAATTTATATATATACATATATGTCCGTAGTGTTTCAACTATGCTGCTTCAGTTCAGCTGGTAAGAGCATCCAATTTTTTTCCTTTAAACCCGGGTTTGAATCTATGAAATTACAAATACTCTTTTTTTTTCGAGATCTGAATTTGCTCGCTGCACGATCCTACTCTGTCAAACACATTCATTGAAAGTACACATAACCACGTTTCTCTACTATCTCCATTTATATGTATTTCTCTTTACTAAATCTTAAAACCATTTCTTTCTCCACTCTCACCTGTAAACATTTTTTTCATCTCTCTCCTTCTTCATCAATTTATATACCACTCTCTCTCTTAATTTAATGCTTAAACATTTTCTTCATCTCTCTCCTTCTTCATCAATTTATATACCACTCTCTCTCTTAATTTAATGCTTAAAAGCATCGTCGGTTTATCAACGTCGGTATAGGCGAGGAAAACTGAAAGGATCTACTTATATGAGTTCTCAATTTATTTTAAAAACTCCTGGATAAGTGAATATATCTTAGGACTTCTCTAAAAATTAGTATCTGAACTATTCTAGACTTTTTATATTTGACCATTTCGTTCATTTTATACCCTTTATATACAAACGACTCATGTTACCATCATCTTTTTACATGTAATATCTTGAGAAAAAGACTATTTGGTTGACACATACAAAGTTCCATACAAGCACGTAAATATATCTAACATACGTGAAAGAATTTGAAACATAGAAAAAACGTTAATCAATGAACAACATTCGTACAGACAGGAAATCAAGCCTTTGATTACGTATAGAATTCTTCACGGCAACGCTCGGTAATCAAGCAAATCTTTGATTAAGTATAGAATTTTCCGCGACAAAGCGCGGTTAAATTTCTTGTATTAATAATAAGAGTAATAGAGAACTAAAAAAAACAAAAAAAAAAGTTCAATATGGGGCATATGGTCTCTTATAGCCCTGTAAAGGGGTGTAGGATTAGACTACGTACAGTGGTTGACCGGTCTTGTGTCAGTTTTTTTTTTGTGTTATGGGGGCGTAAAGGGCCTTATGACCCTGTAAGGGGATGTTAAATTAGATATTTGAGGTGTGGATATAGAATCGTTGTTTCTAAGTCCACAAATGATAAAACCGAACTTATGTAATTTACATAATCGTTTGGTTGTAGTAAATACATAGCTACACATAAAATCTTAAGATTTCTATTAAGCACATATATAATTACATAAATGAATCATGTTTGTTTGTTTAGAGTGTTACTTAAACAGTTCACCAACGTTCGGGGTCAGACTCGTGTGTAATCTAATGAAGCCAGATGCCTTTCATAATGTTTAGTCATTCTTTAGTGGAAGACACTTCCATTAGAGTTTAAAATTTCTTATTTTAATGCATGTATTGCAAGAATTTACCAATATGTGTTGAGAATTTGTATTGACTGGCTACTGCTGTACTTACATCCTACTCAGACCAGAATGGATGGGTTTGGAATTATCAGGTTCCAAGTTGGTACTTGTATGATATGGGGTATGGTTTGCACATAATTTTTATCTGGTTTTGAGGTTGCTGCTATGCTTGATTATTTTATGTATGTGGAACTATGCCTTAGCTATTCCTATTAGATATTGTTGGGTCCCTAGCCTTGCAAATCCATCTGATGGTTTATTTCACTGTGCTGACTTTTTTGGTCAGCATATGTAGCTTTTAGGTAAATTTTATACTTTGGGTTGTTATGTGCAAAGTTATAGCAAATTCTGCTATGCACAACCTATTTGTATTAATTTGTGAACCAAATGCTACTTGCCTATTTTTTTGTCTTAACTTCACTGATATGAAAATTACCGGTATAAAAGATAAGGCTTATTGGATAACCCCTCCATTGAGTTACAAGTCAAAGTCCAGGTTTTTTCTTATTAAATTGTGTTCACTTTGATACGGTTCGTGATGATAGAAAGTAATCCTAGGCTAAACCTAGCGGCGGAAGTGCTTGGCCAACCAAGTCACCAACGACGGGCGATATCCGGCCAACCGGAACTATCTTGGAGGAAACGATTTTCAAAGAAATCACAATCTTTCAATAAACTTTAACAACCCAAAACTAAGAGATTACAATTGCTTAAATAGAAAAACTTACTATGAGATAAGGATCTCATTTATTCTAAAAAAGATAAACACACAAATAATAAAAACTAAGATGAGATAAAGATCTCATTTATTCAAATAATAAAATACTCTTTTAATAGGATTGGGTTGGATCTTGATAGACTTTGGGTTGGTTCTAGCCACTTTCGAATTCCTCTTCCTTTTGCCCATAACTATCGACGTGGCCCTGGCCCAATATACCTTGACCCGTATCATCCTCCCCCTCTAAAAAACGACTCGTCCCCGAGTCATCGTAGAAATCGGTGTCAGGTGAATAGGGAGATAAATCCGCCACATTGGACGTCGCCGAAACACCATAATGACCGGGCAAGTCAATTTTGTACGCGTTATCATTGATACGTTGCAGCACCCGAAAAGGACCATCGGCACGAGGTTGAAGTTTCCCAAAACGACCCTGCGGAAAACGTTCTTTGCGCAAATGAATCCATACAAGGTCACCCTCGCGAAACACGACCTTGCGACGATGTTTATTAGCTCTTTCCTGTGTAGGGATATGATCATGTAATAGTAAGCATATGTCCGAAAATTATTTAAGCCTACGGGGTCACACATCTCGACACCAAATGTATTAATATTAATTAATAGTTAATTAATATTTATCATGAATTATTTAACGAGGTTTCGTTAAAAACTGACAGTTAATTGTTAACAAGGGTGTTAGTTGTAATTAGAGAGAGTTGTAATTGGATTACAATTGAGAAAAGGCTTTGGATAGGGCTTCTAGTCGATTTCGATCTAGGGCTCCTATGCCAATCCTTAACTTGTTTATCAAGTCTTTTAAACCTATATATAGACCCTCTGGGTTTAAGGTTTAGCTGCTGCTTTTATCTGATAAAAGGCAAACCCTAATCTCTCTCTCTTCTCTCTCGAATTCGGCAACAAGAAAACCCAAGGGGGGTTTCGGTTCTTGTGTGGTTCGACCAAGGCTAACTCGAGTGGAGGTGTTCGTGATCAAGTGCTAGCACATAGCATTGGTGTGTCGTGTGTGCGATCGTAGAGGGATTTGCGTTAAATCCTCCAAGCGATCAAGTCAATCCGAGCTCATAAGGTAAACATGTTCTATCCGGTTAGTTAGATTAATTCATAGGTTTCTTTCCGCTGCGTACTCGTGAGATAATTTGTTATATAACCCAATAGTGGTATCACGAGCCACCTATGATTTTAATTAATTACCGGGAATAAAAACTTGGAAGGGGGGTAACCAAATCAGATTCTAGCTTTTCGATCCAATTAAAAATCGTGTTTTACAATTGGAAAAGGTTTCGCAAATTGGTAAAAACGAAAAAATTCGATGGAAAACGACTTTTCGACCCGATCGAAAAGTTCCTGATCGAAAACCACTTCTCGACCCGATCGGGAAACCCTTGTTTTCCGATCGGAAACCCTTGTTTTCCGATCGGAAACTCTCGACCCGATCGGAAACCCTTGTTTTCCGATCGGAAACCCTTATCCCGATCGAAAACCCTTGTTTTTCGATCGGAAACCCATGTTGGATCGGAAACCCGTGTTCCGATCGTAAACCCCTTTCCGATCGGAAACCCTATCGTAGATCGTAAACCCTTTTTCCGATCGGAAACCCTAATCGAAAAGCGATGTTCTCGATCGGAAACCCTGATTCCGATCGAAAACTATATATTGTGGATCGAAAACCTCTAGCCGAATCGGAAACCCTAATTTTAGGTCTAAAATTTGATTTTTGATCTAAAATTGAGAACCCAAGTTTTTGTTATTTGATAATCAACATGTTGTACCTTTATTTTAAATGTTAAAAAGAAAGTAAAAACCATGATGTTTCATGCAAATCGTTCATGGTAATTACTTAGATCAAAGAGGATTAAAATTAAAATTATGTTAGATAATTAGAAACCCTAAGATTATGTGATTATTGTGATAATTGTGACATAATAAAAGGTTTTAATTGCAAGTTTGTTTTATGAAAATCGAAATTTGCTTGAATATCTATTGAAATATGATTTTGTTTATAAAATAAAATTTGTGTCCTAAAACTCAAAAGAAACACCGGCTCACTCATTTGAACACACTCTAAGAGAGGTATAAGTCGGGTCGCTCTGCTTCCCTAAAGGGGTAGGTTTTTAATTGCAAAAGTTGCAAACCTCACCCCTACGCTTCTTTGTGTGTTGCTAATGGAGCTACCGAGCTCTTTTGATTTGGAAGACAAACTAAGAATTCTATAAACACATTATGTAGTGAAGATATGCATGAATCTTCACACATAACATTTTGATCACACATCAAAATTGATTTGACCCAATCAAGACTTAAGTCTTTGCCACCCAACTCGTAAAGGACACTTGTGGGTGTTACTCTACTCATTGGTACATAATGGTAGATTAGCATTTGCAAGACAAATTCCCACTCATTGGTACACAATGGTGGACAATTTGTGCGTTCTTGGTTGGACGACTTAAAGCGAGCTAGGCGGTGAGACCCTTTGCCCGTGGCAAAAGATGGGATGAAACATGACTACAAATCACTTGGTGCAAGTTGTAGGTCCCATAAAATCTAGGAATTGTACTTGGAGTACAATTATTGATCGTCACTTACCTTTTGAATGCATCATTTCTAGCAGATCAACTGATGAAATGATGTCATGTCAATTGGATCCTAGCCTTAATAAGCTTAATTGTTTAAAATGTTTAAACATTGGGTAATTAAATTTATTAAGGAAAAGATTATCGAAAATACTGATTTTTGAACTTAATCTGTTTTGTAGATGGCAACAAACCCTCCTCAAAACAATGTTGGTCATGCTTTTCGTCAAATGTTTGAAAGAGAAAAGCTTAATGGATCAAACTTTAATGACTGGTACCGTCAACTGAGGATTGTCCTTAGAGTTGAACGGAGGACCGATGTCCTTGAACATCATTGGCCGACCGAGCCAGCTGCTGATGCTTCTGATCAAGAGAAAGCGTTCTACAATGCAGAGTATAGCAGATACGATGAGGTTGCTTGCATGATGATCTCGAGTATGACTCCCGATCTTCAGAAGCAATACGAATTTCATACACCTTGTGATATGATCAAAGAGCTGAAAAAGATGTATGAAAAACAAGCTGGTGTTGAATTGCTCGACCTAGTTGTGGAACTCCATGACTTGAAGCTTGAATCTGGTAAATCGGTCAGTAGTCATGTTTTCAAGATGAAGAGATACTTTGACAAATTGGAATCGCTCAATTATGGGTATAATCAGGCTGTGGCAGTTGGCATGATCCTCAAATCTCTTACGAAGGATTTTGAGGGTTTTGTGCGCAACTACAACATGCATAGTATGACTAAGACTATACCTGAGCTTCATGCTATGCTTGTCGAGTATGAAAAAACGATTCCTAAAAGGGCCACTGAAACACCCCAAGTTCTTATGATCAAGGGGGGAAAGATCCAAAAGGCTAAACGACCGCAAAAGGCGAAGGGCAAGAATGATGGTAAGGGAAAAGGCAAGGCAGTTGCGCTTGTTCCTAAAACCAAGCAAACCCCTCCGGCCGCAAAAGAGCATCCGGCTAAAGACCAGATCTGTCACCATTGTGGTGAAGTTGGACACTGGAAGAGGAACTGTCCTACCTATCTAGCTGAGTTGATGAAGAAGAGAAAGAATACTAGTGGGACTAGTACTTCAGGTATCTTCACAATTGAATTATTTTCCTTTTCTAAGAGTGATTCATGGGTGTATGACACCGGCTGTGGAACTCACATCTGTAATTCGTTACAGGGTCTTAGAAAAAGGAGGAAACTGAAGCCTGAAGCTTTGCAGCTGTTCATTGGAAATGGTTTGCCAGCAGCTGTGGAAGCTATAGGAGAATTTCATTTAATTCTGCCTTCTGGGTTATTAATTGTATTAGACAATTGTCATCATGCACCTTCTATCACTAGAGGTGTTATTTCAGTTTCTTTGTTGAAAAACCAAGGATTTATTAATGCGTTTAATAATATCGGTATTTCAGTTTCTAAAAATAATGTTAATTATTTTGATGCTATTCCTTGTGATGGAATTTATGAAATTGATATGTGTGGTTGTGTTTCAAATAATTCAATGTTTACTGTTAGCAAACGAGCCAAAACTAGTTTGGACTCTACCTATCTATGGCACTGTCGTCTTGCCCATGTTGGCAAAAACCGCATTGAAATACTTCAACGTGAAGGGATCTTACAATCAAATGATGAATCATTTGATAAATGCTTTCATGTATCTCAGGAAAGATGACAAGAAAACCCTTTCCGAATAAGCCGCAAAGGGCTAAAGAACTACTTGGACTCATTCATACTGATGTTTGTGGCCCATTTAGACATGTGTCAAGAAAAGGTGCTAGCTACTTCGTGACTTTCACGGATGATTTCAGCCGTTACGGTTATGTTTACTTGCTTAAACATAAACATGAGGTATAACATTCAAAGAGTTTAAGAACGAAGTTGAAAATCAACTCGGTAAGACCATCAAGATCCTTCGATAAGATCGTGGTGGAGAATACTTAAGCCAAGAGTTTAAGGATTATCTTAAAGCGTGTGGAATTGTCCAACAGCTTACTCCTCCTTATACTCCTCAGCATAATGGAGTGTCTGAGAGGAGGAATCGTACCTTACTAGAGATGGTGAGGTCGATGATGAACCTTACAATTCTCCCAATATCATTTTGGGATTTTGCTCTAGAAACCGCTGTACGCGTTCTAAATATGGTTCCAACCAAGAAGGTTGAAAAGACACCATATCAGTTATGGCATGGAGAAGTCCCTGTGTTGTCTTACTTACGAGTCTAGGGATGTGAGGCACTTGTGAAGCGCGATACGCTTGACAAACTACAACCCAGGACTACTAAGTGCATCTTCGTGGGATACCCAAAGGAAACAATGGGTTACTACTTTTACAATCCTTCCGAAAATACTGTTCGTGTTGCTCGATATGCTGAATTCTTTGAAAAGAATTCTATAGCTCAAGAGAACAGTGGGAGAATTGTAGAACTACTAGAAGATGTGTCACCTTCTGAAACAACTAGCAATCATCAACTTGGGGGGGGGGGATGTTCAAAGTGATGAACCTCAAGTCGATGATGTTGCGATTCCACTTCGTAGATCCGAAAGGGTCGTACGTAATCCAGATAGATGGATTGGTCTAGTCGAATCCGAGGATAACGTATCAGGAGATCTCAATGAGCCTCTGAACTTCAAAGCTGCATTATCAGATCCGGAATCTGACAAATGGCTTGAAGCTGCGAATGTGGAAATGAAATCCATGCAAGATAACCACGTTTGGACCCTGGTTGATCTTCCTCCTAACGCAAGAACCGTTGGGAGTAAATGGCTCTTCAAGAAGAAGACCGACATGGATGGAAATGTACACACCTATAAAGCTCGTCTCGTGGCGAAAGGTTATACTCAACGTTTTGGCGTTGACTATGATGAGACCTTTTCACCAGTAGCAGACATAAGAGCTATTAGGATTCTCTTAGCCATAGCAGCGCACTATGACTTTGAGATATGGCAAATGGATGTTAAGACTGCCTTCTTAAATGGTTACTTGGATGAAGAAGTCTACATGGATCAACCTGAAGGGTTCATTGATCCAAAACATCCCAACCTAGTATGCAAGCTTCAAAGGTCCATTTATGGACTAAAGCAAGCATCGAGGAGTTGGAATAAACGGTTTGATGAAGAAATCAAAAAGTTTGGTTTCGTTCAGAATCCCGATGAGCCATGTGTATATCGCAAAGCTAGTGGGAGTAATGTTACTTTCCTTGTCTTATATGTAGATGACATATTGATAATAGGAAAACACATTCCAACGTTGCAAGATGTAAAATCCCATCTTGGAAAGTGTTTTGCCATGAAAGACTTGGGAGAAGCAACATTCATTCTTGGAATCAAGATCTATAGAGATAGAACTAAGCGGTTGATTGGACTAAGTCAAAGTGCTTATATTGATAAGATCTTGAAGCGATTCAAGATGGAGAATTCCAAGTGTGGTAATGTACCTATGCAGAAAGGACTTGGTCTATCGGTCAAACAAGGTGCTTCTACACCTGATGAGGTGAAGCGTATGCAAAGAGTTTCGTATGCTTCGGCTATAGGATCTATAATGTATGCGGTGAGATGCACTAGACCTGATATAGCGTTTGCGCAGAATATCGTTAGCCGTTATCAACAGAATCCAGGTGAAAGTCACTGGACTGCTGTTAAGACCATTCTCAAGTACCTATGGGCTACTAGAGATTTGTTTTTGGTATATGGGGGACTTTCCAGATCAAGAGCTCAAAGTGACCGGATACTGTGATGCTGGATTTCAGACTGATAGAGATGACACGAAGTCTCAGTCTGGTTACGTCTTCGTTCTGAATGGAGGCGCTGTGGATTGGAAAAGCAAGAAACAAACCACAGTTGCTATGTCTGCAACAGAGTCTGAGTACATTGCTGCTTCGTAAGCTGCAATGGAGGCTGTCTGGATAAGGAAGATTATTAGTGGGCTTGACATTGTCCCCACAAGTAACTTGCCGATCGACATGTACTGCGATAACTCGGGTGCATTGATCATCACCAAAGAACCTGGAGTTCAGAAGGGCGCCATACAATATGCCAGGAGATATCACTATGTTCGTGAGCAGATCGAACTAGGTGAAATCAAATTACTCAAAGTTCACATAGATATTAACTTAGCTGATCCTTTCACGAAAGCTTTGTCGAGGCCGAAGCTTGAAAGGCATGCCGAGGGCATGGGACTTAAATTAGCTAGTTAAATCATGTATGTCTGATGTTCGGTATTTGGATAAGGGATGGTAAACAATTTCTATTTGCATAATGAAATAAAGTACTTGATATGTTTGATTTCATTTAATAGTAAATTGTGTCCTGTATTTGCATGTTTAATCCTAGAGTACTTGTCAAGTATTCTAAATTGTCTATTGTCGATTAACAATATGGAAATATAGTTAAACTAAGACAAAATCTGAGTGATTGGTTAGGATGGTCCCACCAAACTCACATGGTATTCATTGGATGCATACTGGACTGACCCACTAACGAATTGTCACTTTATGGATCAGCGTCATTAAGTGAAATTCGTAAATGGTTGCTTTACTTATCCTTAGACTTGAGATACAAGCAGGTCATGCATGTATGGATTGCACCTGCTTGATATAGTTCTAACTATCCTGAATAAGGTAGTACAAAAGGGCTATTTTCAGTAAGTGTATTGAAGTATGTGACATGACACGTGTAGTCAAGAGGATTTGTTCCTTCAGCTTTGTGCTGAAGAAGTTACCACTGGGCCCCTCATTGGACTAATTAAGATGTTTGCATGGCCGTGCCCAAATGAAATCTAGAGACGTCTCGATTTTCAATTTGGTAATCTTAAGTTAGTTGTGAGAATGAGAAACAGAATCGTTAAAGTATGAAATGACTTGATCCATATTCATATTTAACAATAGTATCGGTAACAAAGGGATAGTAAATGACTTTACCATTTAAATACACTTTGAGAAACTGTACTTAAATATTTATGGGAGCATTGGCGTGTTGCTAGACGCTAACCAATGTTATTACCTTTACTATTGCAAGCTCAAGTGGGAGCTGTAGGGATATGATCATGTAATAGTAAGCATATGTCCAGAAATTATTTAAGCCTACGGGGTCACACGTCTCGACACCAAATGTATTAATATTAATTAATAGTTAATTAATATTTATTACGAATTATTTAACGAGGTTTCGTTAAAAACTGACAGTTAATTGTTAACAAAGGTGTTAGTTGTAATTAGAGAGAGTTGTAATTGGATTACAATTGAGAAAAGGCTTTGGATAGGGCTTCTAGTCGATTTCGATCTAGGGCTCCTATGCCAATCCTTAACTTGTTTATCAAGTCTTTTAAACCTATATATAGACCCTCTGGGTTTAAGGTTTAGCTGCTGCTTTTATCTGATAAAAGGCAAACCCTAATCTCTCTCTCTTCTCTCTCGAATTCGGCAACAAGAAAACCTAAGGGGGGTTTCGGTTCTTGTGTGGTTCGACCAAGGCTAACTCGAGTGGAGGTGTTCGTGATCAAGTGCTAGCACATAGCATTGGTGTGTCGTGTGTGCGATCGTAGAGGGATTTGCGTTAAATCCTCCAAGAGATCAAGTCAATCCGAGCTCATAAGGTAAACATGTTCTATCCGGTTAGTTAGATTATTTCATAGGTTTCTTTCCGCTGCGTACTCGTGAGATAATTTGTTATATAACCCAACATCCTGATACTTCAAATTATTTTTGGAAATCTGCTCACGTACCTGTGCATGAATTTGTGTAATCTGTTCCGCGCGAGCTGCGCCGTCCGCACTATAGGTCCCCACGTCGGTGATAGGAGCTAGATCCAAAGGGGTGAACGGATTGCGACCATAAACAACCAAAAACGGACTTCGGCCAGTGGAGCTATGAACGGAGCGATTGTATGCGAACTCGGCTTGCGGAAGGACCAAATCCCTTTGTTTCGGGTGATCGCCCATAAGACAACGCAATAGATTTCCCAAGCTACGATTCGTCACTTCGGTTTGCCCATCAGTTTGCGGGTGATGGGAAGAACTAAACTGCAATTTGGCACCCAAACGTGCCCAAAGTGTGCTTCAAAAATGACTGACAAACTTCACATCTCTATCGGAAGTAAGCGTTTTTGGGACCCCATGTAAACGAACCACTTCAGCAAAGTATAATCGGGCCACTTGGGAGGCATCATAGGTTTTAGAACAAGGAAAAAAGTGTGCCATTTTTGAAAAGCGATCAACAACCACCATGATAGAGTCTTTTTTTCGTTGAGTGGGAGGCAGCCCCAAAACAAAATCGAGTGTGACATCTTCCCATGGACCCGTCGGGGTAGGCAGCGGAGTATAGAGACCCTGGTTAGTGCCATGCGTTTTAGCTATATGACAGACCCGACACCGTTTAATAACTTTGAGAACATCATGAGCAAGCTTAGGCCAAAAAAAACTTTCACCAACCAAAGCAGCGGTCTTCTCTCGTCCAAAGTGTCCTGCGAGAGCCCCTTGATGGCATTCCAGGATTATAGCCTCGCGAAACGATGACAAGGGCACGCAAAGACGAGACCATTTAAACAAAAACCCATCAAGCCGATAGAAATCACGCACCGGACCATTACCAGTGCGCTGCCAAATGTCGCGAAAGCCAGGATCCTCGGCATAGAGGGTCTTGAGAGCTTCGAACCCCCGGAACTGAACAGAAGATGTGGTTGTGAAGGTTGTTCGGCGGCTTAGGGCGTCGACAACAGTGTTTGCGGAACCCGCCTTATGTTTGATGACAAATGAAAAATCTTGTAATGTCTCAACCCATTTCGCATGTCGCGGGTTCAATTTGGCTTGACCTTGTATAAATTTTAAAGCTTGATGATCGGAGTAGAGCACAAATTCGGCGGGTAATAAATAATGGCGCCAATACTCAAGGCTTCGGATAATAGCATAAAATTCTTTATCATACGTGCTATACCTTTTTCGTGCATCGCTGAATTTTTCACTAAAATATGCGATAGGGCGGTTGAGTTGACTTAGGACACCTCCAATTCCTGTTCCCGAAGCATCACATTCCACCTGAAAGACATGTTCAAAGTTAGGTAAGGCCAAAACCGGGGCTTCAGTGACTACCTTCTTAAGTTGCTCGAATGCCCGTCGGGCTGCGTCATTCCACCCAAATTTGGTGGACTTTAAACACTCGGTGAGAGGAGCCACTATAGTGCTAAAATTCTTGATAAATCGCCGATAGAAGGAAGCAAGCCCGTGAAAGCTTCGGATATCGTGTAGAGAAGTTGGCGTCGGCCAAGAAGTGATTGCCGAAACTTTATTTTGATCCATGCGAATCCCGTTACCGGATATGAGATAGCCGAAAAACATGACCTCTGTTGCAAAAAATTGACATTTGATTCGGTTAGCAAACAACTTTTGATCCTTCAAAATAATAAAGATTTGTCGAAGGTGATCAAGGTGAGCGGAATTGGTTTTGCTAAACACGAGGATGTCATCGAAATAAACGACGACATATCGCCCAATTAAAGGCTTGAATATGTGGTTCATGAGACGCATGAAAGTACTTGGGGCGTTGGAGAGACCGAAGGACATGACCATCCACTCATAAAGACCATCTCGTGTCTTAAAAGCTGTTTTCCATTCATCGCCCGGCCTCAACCTAATCTGGTGATATCCGCTCCTTAAGTCGATTTTGGAGAAGATCTTTGCCCCATGTAAGTGATCCAAAAGGTCGTCGAACCTCGGTATTGGAAACAGATATTTAATGGTGATTTTATTTACGGCTCGGCTATCGATGCACATACGGAATGTGCCATTGGGTTTAGGAACTAGTAACGCTGGAACGGCACATGGACTCATACTCTCGCGGATCAACCCCTTTTCTAGCAATTCAGAAACCTGTTTGTGTAACTCGTTGAAGTCTTTTGGGTTCATACGATAGGCGGGTTTGTTCGGGATGCTGGCACCCAGAACGAAATCGATACAATGTTGAATATCACGCACGATAGGTAAACCTGCTGGGATTTCGTCCGGAAAAACGTCAGAGAATTCTAGGAGCAGCGGCTGGACCTCGTCGGGTGTTTGGGTGATGTAGGGGTTCTGTTCGGTGACGAGCACGCCGAAGATGATAGGATCTGCTAGTGATTTGGTAAGCATAGAAAACTCAGCTTTGGAAACAAAAGTAGCTTCTGTTGGATCCTCCTTCGGGTGTAATGGCGCAAGAGTGATGTTCAAACCGTCCTTCCTAAACGTATATGTGTTGCGAAACCCGTCATACTCTTGGATCATAAAGCCACGGACGCCCTAATAAAATATGGCAAGCGTCCATGGGGATTACTTCACATCAAAGTTCATTCGAGTATTTATTACCGATAGAAAATTGGACGAGGCACTTATGCGTGACCTTGAGGAGGTTGCCTTTGCGTAGCCATGTAAGTTGATAGGGATTCGGGTGGTCGTGTAATGGCAATCCCAATTTCTCTACCATCGAAGTTGCTACCATATTTTCACAACTCCCGCTATCGATGACAACCGTGCAAATTTTGCTTTTCGCGGTACACCGTGTGCAAAAGATATTGTTTCTGAGCCATTGAGTATCATCGTCCGTATCAGCGATAGTGGAGCTGAGAGCTCGTCGAGTAACCAGGAGTTCCCATTTGTCCGGATAAATAACCTCAGCCTCTTGTTCGTTTTCTGAGTCATAAACAGGTTCGGAATCTTCGATGAAAGCAACAACTTGTTTGCTCGGACAGTCTCGTTTCAGGTGGCCAAACCCTTGACATTTAAAACATCGAAGGCCATTGGGGGATGCCGGATTGGGTTATGCTGTTTGGCCCGTAACAGTGGGCTACGACGAGGCTGCGGCTATTCAGTTTTTGCTGGGCCGGCCCGTTGCGAATTGGAGGACCCGGCAGGGTTACGAAGATAGGAAGTGGGCCGGGAAACCGGTTTCTTTGAGATTTGTTTTCCACACGTTGTGCTAACCTGCAGACATCATTAAAAGAATAATACTGTTGTAAGTGTACCACATCGGCGATATCTGACCTGAGGCCGCTTAAGAACCGAGCGATTGTTTGTTCCTCATCTTCGTCAATCCCGCAACGTAGACGTGCTTGTTCGAAGGCATGTATAAAGTCTTCCACAGTCATGGATCTTTGTTGAACATTGTGATACTCTAAATAAGCACCTTGGCGGTGATTGACGTGCAAGAACTTGGCCTTGAGTAATCGCTTCATCTTGTCCCAACTCTCAACTTTGTGTTTGCCTTCTCTGTACCGTTTCTGATTGATGTTCTCCCACCATAGCGATGCGTGTTTCGTCAATTTGATAGCCACAAGTTTAACCTTAATATGATCCGGAATGTCGCGTAGATCGAACACACGTTGGACGGTATGGAGCCTATCTATGAAAACATCCGGTTGTAATTGACCCCCGAACTCAGGGATTTCGGTACGGATGCCCAAGGCTCGAAGCTGATCAGGTGGATGGGGTGGTGTTGGAGGTGTCCGGGTGCGTCGGGGTGGTGGTCGGTGGAACGGATTGTAGTCAAATCTCCCGTCATCGTCATCGGGGAGCACAGAAGGTGTGCGCTCATCATCGTAATCCGGTTGAAAACGATCGAAGGGGTTCTGCAGATCACGAAGCCGCTGACGTAGCTGTTCGATCTCAACATCGCGCGGATCACGCTCGTCATAACCGCTGCCTCCGGCGGAGAATCGGCGGTCGTACTGGCGGTTTCTCCCAAATGCAGACATGTTGACAACCTGGTCTCGTGATACCACTTGATACGGTTCGTGATGATAGAAAGTAATCCTAGGCTAAACCTAGTGGCGGAAGTGCTTGGCCAACCAAGTCACCAACGACGGGTGATATCCGGCCAACCGGAACTATCTTGGAGGAAACGATTTTCAAAGAAATCACAATCTTTCAATAAACTTTAACAACCCAAAACTAAGAGATTACAATTGCTTAAATAGAAAAACTTACTATGAGATAAGGATCTCATTTATTCTAAAAAAGATAAACACACAAATAATAAAAACTAAGATGAGATAAAGATCTCATTTATTCAAATAATAATATACTCTTTTAATAGGATTGGGTTGGATCTTGATAGACTTTGGGTTGGTTCTAGCCACTTTCGAATTCCTCTTCCTTTTGCCCATAACTGTCGACGTGGCCCTGGCCCAATATACCTTGACCCGTATCACACTTCATCAACTTTTTTCAGTAAAATTTGAAAATCTAGTTATCCGGTTTACCAACCTCTTCATACGCCTGCAATACTTTCACAATTTATAATCAAATTTATAAATAAATAAGCATCACACATTAACCTAGCAATAAATCTATTAGAAATTAGTAAATTGCCGCATTCTTACAAATTTAGAACTTTAATAACAAAATTTTATTTTCCTTTATTTATTGATTGTTGATTTATTTAGTTTTAATAAAATCTCTTTAAAAGATTATTTCTTCTAACTTGAATACAAATACTAAACTTGCTACACGTTCGATACAATAGCAAAAATTAAAGCTATGTATATTTACTTGAAAGCAATCACTTCGAATCAGTTCACAAATATTCAGTTTAAAACCAGGATCACTCCATATAATTAAACTCTAATATATCCGGATAACCGCGGCAACGCGCGGTCGATCTCTAGTTATATACATATAAACACTAAAAGGGGTGGTTTTCTACAAGTCATATGTCACTTTGAGTGCAACATCCTTTGTTTTAGAGGTAAGATTTGTACTTATTTTATCCTTACAATTTCTACCTGTTAAAGTGGGATTTCGCTAAGCATGTTTTTTGTTGTAACTCGTGGTAGTGTTTTTTTATTCACTATGACTACTATTGTTAGAAACTTTCTATGAATGATCTTTACTTATCTTCATAAAGGTTATCTTCATAAAGGAAATATTTGAATCATATATTAACCAAGTGATTTAAAGAAGAACAGAGTCAACAAGCTTCTCAATTTCATTTTGCTTACACAAGAAAGGCCTAAAAATATGCATTTACTTTTAATCTAAAGACGGACTGATAATTACCTATGAGGTAGTTGTGAGATATAAAACTAACCTTAAGAGGCAACAAGAGACCAATCTCTCTTTCTATCAACATAGAAGGTTGGGTTGTTACTTTTCATTCATACTACTACAACCATTAAGAGATGTTACTTTGGGAGTCCAATAAAAGCAGAGATCCAAAGCTTTACTTCTTTCCTGCAAATTTGACCCTTCGTCGTAATTTTAGTCAAGCTCAAGATATTCTAATTAGGATTGGTCTTTCAGCTTACAATTTTCAACTAGAAAGTCAAGGCCATCGAACTATGAACAGTAATGGTAAGAGCTTTAACTTGTAGGATGAGTTAGAACTTGCCCTTATGAGTTAATGATACGGATTCGAATAATCCGAGACCCGATCCGTCAACCCTATCCACGAACAATGAAATTTGAACTCCATTGAGTTTCTTATTCCCTACTCTATCCTTATTTTAGTAGTTTATTTTTATTTAATAAGTTTTCTTTTATTTGTTTGTCTTTTTAAGAACTTTTGTAATTCATATTATGGGAGTTAATCTTGATTAATAATTAAGTTCTCTTTGGAGGTTTATCCAAGAACTCTAAGGATCGCCGGTTGTGGCTCATTGCTCGGATTCATCTCAGGTTTTACTACGCTTCCGTTTCATTTGGTATCAGAGCCATGGATCGGAGGAATCACCGTGATCATCGACATAGATTTTCCGCCGGAGGCAACGACGACTATCATCGTGACCCTCGAGATGTAGAAGAAATCAAGAGATTGCAACGAGTTCGTGAACTCGAGTTGCATCCGTTCTATAAAGACACACCCAGGTATGATGAAGACGGGATTATACCCGACAAGGAAGAGTGGTTGTTGACCCAAACGCTTCTCAGTTGGATTACTGTCCACCATCCACTTCTCTGGCTACATGACCCGCACAATCTACCTCGTACGCGCATTCTGCGCCACCTGCTTTCCCACCGGCAATACACTTCCCGCTAGAAAAACCCGCTCCATCCGTGCAAGCCACGCCACCAGTTTCAGACTCGAATGTAGTTTTGGTTCTCCAGATGATGATGGTGTTTAACGGTGGCCGTGATTTTTAGACTTTAATTCGGGTGATATTCAATCTTTAATTCAATTTTGGTAGTGGTTTATGGAATTTCGTTGAAGAACTTTCATCTAATTGGGATGCAAAGAAAAGCAACAATATCATAAGTTTTATCCCACGTGGCTCAGGAATCCAATCCAACTTTTGTGGGTTATCCATAGAATTGGTACTTCTATTCGGTTTTAGTGGATATCTCCTGAATTTGAGATTTCAAAATATGACAAAATTATTTTTGAACCATATGGAAAAGTTTGATGGTATTTATCCTTCTGAAACTTTTAAAGTACAAGAATCGATCGTTGATACAATATTTTAGAGACAAAATTTAAAGTTTCAATATTTGGTGATCTCGTTTGAAATTAATCATGATCTCTTCGACGTTCTCAAGACTCGAGGACAGTCTTTTTCAAAGAGGGGGAGAAGAAGAAGGATATGGGAGGACCTGACAATTCAATAGACTCGGGACCCACCCTTCACAATGGTGTTTGCTTAAAGACGGGGACGGCACGATAAGAAAATGTCAAAAGTCGGTCATGATGGTATGGAAGAAAAGGCCTCAAGATGTTCCATTTGATACGGGTGGGTTTATCCAATGTTAAAACTTGAGGACGAGTTTTTCAAAGGAGGGGAGGATGTTGCGGATCCGAATGATCCAAGACCCGATCCGTCAACCCTATCCACAAACGAGAAAATTTGAACTCCATTGGGTCTCTTGTTCCCTACTCTATCCTTATTTTAGTAGTTTTATTTTATTTAATAAGTTTTCTAGTTTGTCTATTTAAGAACTTTTGTAATTCATATTATAGGAGTTGATTTTGATTAATAATCAAGTTCTCTTTGGAGGTTTATCCAAGAACTCTAAGGATTGCCGGTTTTGGCTCCTTGCTCGGATTCATCCGAGGTTTTACTATGCTTTCGTTATCAGTTAGGTAGTTATTAGTCTTTTAAAGCCTATGTTAATTTTTGTAGTAAGTCTAGAACCATTAATTGAAAGAGGGGGGTCATAAGGATTCGTGGACTTCGATAGAATTGGAATTTGAATCCATTTTTAATGTGTTGGTTAATAAAGGAATTGGAATTGCAATTGGAATTTGATTAAATTCCATAAATTCCTTTACTTAATTGATTTCACTTTTCTTCCTAATAATAAAGGATTTTACATTCCTTCCACACCGATGAATGCTAACGCACCGACCCGACGGGACCCGCCGCCCAACCGGACCGGCCGGACTCCCTCGCACCGACTGAACCGAGCGGACCCACTATCCGGACTGACTGGACCCGACCCCCCGACCGCACCGACCAGACCCCCGGACCGTATCGATCAGACCCGCTGCATGGACCGGACCGACCGGACCCAACCTCCACACTGCACTAACCGGACCCGCCGCCCAAACCAACCAGATTCGTTGCCTGACCGAACCCGAACGAACCCACCGCCCGGACCAGACTCGTCGCCTGACTTAACTGACGTGTCGTCGGTTCGAAGTGAGTCTCCGTCCTGCCAGAAAAATTCCTTAAAATTTCAAAAATCAATTTTATATATTAATATTTTGGAACTTATTTTCAAATAAATTTTAGTTCCAAATCCAATTCCTTTAGATTCTGATTCCTTCAAATTCTAACTCTAATCAAGGACTTCCACGAACCAAACACCCTCTAATAAACTTTATAAACTAAAGTCAAGTAAACACCCAATCTAAAGCACTAGTTGTCCTATAGCAGGGTTTTAGCCTCCCTCCTAAGGCTTACTCCTATAGCTCCTTACTCCTATAGCTCCTTACTATAGAAATTCATATAGAACAACTATTAAGAAATGATAAGGCTGAATTATGTATGGATTATTAACTTTTGTTTTTGCTTAGTCAACTGGCTTTTACGAGAGATCTAAAATCTCCGAAATCACCAAAAGCTCCCCCTATCTTTTGGGACTAGCTATTTTGGAAGATCTAAAAAATATCTAAAGTTTCTCGGTAGAGGCATGATTTTACTCCTTAGCGAATGAGTTGTAGGAGAACCGTTCAAAATTCCAACATGAGTTAGGTTAACAACCTTCAGTAACTCCTAATTATCTATTTTTTGAACCAATTTTTTAAATCAAATCATCAACCGTCTAAAGGAATTGTCTCACTTAAGAAGCTTGACTGAAGGGCCCTAAGAGCAAGGTGTGTAGTCGTTCTCCCTTTGCTAACTGATCACCAACCTAGCCTAGTGAGTAGGCCAACAAAGCCCCCGTCTTCATCGACAACAGAGTATGTTGGGGGGAAAAAGCGTCTCGCAGTCCTTCATGACACCGGGGAAAAAGAGGCGTAGAGATATTGAATTCAAAGAGGGGGACCACATGTTGTTAAAAGTGTCCCCGTGGAAGGGAGTAATTAGATTTCGAAAGAGGGGAAAGTTAAGCCCACGATTCATCGGGCCTTTTAAAGTCCTTGAAAAAGTGGGTCAAAATGCTTACCAATTGGAGTTACCTGAAGAACTAAGCGGGTTCCATGACACGTTCCATGTGTCCAATCTACGGAAATGTTTAGCTGACGAGACCGCTTACATACCACTGAATGATATTGTGATTGATGACAAATTGAACTATGTGGAACGACCGATTGCAATCCTTGACCGCAAGACTAAGCGGCTCAGGAATAAAGTGATAGAGCATGTCATGGTAAGGTGGGAACATAGAAAAGGATCGGATACTACGTGGGAGTCCGAGGAGGAGATGCGGAGATACTACCCCTACTTATTCCGGTATGTATTTCTAGTTTCGGGAACGAAACTCTCTTTAAGGGGGGGGGGGGGGGGTGGGGTTGTAACTGTTAGGTTATATAACAAATTATCTCACGAGTACGCAGCGGAAAGAAACCTATGAATTAATCTAACTAACCGGATAGAACATGTTTACCTTATGAGCTCGGATTGACTTGATCTCTTGGAGGATTTAAAGCAAATCACTCTACGATCGCACACACGACACACCAATGCTATGTGCTAGCACTTGATCACGAACACCTCCACTCGAGTTAGCCTTGGTCGAACCACACAAGAACCAAAACCCCCCTTGGGTTTTCTTGTTGCCGAATTCGAGAGAGAAGAGAGAGAGATTAGGGTTTGCCTTTTATCAGATAAAAGCAGCAGCTAAACCTTAAACCCAGAGGGTCTATATATAGGTTTAAAAGACTTGATAAACAAGTTAAGGATTGGCATATGAGCCCTAGATCGAAATCGACTAGAAGCCCTATCCAAAGCCTTTTCTCAATTGTAATCCAATTACAACTCTCTCTAATTACAACTAACACCCTTGTTAACAATTAACTGTCAGTTTTTAACGAAACCTCGTTAAATAATTCGTGATAAATATTAATTAACTATTAATTAATATTAATACATTTGGTGTCGAGACGTGTGACCTCGTAGGCTTAAAATAATTTCCGGACATACGCTTACTATTACATGATCATATCCCTACAGCTCCCACTTGAGCTTGCAATAGTAAAGGTAATAACATTGGTTAGCGTCTAGCAACACGCCAATGCTCCCAGAAATATTTAAGTACAGTTTCTCAAAGTGTATTTAAATGGTACAGTCATTTACTATCCCTTTGTTACCGATACCGTGTTAAATATGAATATGGATCAAGTCATTTCATACTTTAACGATTCTGTTTCTCATTCTCTCAACTAACTTAAGATTACCAAATTGCAAATCGAGACATCTCTAGATTTCATTTGGGCACGGCCATGCAAACATCTTAATTAGTCCAATGAGGGGCCCAGTGGTATCTTCTTCAGCACAAAGCTGAAGGAACAAATCCTCTTGACTACACGTGTCATGCCACATACTTCAATACACTTACTGAAAATAGCCCTTTTGTACTACCTTATTCAGGATAGTTAGAACTATATCAAGCAGGTGCAATCCATACATGCATGACCTGCTTGTATCTCAAGTCTAAGGATAAGTAAAGCAACCATTTACGAATTTCACTTAATGACGCCGATCCATAAAGTGACAATTCGTTAGTGGGTCAGTCCAGTATGCATCCAATGAATACCATGTGAGTTTGGTGGGACCATCCTAACCAATCACTCAGATTTTGTCTTAGTTTAACTATATTCCCATATAGTTAATCGACAATGGACAATTTAGAATACTTGACAAGTACTCAAGGATTAAACATGCAAATACAGGACACAATTTACTATTAAATGAAATCAAACATATCAAGTACTTTATCTCATTATGCAAATAGAAATTGTTTACCATCCCTTATCCAAATACCGAACATCAGACATACATGATTTAACTAGCTAATTTAAGTCCCATGCCCTCGGCATGCCTTTCAAGCTTCGGCCTCGACAAAGCTTTCGTGAAAGGATCAGCTAAGTTAATATCTGTGTGAACTTTGAGTAATTTGATTTCACCTAGTTCGATCTGCTCACGAACATAGTGATATCTCCTGGCATAGTGTCTGGCGCCCTTCTGAACTCCAGGTTCTTTGGCGATGATCAATGCACCCGAGTTATCGCAGTACATGTCGATCGGCAAGTTACTTGTGGGGACAATGTCAAGCCCATTAATAAACTTCCTTATCCAGACAGCCTCCATTGCAGCTTCCGAAGCAGCAATGTACTCAGACTCTGTTGCAGACATAGCAACTGTGGTTTGTTTCTTGCTTTTCCAATCCACAGCGCCTCCATTCATAACGAAGACGTACCCAGACTGAGACTTCGTGTCATCTCTATCAGTCTGAAATCCAGCATCACAGTATCCGGTCACTTTGAGCTCTTGATCTGGATTTCCCCCATATACCAAAAACAAATCTCTAGTAGCCCGTAGGTACTTGAGAATGGTCTTAACAGCAGTCCAGTGACTTTCACCTGGATTCTGTTGATAACGGCTAACGATATTCTGCGCAAACGCTATATCAGGTCTAGTGCATCTCACCGCATACATTATAGATCCTACAGCCGAAGCATAAGGGACTCTTTGCATACGCTTCACCTCATCAGGTGTAGAAGCACCTTGTTTGACCGATAGACCAAGTCCTTCCTGCATAGGTACATTACCACGCTTGGAATTCTCCATCTTGAATCGCTTCAAGATCTTATCAATATAAGCACTTTGACTTAGTCCAATCAACCGCTTAGTTCTATCTCTATAGATCTTGATTCCAAGAATGAATGCTGCTTCTCCCAAGTCTTTCATGGCAAAACACTTTCCAAGATGGGATTTTACATCTTGCAACGTTGGAATGTGTTTTCCTACTATCAATATGTCATCTACATATAAGACAAGGAAAGTAACATTACTCCCACTAGTTTTGCGATATACACATGGCTCATCGGGATTCTGAACGAAACCAAACTTTTTGATTTCTTCATCAAACCGTTTATTCCAACTCCTCGATGCTTGCTTTAGTCCATAAATGGACCTTTGAAGCTTGCATACTAGGTTGGGATGTTTTGGATCAATGAACCCTTCAGGTTGATCCATGTAGACTTCTTCATCCAAGTAACCATTTAAGAAGGCAGTCTTAACATCCATTTGCTATATCTCAAAGTCATAGTGCGCTGCTATGGCTAAGAGAATCCTAATAGCTCTTATGTCTGCTACTGGTGAAAAGGTCTCATCATAGTCAACGCCAAAACGTTGAGTATAACCTTTCGCCACGAGACGAGCTTTATAGGTGTGTACATTTCCATCCATGTCGGTCTTCTTCTTGAAGAGCCATTTACTCCCAACGGTTCTTGCGTTAGGAGGAAGATCAACCAGGGTCCAAACGTGGTTATCTTGCATGGATTTCATTTCCACATTCGCAGCTTCAAGCCATTTTTCAGATTCCGGATCTGATAATGCAGCTTTGAATTTCGGAGGCTCATTGAGATCTCCTGATACGTTATCCTCGGATTCGACTAGACCAATCCATCTATCCGGATTACGTACGACCCTTTCGGATCTATGAAGTGGAATCGCAACATCATCGACTTGAGGTTCATCACTTTGAACATTTCCCCCCTCCCCCCAAGTTGATGATTGCTAGTTGTTTCAGAAGGTGACACATGTTCTTGTAGTTCTACAATTCTCCCACTGTTCTCTTGAGCTATAAAATTCTTTTCAAAGAATTCAGCATATCGAGCAACACGAACAGTATTTTCGGAAGGATTGTAAAAGTAGTAACCCATTGTTTCCTTTGGGTATCCCACGAAGATGCACTTAGTAGTCCTGGGTTGTAGTTTGTCAGGCGTATCGCGCTTCACAAGTGCCTCACATCCCCAGACTCGTAAGTAAGACAACACAAGGACTTCTCCATGCCATAATTGATATGGTGTCTTTTCAACCTTCTTGGTTGGAACCATATTTAGAACGCGTACAGCGGTTTCTAGAGCAAAATCCCAAAATGATATTGGGAGAGTTGTAAGGTTCATCATCGACCTCACCATCTCTAGTAAGGTACGATTCCTCCTCTCAGACACTCCATTATGCTGAGGAGTATAAGGAGGAGTAAGCTGTTGGACAATTCCACACGCTTTAAGATAATCCTTAAACTCTTGGCTTAAGTATTCTCCACCACGATCCGATCGAAGGATCTTGATGGTCTTACCGAGTTGATTTTCAACTTCGTTCTTAAACTCTTTGAATGTTTCAAATACCTCATGTTTATGTTTAAGCAAGTAAACATAACAGTAACGGCTGAAATCATCCGTGAAAGTCACGAAGTAGGTAGCACCTTTTCTTGACACATGTCTAAATGGGCCACAAACATCAGTATGAATGAGTCCAAGTAGTTCTTTAGCCCTTTGCGGCTTATTCGGAAAGGGTTTTCTTGTCATCTTTCCTGAGATACAGGAAACGCATTTATCAAATGATTCATCATTTGATTGTAAGATCCCTTCACGTTGAAGTCTTTCAATGCGGTTTTTGCCAACATGGGCAAGACGACAGTGCCATAGATAGGTAGAGTCCAAACTAGTTTTGATTCGTTTGCTAACAGTGAACATTGAATTATTTGAAACACAACCACGCATATCAATTTCATAAATGCCATCACAAGGAATAGCATCAAAATAATTAACATTATATTTAGAAACAGAAATACCGATATTATTAAACGCATTAATAAATCCTTGGTTTTTCAACAAAGAAACTGAAATAACACCTCTAGTGATAGAAGGTGCATAATGACAATTGTCTAATACAATTAATAACCCAGAAGGCAGAATTAAATGAAATTCTCCTATAGCTTCCACAGCTGCTGGCAAACCATTTCCAACGAACAGCTGCAAAGCTCCAGGCTTCAGTTTCCTCCTTTTTCTAAGACCCTGTAACGAATTACAGACGTGAGTTCCACAGCCGGTGTCATACACCCATGAATCACTCTTAGAAAAGGAAAATAATTCAATTGTGAAGATACCTGAAGTACTAGTCCCACTAGTATTCTTTCTCTTCTTCATCAACTCAGCTAGATAGGTAGGACAGTTCCTCTTCCAGTATCCAACTTCACCACAATGGTGACAGATCTGGTCTTTAGCCGGATGCTCTTTTGCGGCCGGAGGGGTTTGCTTGGTTTTAGGAACAAGCGCAACTGCCTTGCCTTTTCCCTTACCATCATTCTTACCCTTCGCCTTTTGCGGTCGTTTAGCCTTTTGGATCTTTCCCCCCTTGATCATAAGAACTTGGGGTGTTTCAATGGCCCTTTTAGGAATCGTTTTTTCATACTCGACAAGCATAGCATGAAGCTCAGGTATAGTCTTAGTCATACTATGCATGTTGTAGTTGCGCACAAAACCCTCAAAATCCTTCGTAAGAGATTTGAGGATCATGCCAACTGCCACAGCCTGATTATACCCATAATTGAGCGGTTCCAATTTGTCAAAGTAGCTCTTCATCTTGAGCACATGACTACTGACCGATTTACCAGATTTAAGCTTCAAGTCATGGAGTTCCACAACTAGGTCGAACAATTCAACACCAGCTTGTTTTTCATACATCTTTTTCAGCTCTTTGATCATATCACAAGGTGTATGAAATTCGTATTGCTTCTGAAGATCGGGAGTCATACTCGAGATCATCATGCAAGCAACCTCATCGTATCTGCTATACTCTGCATTGTAGAACGCTTTCTCTTGATCAGAAGCATCAGCAGCTGGCTCGGTCGGCCAATGATGTTCAAGGACATCGGTCCTCCGTTCAACTCTAAGGACAATCCTCAGTTGACGGTACCAGTCATTGAAGTTTGATCCATTAAGCTTTTCTCTTTCAAACATTTGACGAAAAGCATGACCAACATTGTTTTGAGGAGGGTTTGTTGCCCTCTACAAAACAGATTAAGTTCAAAAATCAGTATTTTCGATAATCTTTTCCTTAATAAATTTAATTACCCAATGTTTAAACATTTTAAACAATTAAGCTTATTAAGACTAGGATCCAATTGAGATGACATCATTTCATCAGTTGATCTGCTAGAAATGATGCATTCAAAAGGTAAGTGACGATCAATAATTGTATTCCAAGCACAATTCCTAGATTTTATGGGACCTACAACTTGCACCAAGTGATTTGTAGTCATGTTTCATCCCATATTTTGCCACGGGCAAAGGGTCTCACCGCCTAGCTCGCTTTAAGTCGTCCAACCAAGAACGCACAAATTGTCCACCATTGTGTACCAATGAGTGGGAATTTGTCTTGCAGATGCTAATCTACCATTGTGTACCAATGAGTAGAGTAACACCCACAAGTGTCCTTTACGAGTTGGGTGGCAAAGACTTAAGTCTTGATTGGGTCAAATCAATTTTGATGTGTGATCAAAATGTTATGTGTGAAGATTCATGCATATCTTCACTACATAATGTGTTTATAAAATTCTTAGTTTGTCTTCCAAATCAAAAGAGCTCAGTAGCTCCATTTGCAACACACAAAGAAGCGTAGGGGTGAGGTTTGCAACTTTTGCAATTAAAAACCTACCCCTTTAGGGAAGTAGAGCGACCCGACTTATACCTCTCTTAGAGTGTGTTCAAATGGGTGAGCCGGTGTTTCTTTTGAGTTTTAGGACACAAATTTTATTTTATGAACAAAATCATATTTCAATAGATATTTAAGCAAATTTCGATTTTCATAAATCAAACTTGCAATTAAAACCTTTTATTATGTCACAATTATCACAATAATCACATAATCTTAGGGTTTCTAATTATCTAACATAATTTTAATTTTAATCCTCTTTGATCTAAGTAATAACCATGAACGATTTGCATGAAACATCATGGTTTTTACTTTCTTTTTAACATTTAAAATAAAGGTACAACATGTTGATTATCAAATAACAAAAACTTGGGTTCTCAATTTTAGATCACAAAATCAAATTTTAGACCTAAAATTAGGGTTTCCGATTCGGCTAGAGGTTTTCGATCCACAATATATAGTTTTCGATCGGAATCAGGGTTTCCGATCGAGAACATCACTTTTCGATTAGGGTTTCCGATCGGAAAAAGGGTTTACGATCTACGATAGGGTTTCCGATCGGAAAGGGGTTTACGATCGGAACACGGGTTTCCGATCCAACATGGGTTTCCGATCGAAAATTAAGGGTTTTCGATCGGGTTGAGAGTTTCCGATCGGAAAACAAGGGTTTCCGATCGGGTCGAGAAGCGGTTTTCGATCAGGAACTTTTCGATCGGGTCGAAAAGTCGTTTTCCATCGAATTTTTTCGTTTTTACCAATTTGCGAAACCTTTTCCAATTGTAAAACACGATTTTTAATTGGATCGAAAAGCTAGAATGTGATTTGGTTACCCCCCTTCCAAGTTTTTATTCCCGGTAATTAATTAAAATCATAGGTGGCTCGTGATACCACTGTTAGGTTATATAACAAATTATTTCACAAGTACACAGCGGAAAGAAACCTATGAATTAATCTAACTAACCGGATAGAACATGTTTACCTTATGAGCTCGGATTGACTTGATCTCTTGGAGGATTTAAAGCAAATCCCTCTACGATCGCACACACGACACACCAATGCTATGTGCTAGCACTTAATCACGAACACCTCCACTCGAGTTAGTCTTGGTCGAACCACACAAGAACCGAAACCCCCCTTGGGTTTTCTTGTTGCCGAATTCGAGAGAGAGAGAGAGAGAGATTAGGGTTTGCCTTTTATCAGATAAAAGCAGCAGCTAAACCTTAAACCCAGAGGGTCTATATATAGGTTTAAAAGACTTGATAAACAAGTTAAGGATTGGCATAGGAGCCCTAGATCGAAATCGACTAGAAGCCCTATCCAAAGCCTTTCCTCAATTGTAATCCAATTACAACTCTCTCTAATTACAACTAACACCCTTGTTAACAATTAACTGTCAGTTTTTTACGAAACCTCGTTAAATAATTCATGATAAATATTAATTAACTATTAATTAATATTAATACATTTGGTGTCGAGACGTGTGACCCCGTAGGCTTAAAATAATTTCCGGACATACGCTTACTATTACATGATCATATCCCTACAGTAACATCCCGAATTTCGTATTAAATTGAGTGCATTATTTTATTTTATGACAATCCGGGTTGTTGGTAATATAAGCGGGCCTAGAAATTTAAATTGGGATAACTAATGAGAATTTTAAATTTCTAAGTTAAATTTAGTAAGAAATGATATAACTAGAAAAGAAGGAGGATTTAAGATGTAAATTGGAAATTAGGATGGACTTTATAAAAATTAGAACCTTGAGGGACCAAAGCAGTAAATAGATGGATTAAACATGTCTGGGTTCTCCCCAGACTTGTAGTTTGCGACACAGAGAAAGAGTGGAGAGGTGGAGACCTAGTTCTTGTGTAGAAATCTCAAATTGAAGCTTGGGTGTTGGAGATTTTAGTAAGGGAAATCGAATTCAAGCTTAGGAGGCTTCCTACATCACGATTTCCATCTTAGTTTTCATAAATTCTTGTCAAGTAAGTGGCTTTGAAATAGGGTGATATTATGGGTTTCATCTAGAGGTTAAATTGGAGTAGTAATCTGAGTTATTATGTGTTAGTGAGTCTAGATGAAGCATAATCTTGCCCTGCATGACTGATTTATGTGTGTAATTAGTAGAAATTGTGGTGGGTTTAAGCCCCACCCCATAGAATTCGAAATCCATGGTGAATGGGTGATTTGGGTTGGCTAATTGTGGTCTATGTATGTTAATAGACTTGTTGAAAGTTTTAGATTTAGTGTAAAATCTGAATTTTATGTTATGTAGTGATCTATGGGTGGAATGGAAACATGTAAGCTTCTAAACATTAAGAACACCAATTATGCACATAAGGTGTTTGATGAAATGCTTGAATGAAAGTGAACTTGTGTATATGCTGATTTCATGAGTTGTTTAGGTGTTGGTATGATAATTGTGTGACCCATGAATGTGTAATGGTAATCTAAACAACGTAATGACTATAGGTGAAGCGGGAGGAAGTGCAAGCCATCAACGCGAAGGCAAGAACAAAGCTTGAAAGGTAACACGTAGTGGTTAGTCAATTAACGTTCTTGAATGTGACTGTGATTTGGAAACAATGCGGCACTAGATGGTGTTTGTGCGATTATACACGATTGGAGTCAATTGTTGAATTGATCATGTAATATGATCACAAGGGGTATGATGAAAGTGACCCTTTTTGGGTTAAGCGGAAAGGTTGTGGCAATATGAGGTTCTATGGTAGTATTAGTCCTCAAATTGTCCCAACCAAAAGTCAAGCGGCTTGGTACATTGCCAATGTGCCAAGGTTAAATTATGGAGGAGAATTAGTAGCTGGAAGTAGATATAATGAACTGATTTTTTTATGGGTAATGTCTTAGCGGGTCAAACGGGTAGGAGGGTAATGTAAATGACTCTTTAACCCTGTTAAATTAGTGTGGATAGCTAAAAAATGGTCTAATAGCATATATATGGGTGTTTTTATAACTTGGTTAATCCGGGTTAGAAGAGCACAAAGAATGGGTAAAACACAGCCGGAAAACTAATTGAATGTGCAGGTGGGGGAGTCTGGGACGCCCAGAAGGGAGTTTGAACGCCTGGGTAGTCTGGACGCCCTTTTCCAGACGCAGGGGAGTCTGGACGCCATTTTTGGGGTCTGCCTACGCCCCTGGCCCATTTTTCAGAAATTTTCATGAAATGTATTGTATTATGTGTTTATTTCCTTAGGCCATTAATGCTAATGTGTTACTAGTGTTTTTGGCAGGTAGAACTTAGTTAACGGGTCAAGATCGAATCAAAGGGCTATGGAACCGAACACCACATATTTTGGGAACTACATGTCATGTTTGATGAAATGAATGTTTTGTAACCATATGGTGATGGAACTGATTGTGTTTAACACTATGATATGGGAATGATGTATAATGATTGGTGAAATTTCTAACTAAATGAAGAAATTTTCAAACTCTGATTTTTGAAACGATATTAATACGTGAAAATGGGATTGGGGCCTTACACCGCTACTCTTAAATCCCCAAATCAAACCATCGGTTTCCGTCGATTAAACCCTACAGAGATGGCACAAAAACGGGCTCAAGGTTTATGCTAGGGGTGTGCAAAAATCCGAAAAAAACCGACTCGAAACCAAAATAACCGAAAAAACCAAACCAAAAAATCCGAATCCAAATAGAAACCGTCGGATTTGGATTGAACTTTTCTAAAATCCGAAATTTCGGATCGGTTTCGATTTTAGCTAAAAAGAAAATCCGAAAAAACCGAACCGATCCATTTAATTATTGAAGGTTTTCAAATTAAAATTTTATTTATAATTATTTATAATTATGCAACTTTAATTTTTGTTTGAATGTCGTTTGAGTGTTTGAGATTAGATCTTTAAGGATTTGTTTGATTTTGGATTGTTATGCAACATTATGGATCCTTGAGTCTTTAATATTAAATCGTTAAGGATTTGTTTGAATGTATTTGTTTGAGATTGGGTCATTTTACAACGTTATGAATTTTGAAGTTTTATTTTGAATGCTATTAGTAGTCAATTAATCTATAATTAATAAATAAGTACACCAAAATTTAATATTATTAGTTTTTTTTTTCTGCCCAAAAGTTCATATGGATTTGAATCCGAAAAAACCGAATCCAAACCGTAAAAAACTGAAATCCGAAATCCGTGAAACCGAAAAAACCGAATCCGAATAGATTTGAAAATTTTAAAAACCGAAGTTCGGTTTTGGATTCGGTTTTAGCCAAAATCCGATCCAAACCGATCCATGCACACCCCTAGTTTATGCTACAAGTGTGATGAAAAGTATACATGGGACCACAAATGTAAATCCGCTCCCCAACTACTTTTCTTCGATGACGATCCCCCTCCGGCTCCTCCCTTTGATCAACATTCCTTGAGTCCAGATAGTGATTCGTCTTTGGCAGATGTTTTACAAGTTGAGGAGGTCAAAACACATTTTGCCATCTCTTACAACGCTCTCTCGGGTGGTTGTTCTGCTACTACCCTTCGTTTCACATGTATGGTCAAAGGAAAAACTGTTCAAGTCCTACTCGATGGCGGTAGTATTCATTGCTTCGTCCAGAAGAGGGTCGCCACATTTCTTAATCTCACAATTGAAGCTGTTTCCCCATTTTCGGTACTTGTTGGTAGTGGGGAACGCCGCATTCCGTGCTTGGGACTCGCTAGACAGGTCGAACTTTCTATTTAAAATTCTACCATTCTGGTTGATTTATACATTCTCCCTCTTCAAGGATGGGATTTAGTTCTAGTAGTCTCCTGGCTCTCTACTTTAGGCCTTGTCATTACCAATTATGCTACATCTACTTTTGAATTTCAATGGAAAGGGAAGAAGGTGGTTTGGCAGGGGGATTCCACCCCAGTAGTGCAACAAATTCAATTTAACGGTTTAAGGTGATTGTCTCGCACTGATGCTATTAATGAGTATTTTCAATTAACACTGTTGTCTCCGAATCACTATTTGCCACCAGATTGCCCGGAGGATATTCGTCCCTTGTTATTACAATTTTCAGATGTGTTCAAACCACCCACAGGACTACCACCTATTCGGCCACATGACCATAGTATTGACTTACTTCCCAATTCAACGCCTGTTTCTGTTCGCCCATATCGTTATCCTCATTTTTTAGAAAGAGGAAATTGAATGATTGGTCTGTGAAATGCTTCAACAAGGGATCATACAG
>JBCNJP010000003.1:74950240-75016081 GCA_039602395.1 Deinandra increscens subsp. villosa
TAAACATCAAAAGGATAAATAGTTTGTGTTGCCAACATAAATAAGTTCTAACACTCTCGGTTGTTCTGATTGCCCAGATGACGCTTGGGAGTTCATTCAACCATCCTTTTCCTTCCTTGCCTAGTCTTGCCTTGATCCCAGAGACAATTGACCTGTTAGTTCTTTCCACTTGGCCGTTTGCTTGTGGATGAGCTACTGAAGTGAAGATCTGGGTGATTTGTAGCTCTCGGCACCATGACCTGAATGTGTTATCTTCAAATTGTTTCCCATTGTTTGAGATGGCTTTTCGTGGAAAGCTTGTATTGGTAAGTAGCTTACTTAATGTTTGTAATGTGTGTTACCTGCGAATTGTTTTCCGTTGTCTGAAACGATCTTTCCTGGGAGGCCGTAGCGGCAGACAATTTGCTCCCATACGAAGTTGAAAACTTGTTTACCTGCAGATTGATTCCATTGTCTGAGACAACTTGTTTGGAAAATCGTAGTAGTAGTGCCATTTGTGCTAAAACAACGTTAGAGTTGTATGTATACCTGTGATTGTAGCTACTGCTTTGACCTCTGGCCACTTGGTAAAGTAGTCTACTGCCACAATGAGAAACTTGATGCGTCCTGGTGCTTCAGGGAAGGGTCCAACGATATCTATCCCCCATTTGTAGAAAGGCCAGGGGGATGTTACTGGTATCATGTTGTGTTTTGGTACCCTCTGGACACTTGCATGCATCTGGCAGCCCTAGCACTTTCGTATTTCTTTCTCAGTGTCAGTATACATGGTTGGCCAGTAGTACCCTAACGTCATCATTCGGGTGACTATGGACCGAGGGCCAGAGTGTGTTCCACAGATACCCTCGTGCAATTCTCTCATGATGTAATTCCCTTCCTCTGTTGTCAAACATGTTAGCAACGGCTGAAGGTAGGACTTTTTGTAAAGCTTGTTGTTATGAATTGCATAGCCGTCAGCCTGAGCCTTCAGTTTGGCTGCTTCCAGTGATGAGGTCGGCAGTGTGCCATGCTGTAGGTAGTTCTTGATGGGAGTCATCCAGCTGTCGGTGGTGTCATGCTCAGTGATGAAGGCTTCTTGTATTTCATCCATCCGGCTGTGGATTATCTCCACTGGGACTTGTTTTGTTAAGTGTGCATAGGAAAGGGAGGCTAGCTTGCTTAATGCATCCGCCTTCTTGTTTTGACCTCTCCGTATCTGAGTGATTTGGAACTCCTCAAACTGCAAAGCTATCTCCTTGACTTTGCTGGCGTATTTCTACATTGCCTCACCACGTATCTCGAACTCCCCGTTCACTTGGTTCGTGACCAAGAGTGAGTCGACCCTCACCGATAGCTTTTTAACATTCATTTTTTCTGGCAAGTCTTAGGCCAGCAAGTAGGGCCTCATACTCTGCTTCATTGTTAGTGCTGGGGAAGTCGAGCCGTATGGCGTATGTGACTTCCACTCCATTTGGGTCGATTAGTACGAGCCCTGCTCCTGATCCTTCACTGTTCTTTGCCCCATTAGTATATAGGATCCATGCATCATTACTTGTGATTGGTGGAGGTAGGGTGTATTCGGCCGAGGTCGACATAGGGATGCTTGGGTCGACCCTTAGCTCTGTCAGAAAGTCTGCCAGTACCTGCCCTTTGATTGCTGTTCTCGGCTTAAAGTGGAGCTCATGCTCTCCCAACTCAATTGCCCATTTTGCAAATCTGCCTGAGGTTTCTGGCCTTTGGACAATTTCTCTGAGTGGGTAGTTGGTCAGCACTGTAATTTTGTACGCCTGGAAGTACCTACGTAGCCGCCCAGCGGTGTGGATCAGAGTCAAGAGTAATTTTCAAGTTTGGAATATCTAGTCTCTGGGTCCTTCATTGCTCTGCTCACAAAGTAGACTGGTATTTGGTTGTCTCCCCTTTCGGTGCACAGGACCGAGCTAATCGCTTCATCACCGACCGAGAGGTATAGGATGACCTCCTCCCCGGCTTCAGGTGCAGTGACTGTGGCTAAACTTTTCAGTTGTTCTTTCAATTGGCTGAAGGCTGTGTCAGCCTCCTCTGTCCATAGGAATTGTTTAGTGTCTGTGCATTGTTTTAATGTTCTGAAGAAGGGCATGGACTTCTCAGCTAACTTTGAAATGAACCTATGAAGAGCTGCCAGTCGGCCGTTGAGGCATTGGAGCTCTTTTAGGCATTGTGGTGGCTTCATTTGGGTGATGGCTCTGATTTTCTCGAGGTTAGCCATAATATTTTTATCAGTCACAATGTGGCCCAAGAATTTTCCTACTTTCATCCCAAATGAACACTTGGCTGGATTAAGCTTCATGTTGACAGTTCTCAGCCGACCAAAGGTTTCTTCTATATCTGCTATTATTCCTTCTTCAGTCTGGCTCTTTATGACCAGGTCATCTACGTATGCTTCCATGTTTCTTCCGATCTGGCTGTCAAAAGCCTGGTCGATCAGACGTTGGTAGGTCGACCCAGCATTCTTCAGGCCGAAAGGCATTTTTCTGTAACAAAAGATGCCTTTGTCTGTATGGAAAGCTGGTTTTACTTCATCGGCTTTGGCCATTTTAATCTGATGATAGCCCTTGTATGCATCAAGGAAACACTTGTAGGTGTATCCTGACAGGGCGTCTACCTTGGCATCAATGGCTGGCAAGGGGTAGCAATCTTTTGGGCACGCTTTATTTAAGCTTGTGAAATCAACGCACATTCTCCATGACCCATCAGATTTCTGGACCATCATAGGGTTAGCTACCCATGTGTGCCATTTTTGTTCTCTGAGTATACCCGCTTTAACTAACTTTGTTACTTCTTCGCAGACAGCTTTGCTTTTATCCCTTCCCATTCCCCGCTTTCCTTGGACAACAGGTGGATAGTTGGGGTCGACCTTTAGGTGGTGTTCATCAATCTCCCTTGGAACTCCTGTCATATCCGCCAGTGTCCATGCAAAGACATCCGGGCTGTTCCGGATCAAGTTGTACAACTTTTCTTTGACTTGGATGGTCAAGTCCGAGCCGATCGTTATGAGTTGGTCGGGGTAGTCGTCATTTACTTCCCACTTGTTTTGCTTTGCTTCTTTAGTGACGTCGGCTGTGAGGTAGCATTCGGCCTGTATTGACCGAATGGTGGCTACCCCTGTTTCCGTTGGGAACTTCATCATACCGTGCGCCGTGGACACCACACATCCGAACCGATAAATTGCTGGTCGGCCAAAAAGGATGTTATACCTAGATGGCCTGTCGACCACGAGGAATGTGATCCGTTCGGTTCTTGTGTGCAACCCGTCCGACAGTGTCACCGGTAGTGTAATCTCGCCCTTGGGTAGGACCATGTCTCCACTGAAGCCGACCAGTGTGGTTTTGGATGGCTGAATGCTGTCTTTTATGCTGCATGGTAATTGTGAGAAACAAGATCCATACATAATATCTGAGGCACTGCCTCCATCAACATATGTTCTATGGATTTGAATACCTGTTACCTCTGTGGTGATTACCATTGGGCTGAGAGTTGGAATTGCTGTGTCAAGTGATGGGAAAGAGATGGCTTGGTTTGCCCATGTTTCCTTTCTCAGCCTTGGTTTCTTCTGCCTGGAGTTGTGTGTCATTAAGATGACTTGTTGGTCCCCCTTCTTCTCTTTCTTTTGCTTTTGCTCCTTTATCTCCTTCACTAGGTGAGCCAGCTGACCGGTTTTCACTACATTGGTGATTTCCTTCTTGAGTTGGTGGCATTCATCCATATCGTGGCCCCGGTCAAGGTGAAAATCGCAGTATTTTCCCATATTCCTATTAGCTGTATTGTTGCCCATCGTCCTAGGTTTGTTGAATTGCCGACTGGCATCTTCTGTTTGCAATATTTCTTTTGGGGTCTTTGTGAGACTTGGGAAGTCATACTTCCTTTCTTTGTGATTTGAGGGATGTGGGCGGTTGTATGGGGCGAAGTCCGACTGCTTGCGGTCGTCTCGGCCTCCCCTCTCCGGGCCCGACTGCCACGGTCGGCGGTTGTCCCTTTGGTGGGGCGGTCGGCCGTGTGACTTGGTGTGACCGGAGGATGACTTGTCCCGGAGTTGTGCCGCCTCTTCTCCTCTGATGAACGCTTCGGCTCGGTCAAAAGCTTCTTGCATAGTAATGGGTACGCGGGCACTCATTTCCTTTATCAGCTGTCGTGTACGCATACCATGGATAAAACCGGATATCTTCTGTCTTTCGTCCGCGTGACCGATGGTCAGCGACTCCTTTTTGTACCTTTCCATGAAAGCTTTCAGAGATTCTTGTTCACCTTGTCGGATGTTATGCAAATCAATCGGGTCTTTTGTGCACTTTCGTTGTTGGCCAAAGTGCTGAGAGAACAATTGCTTGAGTTGGACATAGCTGTCTATGGACTTGTCGGGCAGAGCATTGAACCACAGCCGAGTAGGTCCCGATAGGGTTTGGATAAACATTTTACACCATACTGCAAGTGGCCATTGTTCAATACGTGCGGCCGATTTGAATGCATGCAAGTGGTCTTTCGGGTCAGAGCTTCCATCGTATGTTTTAACGGTGGAAGGTAGCTTTGTCTTTGGTGGGCATTCAAAGTTTTCGATTCGGGTGGTGAACTTACTTTCCTCTTCCGGTATGTATGGTAGCGACAGGTCATCGGCCTCTGGATCTTTGATTTCGATCACTGGTATCATCTGGGGTGGTGTGACTGGGGTTGCATTTGTTCCCGCTGATCCAGGTGGCCTTTGTGAGAAGAAGTTTGGTGGTGGCATACCATACGGTGGGTAGAATGGTATTTGATAGCCTGTCTGCCCGTATGGGCTCATGTATGGTGGTGGGTAGAATGGTGGCACTTGATAGCTTGGAAAGCTTGGCCGAGGTTGGCTAACACTGGTTGTGTTCTCTGAAGGTGCCGTGCTGGAGGGCCCTGAATTTACCTGAGTTGGCCCTGGAGTGTCTCCTAACGATGGCAAGGTAGTGTCGACTGTTGCTATGGTACTGTCAGTCTGTACTGCTGTTGGCCCTTTGCTCGTTTGTAAGTCTCCCAGCGGTGGTATTGGACCTAGGCGGGGGCCCTCATCTTCATATGACAACTGGAGGCATACTCCCTTTAGTTTCTATGCTGCTACAAAGTCTCTCATGGCTTGTCGAAGAGGTAGGAAGTTTCTACTCACCATCTCTGGAGTGATATTGAGTACTCCCGTGTCGGTTTCTTCTGAGGAGTTTTCCAGAGGTTGCTTGTCATTAGGGGTTGAGAAATCATCAGTAGTTTCTCTTGGGAGAATGGCTGAGTCATCAGTCATTGCTGTTGTTGAAAGTACCGTGCGGATGTCGCAATGTAGAATTGGGCTACCAAAGATGACTAGATAGGGGTTAGCCTAGGACGAGTCACCTAGGCAGTCGGACTACAGGTGGTCGGACCTGAGTCTCCTAGCTAGCAGTCGGATGTCTCCTGGCTAGCAGTCGGCTCGGCTTCCTCTTGATTCAACTAAGACCTGCAAAACAGAAAACGCCGTTGTTCTTGGAGGGCAGGACAGGGTGTCCTGCGACCAAGCTCGGGCGTGAGAATCAGTATGCGTTTCGAGAGATTAAGTATAATCAGACGAGAGGGTGCGCATTGAATGAGAACTTACCTGGTGGTTGTGGGGTATTTATAGCCCACAACCCTTGTCTTGTACTGCCATTAATGCGTAGTGTCCCAAAGTAGGGAGCTGCAGGTCTGGCATCCGACCTGTGCACAACTTACCCAGTAGCCATTTCGGGCAATGGTCTTGGGGAAGGTGTCGGCCTAGGAGTGCCAGCCAAATGCTTTGAGCGTTGGTCTGTACGTATATCTTTCGACCTAACTAGGATCAAACAGCTAGTTGGGATATAGGTTGAAGTTGAAGGCTATCGGTCGGCCTGGTGATGGATGATTAGCGGTCGGCTAATTCTTAGATTATCACTAGTCGTCCTAATAGCGTAATGACTGGCAGTCGGCCCTGTCGGGGGTCGACTGGTCATGTATCTTGTTGTCGGTCAGCCTGACAGCTAGGTGGCCGTCGGCCAGACCTACTGCTGTCGGCTGACCTTCGGTCTTGTCGGCGGTCGGCCTAGTGGCCTGTTAAGTAGTGATCGGCCACTGACTAGGTCGACCTGTACGTGGCTGTCGGTCAGACCAACTGCTGTCGGCTGGCCTTTGGTCTTGTCGGCGGTCGGCCTAGTGGCCTGTTAAGTAGTGGTCGGCCACTAACTAGGTCGACCTGTACTTAGTGACTGGTGTGTTGAGATAAGGTTTGCACCATAATGTGTTTGTGGTGTGGCCTTACTCGGACACACGTCATCAATGACTATATCGGTGAGCAAGGCCACTCATCTCTTGAATGGTATTTGACACCTTATCGATGTTCTTCTGAAGCTTATCAATTACAATCATCATCTCCTCCTCGCTTTCTTTGGTAAAAAAACTAGACTGAGCCATCTTCTTCACCAATTCTTGTAGAAGAACTGCATTCACATAAAAATCTGAGATCTTCAACTCACAATTCCCTCCTGGCATCCATAAAAACTCTCCACCCTTCATGAACTTATATATCTTATCACCAAAAGCTTTGAACAGATGCCACCACAGAGAATAAGAAGTTGCGTCTTTCATCTCTCTCATACGTTGAAACTCACCCAAATAGACAGACATCATACAGATAACAGCAACAATTGTGACGTTCGATCTATTAGCCAACACCTTCACTGGCGAATATCTCGGCAATATAAACTTTGCCTGCAAAATATCAAATGTTCTCCTACAAACAGACAAAAACAGTGAGGTAAAATTATCAGAAAATTCAACACCGTGAGCAGCTTCAAGATCACTGAGATGCTGTAGCGTCTCATTATAACTACAAGTGTCAGCTCTACTTTTGACCACGAAATGCTCCAGTGCCATCTTTACAGTCAACCACCCATCATTTATGTTTTTCAGTGACTCTATGAAATCAGTGTAAAGTACTGACACGCCAAGGTTGATTACATAGTAACAATAAATATACTTTTTGTACAGATTTCTTGTGAATACACCTAAGCGTCCAAAAAATTCTTGGTTGATTTCATGTAGAACTTTAGTCATTTGGTAGATGCCATTCAATGAATCTTGCTGTCTTCCATACTCCAAAAAGAAATTTAATATCTTACAGATATGGTGATGGAGATCCGTATCCATATTGTGTTTGTAATTAAGCAGGAAAGCATATGGCGGATATTTGTAGATACCTTCCCCCCCCCCCCCCCAAGAACGTATAACCATGTTTCTGCTTTATGCTCGTCATGTATCCCTTATCTATAGAGCGGACACCAACTTTGGTGACGTGTAAATTACCGTCTGCAATAAATTGATTCAAAATCTTTTGTGTACGTTAAACATCTTTAGTTCAAATATTTTGTACACCATATTGCAAAAGGACATCATATTTTCATGTGACTGACCTTCTGGATCCACGCTAAATGAAACACCAAAATTGCGCTTTTGACTTGAACCTACAATTCTTTGAAGATCATCAGCTGCAGTCCAATAAAAGAGCAACTGTGTCTCTGATTCTGCCACCAACAAGTGCACGGGGATCGGGATTTTCCAATGTTTCTCCCCAAGATTAATATGAGCTGTAACCATGTATTTAGCTTCCATATAGGCATCAATATGGTGGACAGAAATAACAGCACATATATCAACTCCAATCCATGGGCCTTCAAGAATCAAACCCTCGGTGCCTGGCTGCACAAACCCATCAGGGATTTCACTTCCACTGTTAGACTTAAAGTTAAACTAGTATTAGTATTATTATATGATGCTCATTATAAGTATTAGAACTTATTATTATTATTGTAAAGTCAAAGTAAAAACCAAAAGTCAATGTCGGTTACATGACAGTTATAGGCAGAAGCGGTTAAAGGGCAGTTTGGTCTTTTGGACTGGTCCGGCCTATACTATATGTATGTTTGTGAATGAATTTAATATAAGACTTTACGTATTCAGTGTTCTTTTCCTCCCAATCTACCCGCCAATCTCTCTTTTCATTCAAACTCATCATAATCGTATTCATTCATTCCTACAAGTTTACCATGTCTAAATCCACATATAAATCTCGGTTCTTTGATCCAAGACAACACTTGGTATCAGAGCCACAAACAGGAATAAAATCCCACTCGAAATTCACTCCAAAAAATCGTTCAAACCCTGCCCAGAATTCCCAGTCAAATCCGATAAAAATCCAAAACCGTTTCACACCATTGATGCCAGGCAGCGTGGTTTCTGACCCAGAATTGAATCAGAAATCCATTCGTGTGTTGAGTCAGAAGGACCAGAAGAACACTCGAGAAGATTATTTAAATGACTACTTCGAATGTTTGGAAGCCAATATTACAGAAAATCTATAAAACAAGACAGGTGAAGGACCCGAAAAGAGAGATTGACGGGTAGATTGGGAGGGAAAGAACACTGAATACGTAAAGTCTTATAAATAAATTCATTCACAAACATACATATAGTATAGGCCGGACCAGTCCAAAAGACCAAACTGCCCTTTAACCGCGTCTGCCTATAATTGTCATGTAACCGACATTGACTTCTGGTTTTTACTTTGACTTTACAATAATAATAATAATAAGTTCTAATACTTATAATGAACATCATATAATAATACTAATACTAGTTTAACTTTAAGTCTAACAATCTCCCCCTTAAAGTTAAACTTGTTCCAAGCTTCATTTTTCTATTGCTTCATCACCGGTTATTTCCCGGCTTCTCTTGTAGATATCTTCCAAAGACTTGCTTCCATTCCATTCACCATCCGAGCTACTTGTGTCATCATTGATGTAGAATTCATTTATATTCTTGTAGCCTTTAGATCCTGGTTCATCCTCTTCATAGACTGCATCAAGATCTTTGTAATTCTTTGGTCCTGGTTCACTTCTTTCATAAACTGCAGCAAGTTCTTTGTAGCCCTGTGGTCCTGCTTCATCTTCTTTGTAAATTGCATTGAGACTCTTAAAGCCCTTCGGTCCTGGTTCATCTTCATAATCAAACCCTCGGTGCCTGGCTGCACAAACCCATCAGGGATTTCACTTCCACAACCAACCATCACAAATACAGCTTCAGGTATCATCCAATATTTTGTCCGTAACTACATAGATGACAAGATTGAGTAAGAATCATTATAAGGCACCTAGATGTGAGAGGTACTTGAGAGTAGGGGTGTCGAAAATACCCGAACCCGACTAACCCGACCCGACCCAAACCCGAATAAGTTAAATAGGGTCGGGTCTAATAGGGTAGAAAACGGTTAATCGGGTTAAACGGGTTAACCCGACAAACCCGAAATGTTGTTAGGGTCGGGTCTCGGGTTACTTTTTAAAAAAATATCGGGTTGCGGGTTAACCCGAATAACCCGAAGAATTTATAATGGGTTTATTTTATAAATAAGGTTAAGTTAGGCCCAATATTCATTACCATGTTTAAACTATTTGAAAATACAATATTTAAATTTTTTAACCCTACATGTCGGCGTTACAAAAAAAAATAAACCTCTGCAAAGCAAATCTGAAAGACAATTCTCCATTCATTCGAAGTTTAAATCTGCATCCATCCTCACGTGCGTACGGTATCCCTCATCTAAATTTTCTCAATTGTTTAGTTTTTAGTCTTTAATCACTAAAATAATTCTTTAATCATGAAGCATATATTACAGATTCAATCATAATAAATTATTATGTATTAAAAATAAAAAATAGTGTCTACTTAATCACAAGAAAGTAAAATAATATTTATATTTGCAACACACTTGTTAATCGTTGTACACCCCTAATGTTTGTGTTTATATATATATATCCTTTTGTAGATGTCTGAATCAATGGAATATGTTAAAGAAACCAATATAGAAGATGATGGAAAAATCAATAACAATGAAAGTCAAGAGCGAGTGAAACAGTTAAGAAATTCAAAAAAGCGATCAAAAGTTTGGGACGACTTTGTAGAGGAAAGGTTAGAGGAAGGGATGAAAAAAGAAGACAAAAAAGCTAGATGTCTACATTGTGGTACAAAATACTTATGTGAGTCTAAAAGGTATGGCAATCATAATCTCACTAATCATCTCCTTAAGTGTAAAGAGTACTTGGCAAAACAGAGTGATGGTCAAACTAAAATTACTTTTGAACATGGGGATACAAGCAAAATGATGGCATGGAAGTTTGATCAAAAGGAAAGTAAAAAAGCTTTAGCACACATGATCATAGTAGATGAACTTCCTTTTAGTTTTGTCGAGGGTGAAGGATTTAGACGGTATAATAAAATTAATCAACCACTATTTCAAGTTCCAGGTAGAAGTACAATAACACAAGAGTGCTTTAAGTTGTATTTAGAGGAGAAAAACAAACTTCGTGATTTAATTCAAAGAAACATCGGTAGGATTTGTGTTACTACAGATACTTGGACGTCCATAAGGAAAAAGAGTTACATGGCTCTTACCGCTCATTTTATAGACAATGATTGGAATTTGAGAAAGAAAGTGTTGAATTTTTGTCCAATTGATGGTCATCGGGGTGTTGACATAGGAAAAGGGGTAGAGTCTTGTTTGAATGAGTGGAAAATTGATAATATCTTAACAGTTTCAGTTGATAATGCGAGTGCAAATGATAATGCAGTTGATTTTTTGAAACTAATATTTGCAAACAACCACAATTGTTTATTACATGGGAAATGGATTCACATACGTTGTGCGGCACATATTTTGAATCTAGTTGTTCAAGATGGGATTAAAAAGGTTGATAACTCAATTGAGAACATAAGGTGCGTGGTTAAGTGGGTTAAAAAGTCAGGTGCTAGAATTGAGAAATTCAATAAATATGCCGAAAAAGCTAAATGTGAAAGTACAAAACAACTGATTCTTGATGTTCCAACTAGGTGGAACTCAACATATCATATGTTAGAGGTAGCACAAGCCTATGAACACGCATTTGATAGGTATAATTTTGAGGATGTAACTCTTGGCGATGATATTCGAAACAAGAATCATTCGGTTCCGACATCCGAGGATTGGAAGAAAGCAAGAAAGTTGTGCCTTTTTCTTAAAACATTTCATGAAGTTACATTGAGAATTTCTGGGACAAAGTATGTGACATCACATACTCTTGTGGTTGAATTAGCAAAAGTTCGTGAAATTTTAAGACAACAAATTCAATGCGATTATTTTAAAGAAAAACCCAAGGATCAACATCTTTATGATATTGCGAAGGTGATGAAACCAAAATTTGACAAATATTTTGGAGATATTGAAAGTATGAATTTCTTGTTATATTTTGCTTTTATACTTGATCCAAGGAACAAGGAAGAGTTTTTGGATATTATGTTGGAGGATCATTATGGAATGGAAGGAAAAGCGATTGTTGAATTAAAGAAAACACACATAAAGAATGAAATGCAAGCATTATATGAAGATTATGTGAGAATTCATGCTCCACCATCTACTACATCTTCAACATCAACCCTACGGAAAGGGTTGTCAACTAATTCTCCATGTACTACAACAAGTCCTGATTTTGAGATAGGTTGAGAAATAAGATGAAAACGAGTCAAACATCTAATCTGTCACTTTCGGAATTGGATAAGTATTTGGGTGAGAGTGTTGAAGATTTTAATCCTAATGTTAGCTTTGATATATTAAATTGGTGGAAGGTAAATAGCCCAAGATTTCCAATTTTATCTCTTATGGCTAAAGATTTGTTAGCTATTCCCATCTCAACGGTCGCTTCAGAATCGGTGTTTAGCACAAGTGGGAGGGTGTTGGATTCGTATAGGAGTTCTTTAGGTGACAAGACTATCGAATGCCTAATCTGTACACAGGATTGGCTTCGTATAGGAATCAACCCGGAAAAAGAAGAAGATCTTGAAACAATAACTCAACTTGAAAATGGTACGTTTTTACATTTATCTTTAAATCTTTTTTGATTTAACATAGAGATAGTCATGATTTCTTTTTTATGTAGATTTGATGGAAGAAGAAGTTACAAGATTATGATTTGAAGATTTGAATTGAAGTGTTTAAAGTTTTAGAATTTTGTATTTGTCATTTCGTATTAGTCATGTTTCAGATTTCCTACCTTCTTTTATTTAAACATACATGTTACACTTTAATGACTTATGGAGTTATGGTCAAGAATCTTATTAAACAAATTTCTTATTTTAACTCGGTTCATAACTTTTAGATATACATCTTCCATTCATATTGAACATACATGCATGGCTGCATATATCACGTCTATATGCATACTATTTTAATGTGATCATGGATTTTATCTAATGATGTGATTTAAACATACATAATGGTCACTATATGACTCTATCGAGAATTAATATGGTGCTGTTTTTTTTCTTATATTATTCTAATTTCCTTTTTAAAACCCGACTAACCCGACCTGCCCGACCCTATTAACCCGAAACCCGATTAACCCGAACCCTACTAACCCGAACGATAATAGGGTCGGGTTGCGGGTGAGATTTTTTTAATTAAAAACCCGACTAACCCGACCCTAATAACCCGAAACCCGATCGGGTTGACCCGATTAACACCCCTACTTGAGAGGAGTGTTACACACATACATCTATACTTATGCTAAAAAGAAGATTTCGCTGTTTTAAATTTTTGTTGGGGAGAAACATTGGAAAATCCCGGTCCCCGTGCACTTGTTGGTGGCAGAATCAGAGACACAGTTGCTCTTTTATTGGACTGCAGCTGATGATCTTCAAAGAATTGCAAAAGGACATCATATTTTCATGTGACTGGCCTTCTGGATCCACGCTAAATGAAACACCAAAATTGCTATTTTGACTTGAACCTACAATTCTTTGAAGATCAGCAGCTACAGTCCAATAAAAGAGCAACTGTGTCTCTGATTCTGCCACCAACAAGTGCACGGGGACCGGGATTTTCCAATGTTTCTCCCCAAGATTAATATGAGCTGTAACCATGTATTTAGCTTCCATATATGCATCAATATGGTGGACAGAAATAACAGCACATATAGCAACTCCAATCCATGGGCCTTCAAGAATCAAACCCTCGGTGCCTGGCTGCACAAACCCATCAGGGATTTCACTTCCACTGTTAGACTTAAAGTTAAACTAGTATTAGTATTATTATATGATGCTCATTATAAGTATTAGAACTTATTATTATTATTGTAAAGTCAAAGTAAAAACCAGAAGTCAATGTCGGTTACATGACAGTTATAGGCAGAAGCGGTTAAAGGGCAGTTTGGTCTTTTGGACTGGTCCGGCCTATACTATATGTATGTTTGTGAATGAATTTAATATAAGACTTTACGTATTCAGTGTTCTTTCCCTCCCAATCTACCCGCCAATCTCTCTTTTCATTCAAACTCATCATAATCGTATTCATTCATTCCTACAAGTTTACCATGTCTAAATCCACAAAGCACTCTTAGTTTTAAAAGGAGACCAATACTTGCTAGCAGCGAAACAAATTCATTTCCAGATAGATCCAAAGTTATCAAGTGACATAACGAACCAATGCCATCAGGAACCACACATAGATTGCAATAACTTAGATCAACTTCTTTTAAACCTTATGATAATGTCGGGAAACCGGGGTTCAAAAAGCATCCCGTTTTAAATGACAGCGGGCAACTGTTTATATGCAGGAGTCTTAGTTTTTGTAAACAATAAATGGAAGTTAGAAGATCTTCGATAAGGGTTCGACTCGCATCAAGTTTTTTCAAACTACACATTTCCCCCAAGTTTTCTGGTAATTTCTTGATTCTAGTTCCATCTACATACAGATGCTCCAAGCTCCTCATATTCTCTCCAAACTCGGGAATATTTTGAAGTTTAGAGCAATCAGAAAGAAGAAGTGCCTCAAGAGCATTCATCTCCATACAACCGCTTCCAAGGCTTTCAAGACATATACACCCTTTGAGATTTAAGTAACACCCTTTGAGATTCAAGTAACGTAGTCGTTTCTGGAGAAGAACTGATTCGTGTAGCCTTGTCAAACTCGTGCAGCCTTCAAGATTTAATTTCACAAGATTCGCTGATGTCAAATCTGGGATGTCAGTCAATTCCTTTGAGAAACGGAGGTCAACAGATCTCAATTTAGATACCTCATGTTGTAAGAGTGGGAAAATGTGAGTTTTCTACCATGCAGATCATTATTAAAAACTATTAATGGGGTATGCGGACAATTACTTACTAGATTTTTCTTCCAAAGAGTTTTAAGTTTGCTAGAACACATTTCAAGTTCATATAGGTTTTTTGGTTCAAACATTGAGGGCAAGGACTATAAAGAACATCCATGCCATTCTAGAATTCTTAGATCAGTGGAAAGATACTCAAGTCCTTTAGGGAAGTGAACATTGCTAATTCGGAGAAATTTCAGTTTTGTCATCTTTGAGAAACATGTAGGATCAATGAAGCAATCGTTGACTTCACCCATGAAAGGATCCTGGTTAATGGCTTCAATATTGTGCGTTCCCTGGTATAAACAAGAAAAACAACATACTAAGTAATATTACAAATTGACTGCTACCTATTTTATATTAATTGCAATAATGGTCTAATATAAAGGATTTCAGCTAGCAAAATCAGATATAATCTCCTTCCAGAATGATTAAAGCCAATGAGTTTTCTGTAAAGCCGTTAAGCAAACCTTTGGGTTGAGTGAGAGTACATCTATAATATCATCACGAGACTTGATTGCAATGTGCTTCCTATTAAGTTTCCAACACATTTTTTGCAGCAGATCATGCATCCACACGTTATAATGATTTGTAGTTATGAGACACTTGTCCATAAGATCAGTCAATCCACCATACAAACCAATACTGGTCAGTATATCTTTTACCAAATATTTGTTTCTCCCTTTCAAGAAACATGTGTGACGCCCACTCCCAGACTTGGCACCAGGAGGGGTCACTCATCGGATTTACTCATGAACACGTGGCACAACAGAGATAAGCAGCGGAAAATTTAAATTTTTTTATTTATTATAAAGCCAAGTACGTAAAGTAACTGAGATAATTTACAATCTATTTATATAGCGACTAACTATATCCGTCTTTATTTATCTACAACTAGCCAGCAACTCCAACAGCTCTTCTAATAGCTTGCCCGATCAGTCCCTTATCACGAGGGCTCCGCCCTTGCTCCCGGACGTCTCATCTAAACCTGACATACATATGGTTTTGGGAAAAAGGTCAGCTTACGCTGGTGAGTTCTACATTTTAAAAACGTTACCTCGTTTTTGAGGTTAAAACCTTTGAACCTGCAAAATCCCTTTACAACATTTATCAAGTATAACACATAACAAGTTATACATAACATAACATCATAATCATACACGTTTCTCTAGAAAACATCTACCTCAATAACTTTTAACTCCTACGACCTGAATTCCATACACCTTTATATCTTCTGGTCTCGAATACTGCTCGGGTGACTTTATCGGAAGCCCCCAACCTCAGTACCGACAACCGCTCCATTTCATCTATACCTTCCCGGTCTCGAATACTGCTCAGGTGACTTCGTCTGGAAGCCCCCAACCTCAGCAACGACAACCGTCCTACATTCCGTTCTACCAGTTTCGAATACCGCTCAGGTGACTTCATCTGGAAGCCCCCAACCTCAGTATCGACCTCTGTTCACGTAACTTTAACTCTTTAGATGTTCCATTCTATCGAACATCTCCTTAACCACCACAGTACTACTACCCGCCCCTAGTTAGATATCCAGGTGACTCACGTGTGCTAATAAACATGATAATGTACTCATATACTGCAACAACTGAACATACCCCAATTTACCTAGGTGTATGTATACAGGATGTACCAGCGGCGTATCCTCCACACTTTCGATATGCCGGGTAACTATACTACCATGCTTGTATACAGGATGTACCAACGGCGTATCCACCACATAATAATATAGCAAATGCGTCACATGTTCTCATATAATCATACATTCTCACTTGTACGTTTATTAACAAACCCTTATCATTTGGATACCTAGTTTCAAAGCAAATATAGCACATAACTCTAATAATCATTTCATATGCATTATTCTATTATCATCATTTCATATATAATACTAACACGTATAACTACTTGTAAGCATCTTTATAACATAACACGTATCATTTCAAACAGTTCATCAATTCATCAGTTAAGATAATCAAACTTTCAGATAAAAGCATTTAACTCAAATACTTTTTAGGTAAACAGTTGAACATTGTATGTATATCAGCCCGAAAACATTAAAGCGTTTAAAACATTTATAAGTGGGCTCGCAGAACTCTCCTTATCTCTTTACTCGTTAAACTCCGACAGAATCCTTCGGTTAACCTAATTCGCGTATCGTATGGGATTAACGCAAGGTTTAACATTATAAACATATCCTATGTTTATTTATCTCTTATATTATCTTAATAATATTTAATTATTAAGGTTTACTTCTATTAAGGTGAAAATGACCAAAATACCCCTATAGGTATATTATCTTCTTTTTATTAATAATTATGAAGACGCGCATTCCTATAAGTAGACACTCACTCCAGGATCGCCCAGTGTTGGGATGCCATTGCCCAGATGGGATGGCGACACCCCCGCTATTGCCAGAAACCCCAGTGTACAGGTGTCTACCCTTCCGGTCCGCGCGAACTTCTAAATATCCGATTAACTCGGTATTTTTAATACTTTATCATTTACCCATTTTAACTTCATATATACTTATTATATATATAAACATGTTACCATACCAAAATTCAAGTCCCTATACCCTCCGGATTATTTTATATTAATTAATCTTATTTAGAAACCCTAATTTCATGAATTTCCCGTTTTATTATCAAAACTCATTTTTAATTCAAACCAACTTAGGGTATTATCCATTATAACATTTTATAATATCCTTCAAAATAGCAAAGCTTAATTCAAAATCGTTTACTCGATTTGGGCATAACAACGACATGAAAACCCTAATTTTTGACCCGTTTACAAAACCTTAACCAAACCTTTTCCAATTGTGAAATAAACTTAGGGCTTTCTTAAAATACATTAAATTAGGATTACCTACAAAAATTCAGACCCTAATTCCCACCCGATCACCCGATTTGAGCAGAATAACCTCAAGAACCCTAATTTTACATTATTTTTAGAAAGCATACTTAGAGATCGAATTAGCAAAAACTGAAAGAGGTTATTGTTAAGCATACCAAATAAGGGGTGACTGCAGAAATTCGGCTTCTAACTCTTCTCCGATTGCTCGTAATGCTCCGACGAAGTTTCTGGCTCAAAAGGGGGTTTTTGGGTGATAATTCAGTGAATTTGCGAGTTGTACAGCTGATTTGAGGTTTCTATTTATACTAGGGGGTGCGTCCTAAGGTCCCAACACGTCCTATGGTGACTCATCTTCAAAATCGACGCGTATTACGGCCTAACTTGGGCTCCAAGTCGAGTTTACGTGGCTAAAAACGGACCTGGCACAAATCTGCTGTTCTTCGCCCCTCGCGTATCGCGCAGTAATGGGAGGAGTGGCTCGCGATACGCGAGCCACCTGCTTCCGGCCAGACTTTGATTTTTGGCATATTTAGCCCTTCTACTTTGGTTTAGTGCATTTCTAGCCCCTAAACTTCTAACCTTTCATCATTTTATGTACCAAAACCTTATGTGACATATTTATAACAATTTATAAGGTTTCTAAGGCTCGGGATTCGTATGATAACATATATATACATTTATATATATTTTCTTTATTAATTGCTAAATTACGTTTTAGCCCCTCAAACTTTACAATACTTATCATTTCACCTTATAAATCATATTAGGATATATTTTTACTATATTCTAAGCCTCAGGATACTTATAATAATCATAGATACGTATAATATCCGTATACGTTTATAACTTTACAATAATTACATTTTTAGTCCTTTTACTTTCCCGTTAACTATTAACACACGTATTCATACGTATATATCCATCAATTCACACATGTATCATCATGTTATTCATATAAACACATATCCATCTCGTACTTTACTTTCTTTATCGTTTAACTCATCCGGTTATGCATATTTCGTTATTTTGGCCATTAAGCACGTATTTCTAACACATGCAACCTATCTAATGCATAGTTTACCACATCCATCAATTAAGTTCACATATTTATAATATAAACACGTATTTACTATATATATCATGTATCTGTGAAATTTGGGGTGTTACAACTCTACCCCCCTTAAACAGGGTTTCGTCCTCGAAACCTGTTCCATTCCCATCTTAAACATTCATTCCCAACTTTACAACTCATCCACATAACCATTCATAACTCGTTTCATAACTCGGTAATATTTACTTTCGCATCTTTGCATCTATCCTAAGGAAAACGTAACCCTAAGCTGTCTACGGTAGCTTGTTTACGGAATCCTTGATAATGCTTTCACATTTTCGGCTTGTTGTCCGTTAAGTAATTTAACTTCCTAGAACATAAGTTCTAATGGTTCTAATATCTAAGCATACTGCAGCAAGCAATGGCACACATAACGTATTAAAGCAAACGAATAACTATTGTCTATGATTTCTAACTACTCGAATTACCTGACGAGGTCTGAGGATCTCCTTCTATCATTTCCAACATACCATAGGCCCTTGCAGGAGCCGTTTTTGGACCCGTAGCATTCCCTGGGATGGCTCGGAGTGGTTTGGGGTTCAATACTAACTTAGGACAGTTCATCCTAAGGTGTCCCGCTTCTCCGCATTTATAACACTTTTTACGCTCTGGGCAATTGCCCGAGAAGTGACCTTCCTTACCGCACGTATAACATGTAGATGTTCCTGACCTGCATTCTCCAAAATGATTCTTCTGGCATTTGTGGCACCTCGGCTTGCCGTCTTTCGAATTATCCTTCGCTTTCTTGTGGTGATTCCCGTTGTCCTTCTTTGAAATTGCGTCTGACTCTAATTCCTTCCTCTTAGTTCCTTCCGGTCTACCATTTGCACCGAACATCTCGCTGTAGAGATTGGAACTTAAATTCACCATCGCCTTGAATGTCTTTGGTTCAGTCGCCTTGATCAACACCCTAACTTTACTTGGAAATCCTTGAACGTAACGCTTTACCCTCTCAGCTTCGGGAGTGACTAAAGTAGGCAGCAGTCTCGCCATCGCGTTGAACTTTGAAGTGTATTCCCGGTGCGTCATGTTCCCAGCTTCTAACGTCAGAAAACTCCTTTCCAGTTGCTCCAGCTCACCTTTAGGGCAGAAATCTTCTAAGACTAACCTCTTCAGATCGTTCCACTTTATTGCAGCAATGACTCCGTCTTCTTCAGTCTGTTTGATCATCCCCCACCAGTGTAGTGCTTCTGAGACAAACGAGTGGGCCGCATACTTCACGGCTTGGTTCTCACTACACTCACTAATATCTATGACCGCTTCCATCTCATGAATCCACTGGAATGTAGCTAACGCATCTTGATTTCCGTCGAACAAAGGAGGTCTGCAACCGCTAAAAGATTTAAACGAACATCCTACTCTAGGATGTGCAGCTCCGGCACTTCTTCCTGCAGCTCCACCAGCTCCATGGGCTCCACTAGCACCAACTCTCGCAGCTCCTTGAAGTTGAACTAATAAGCCTGGTAATGTCGTCTGCATTAAGCGCGTCATCTCTGCCACCATAGCCGCTCTCTGCTCGTTAGTGAATGTATTAGCTCCGACGTTGCTCTCTGGTTCCGCATTCGCACGATCGCCACTTGTAGACATCTTCCGATCCTAATTAAGATGGACGACATTTCAGAACTTGTGTGACATAAAGTCTCTAAATTTTGAATTCATGATAAGTATATAAGTGCAGGATCCGATACAATTATATATTTACGATGCGTTCAAAACCCAGTTACTTCTAGCACACAACTCCTTAATGTCCACATCTCCCTCTCTATCTTCATCATCAACTCAAACCGATTCCTAGATTATATTTCTAAACGTTCTTCTTCTCCTTGCACTTGGCTACATAACAATTAGTACTTATGATCGGTTTATATGGTAAATACCAAATTGCAGTAGCTAATTGCAATCGTGTATTTTCCATATTCACCTACCGACAAGTCCCGTCTATTATGTTCCTTTATGCATGTTTGTCCTTATGGGCACAAGCTATCCTGGCTGGCATCTATTTTCTTATCTCAGCTTATTCTACCTAGAGTCCTAGTTTAAGTTTAGATACCGCGCTTGTACCTAAATCTCTTAAACCAAGGCTCTGATACCAATTTGTGACGCCCACTCCCAGACTTGGCACCAGGAGGGGTCACTCATCGGATTTACTCATGAACACGTGGCACAACAGAGATAAGCAGCGAAAAATTTAAAACATTTTATTTATTATAAAGCCAAGTACGTAAAGTAACTGAGATAATTTACAATCTATTTATATAGCGACTAACTATATCCGGCTTTATTTATCTACAACTAGCCAGCAACTCCAACAGCTCTTCTAATAGCTTGCCCGATCAGTCCCTTATCACGAGGGCTCCGCCCTTGCTCCCGGACGTCTCACCTAAACCTGACATACATATGGTTTTGGGAAAAAGGTCAGCTTACGCTGGTGAGTTCTACATTTCAAAAACGTTACCTCGTTTGTGAGGTTAAAACCTTTGAACCTGCAAAATCCCTTTACAACATTTATCAAGTATAACACATAACAAGTTATACATAACATAACATCATAATCATACACGTTTCTCTAGAAAACATCTACCTCAATAACTTTTAACTCCTACGACCTGAATTCCATACACCTTTATATCTTCTGGTCTCGAATACTGCTCGGGTGACTTTATCGGAAGCCCCAAACCTCAGTACCGACAACCGCTCCATTTCATCTATACCTTCCCGATCTCAAATACTGCTCAGGTGACTTCGTCTGGAAGCCCCCAACCTCAGCAACGACAACCGTCCTACATTCCGTTCTTCCAGTTTCGAATACCGCTCAGGTGACTTCATCTGGAAGCCCCCAACCTCAGTATCGACCTCTGTTCACGTAACTTTAACTCTTTAGATGTTCCATTCTATCGAACATCTCCTTAACCACCACAGTACTACTACCCGCCCCTAGTTAGATATCCAGGTGACTCACGTGTGCTAATAAACATGATAATGTACTCATATACTGCAACAACTGAACATCCCCCAATTTACCTAGGTGTATGTATACAGGATGTACCAGCGGCGTATCCTCCACACTTTGATATGCCGGGTAACTATACTACCATGCTTGTATACAGGATGTACCAACGGCGTATCCACCACATAATAATATAGCAAATGCGTCACATGTTCTCATATAATCATACATTCTCACTTGTACGTTTATTAACAAACCCTTATCATTTGGATACCTAGTTTCAAAGCAAATATAGCACATAACTCTAATAATCATTTCATATGCATTATTCTATTATCATCATTTCATATATAATACTAACACGTATAACTACTTGTAAGCATCTTTATAACATAACACGTATCATTTCAAACAGTTCATCAATTCATCAGTTAAGATAATCAAACTTTCAGATAAAAGCATTTAACTCAAATACTTTTTAGGTAAACAGTTGAACATTGTATGTATATCAGCCCGAAAACATTAAAGCGTTTAAAACATTTATAAGTGGGCTCGCAGAACTCACCTTATCTCTTTACTCGTTAAACTCCGACAGAATCTCCGATAGAATCCTTCGGTTAACCTAATTCGCGTATCGTATGGCATTAACGCAAGGTTTAACATTATAAACATATTCTATGTTTATTTATCTCTTATATTATCTTAATAATATCTAATTATTAAGGTTTACTTCTATTAAGGTCAAAATGACCAAAATACCCCTATAGGTATATTATCTTCTTTTTATTGATAATTATGAAGACGCGCATTCCTATAAGTAGGCACTCACTCCAGGATTGCCCAGTGTTGGGATGCCATTGCCCAGATGGGATGGCGACACCCCCGCTATTGCCAGAAGCCCCAGTGTACAGGTGTCTACCCTTCCGGTCCGCGCGAACTTCTAAATATCCGATTAACTCGGTATTTTTAATACTTTATCATTTACCCATTTTAACTTCATATATACTTATTATATATATAAACATGTTACCATACCAAAATTCAAGTCCCTATAACCTCCGGATTATTTTATATTAATTAATCTTATTTAGAAAACCTAATTTCATGAATTTCCTGTTTTATTATCAAAACTCATTTTTAATTAAAACCAACTTAGGGTATTATCCATTATAACATTTTATAATATCCTTCAAAATAGCAAAGCTTAATTCAAAATCGTTTACTCGATTTGGGCATAACAACGACATGAAAACCCTAATTTTTGACCCGTTTACAAAACCTTAACCAAACCTTTTCCAATTGTGAAATAAACTTAGGGCTTTCTTAAAATACATTAAATTAGGATTACCTACAAAAATTCAGACCCTAATTCCCACCCGATCACCCGATTTGAGCAGAATAACCTCAAGAACCCTAATTTTACATTATTTTTAGAAAGCATACTTAGAGATCGAATTAGCAAAAACTGAAAGAGGTTATTGTTAAGCATACCAAATAAGGGGTGAACATCCCCCAATTTACCTAGGTGTTTGTATACAGGATGTACCAGCGGCGTATCCTCCACACTTTCGATATGCCGGGTAACTATACTACCATGCTTGTATACAGGATGTACCAACGGCGTATCCACCACATAATAATATAGCAAATGCGTCACCTGTTCTCATATAATCATACATTCTCACTTGTACGTTTATTAACAAACCCTTATCATTTGGATACCTAGTTTCAAAGCAAATATCGCACATAACTCTAATAATCATTTCATATGCATTATTCTATTATCATCATTTCATATATAATACTAACACGTATAACTACTTGTAAGCATCTTTATAACATAACACGTATCATTTCAAACAGTTCATCAATTCATCAGTTAAGATAATCAAACTTTCAGATAAAAGCATTTAACTCAAATACTCTCTAGGTAAACAGTTGAACATTGTATGTATATCAGCCCGAAAACATTAAAGCGTTTAAAACATTTATAAGTGGGCTCGCAGAACTCTCCTTATCTCTTTACTCGTTAAACTCCGACAGAATCCTTCGGTTAACCTAATTCGCGTATCGTATGGCATTAACGCAAGGTTTAACATTATAAACATATCCTATGTTTATTTATCTCTTATATTATCTTAATAATATTTAATTATTAAGGTTTACTTCTATTAAGGTGAAAATGACCAAAATACCCCTATAGGTATATTATCTTCTTTTTATTAATAATTATGAAGACGCGCATTCCTATAAGTAGACACTCACTCCAGGATCGCCCAGTGTTGGGATGCCATTGCCCAGATGGGATGGCGACACCCCCGCTATTGCCAGAAACCCCAGTGTACAGGTGTCTACCCTTCCGGTCCGCGCGAACTTCTAAATATCCGATTAACTCGGTATTTTTAATACTTTATCATTTACCCATTTTAACTTCATATATACTTATTATATATATAAACATGTTACCATACCAAAATTCAAGTCCCTATACCCTCCGGATTATTTTATATTAATTAATCTTATTTAGAAACCCTAATTTCATGAATTTCCCGTTTTATTATCAAAACTCATTTTTAATTCAAACCAACTTAGGGTATTATCCATTATAACATTTTATAATATCCTTCAAAATAGCAAAGCTTAATTCAAAATCGTTTACTCGATTTGGGCATAACAACGACATGAAAACCCTAATTTTTGACCCGTTTACAAAACCTTAACCAAACCTTTTCCAATTGTGAAATAAACTTAGGGCTTTCTTAAAATACATTAAATTAGGATTACCTACAAAAATTCAGACCCTAATTCCCACCCGATCACCCGATTTGAGCAGAATAACCTCAAGAACCCTAATTTTACATTATTTTTAGAAAGCATACTTAGAGATCGAATTAGCAAAAACTGAAAGTGGTTATTGTTAAGCATACCAAATAAGGGGTGACTGCAGAAATTCGGCTTCTAACTCTTCTCCGATTGCTCGTAATGCTCCGACGAAGTTTCTGGCTCAAAAGGGGGTTTTTGGGTGATAATTCAGTGAATTTGCGAGTTGTACAGCTGATTTGAGGTTTCTATTTATACTAGGGGGTGCGTCCTAAGGTCCCAACACGTCCTATGGTGACTCATCTTCAAAATCGACGCGTATTACGGCCTAACTTGGGCTCCAAGTCGAGTTTACGTGGCTAAAAACGGACCTGGCACAAATCTGCTGTTCTTCGCCCCTCGCGTATCGCGCAGTAATGGGAGGAGTGGCTCGCGATACGCGAGCCACCTGCTTCCGGCCAGACTTTGATTTTTGGCATATTTAGCCCTTCTACTTTGGTTTAGTGCATTTCTAGCCCCTAAACTTCTAACCTTTCATCATTTTATGTACCAAAACCTTATGGGACATATTTATAACAATTTATAAGGTTTCTAAGGCTCGGGATTCGTATGATAACATATATATACATTTATATATGTTTTCTTTATTAATTGCTAAATTACGTTTTAGCCCCTCAAACTTTACAATACTTATCATTTCACCTTATAAATCATATTAGGATATATTTTTACTATATTCTAAGCCTCAGGATACTTATAATAATCATAGATACGTATAATATCCGTATACGTTTATAACTTTACAATAATTACATTTTTAGTCCTTTTACTTTCCCGTTAACTATTAACACACGTATTCATACGTATATATCCATCAATTCACACATGTATCATCATGTTATTCATATAAACACATATCCATCTCGTACTTTACTTTCTTTATCGTTTAACTCATCCGGTTATGCATATTTCGTTATTTTGGCCATTAAGCACGTATTTCTAACACATGCAACCTATCTAATGCATAGTTTACCACATCCATCAATTAAGTTCACATATTTATAATATAAACACGTATTTACTATATATATCATGTATCTGTGAAATTTGGGGTGTTACAACATGCAATATATATGAAGGCATTACGCTGATTATCATCCAGTCTTGCATAAATTAGTTAAAGTCTTCCAAGAACTTCTTTCTCTGGATATTCCGAGAGTTTCTTCAACATCTCTTTCCAATAATTTACATCCATCTCGCATAACACAGAACCATAAACATTAAGAGCTAAGGGAAGACCGCCAGCAAGCTTCACAATATCATGCGATAACTTTTCATAACCATGTGTGGGATGACTTTGCTTGAAGGCTGACCGACAGAAGAGACTAAGAGCTTCATCATCTTGCATTTCCTCACATAAATATATTTCAGTAATCTTAGGTAGCTTCAGCAAGTGTGTGTTTGTTGTAGTAACTATGATTCTGCTGCCAGGTCCAAACCATTCACGTCCCCCAGCTAAATAGGTCAACTGGTCAACATGATTCACATCATCCAATACTATTAGAACTTTTAAACCATGCAGCTTTGTGCCCAATAACGTGTAGCCTTCGACAACAGTTGGAACACGAGTGCTTTTCTCCCTTAAAATGTTATCAAGGAGTTTCTGTTGTAATTTGCATAGACCAGAACTATCATTTTCTTTGGAAATGTCCTTGATGTTTTCAATGAGACTACTTTTTTCAAAGTTCTTTTTAATGCTCATATAGACAGCTTCAGCTAGAGTAGTCTTACTGATTCCACTCATCCCACAAATCCCTATAAAAAGAACTTCAGGAGACTCCATTCTCAATATTCTTTTCACTTCATCCACTCGTGAATGGATTCCCACTAGACTATTGGGAAGATCTATTGGCGTTGTTGTATCAGGCAAGTCCCTTAAGATTTTGCTCACAATTTCAGTTACTACTTCCGATTCATCCCTACTATCCAGACATGAGAAGGTCACCAGACGAATCGTGTCAGTTGTGATAAAAAAAGAAAAGTTAGCAAGACTGCTACCTGTATTGTGTCACATGCAATCCAGAGATAGCCCCGACTTCTTTGAAAGCAGCTCTCCATGTTTCCAGTTTTTGTGGTGTAATCTCAGGATTGACTTCATGATCGGAAAATCCTTGTCCAAAACAGTTGCTTTGATGACGCACGTCAGAGGGAGACACATGGTAAAAAACAGGAATAACAATTAGCTTGCCTCGTCTCATGCAATCAGCAATCTTTGCGATTTCCTCCAAACACCATTTTGATGTTGCAAAACTGCTGGATAAAACAACAATGGCAGTTCTTGATGTTTCTATGGCCTGTAGAAGCTCAGAAGCAATTGGATTCCCAATCTCGAGTGTCTTGTCATCTTTGTAGGTTCTAATGTCATTTCGAGTTAAGGCATCATATAAATGGCTAGTAAAACCCATACGAGTATCCTCCCCTCGGAAGCTCATGAAAACGTCATAACCCTGTGATACTGTTGTTGAAGATGAAGAAGATGCAACAGGCAGCATCTACAAAAAACAGATCTTTCCAATTATCAGAGTTATCAAAGTTTAATTACAATAATAATTGGGTATATAGAATTCATATGTAAAGTTGTAAACTACATAAAACCCTATAAGCTACCACTAAACAACTGATAAACTGAACGTTAGCCATAAGCTGTTAGATGTTTGCAATTATTCGAAGGGGCAAACTACTTAAAACGGTTCACGACTACTATAACGATCATACAAACATGAACAATTTAACAAACTAAAAAAAACCGTGATGGCGAAAACTAACCTTTGAAGCTATAGCTGGTGTCGCCGGTGTAATAATTCAGGACGGGACGGAATTCTAGGAAGATGTGATAAGATACAAGTGGAAGTGGAGTGCGATTTCTAACTTGGATATCCATGTCTAAAAGGGCCGACTTAATATGTGTGGATGAAAGAAAGTTTTGTGGTCTTGATTACGACCTGATTGACAAAATGACAGTGTGTTCTATAAACTAATTGCTAATTGGAAGTGAGGCGATAGGGTAAACATGAATTGAAAACTCAAAGTTATAGTAGTAAAACCCTAAAAATTTATTTAAAAAGTAATTTAGTTCATAAGATCGGAACTTGCAAACTTGCGGTCTTATTTCTCTGGTTTCTTAATCGATAACCTCTATCTCGTTTCCGTCATCATGCTGGCTTGGCTCATCAAATCGAATAGGCCGTGGTTCAAATATGGATTCACCGTTTCTAAATCGGAGTGAAAAAAGGCGGGAGTTGGGGGTAAATCGAGAGAATTCTTAGGATAATCATAAAGCCCTAATTCTTTCATGCAGGGGCGGATCCAGGAAAATAATTCAGGGGTAGCGTTAAAAAAATATATTTGTCGGGACTAACGGGGGTTCGGGGGCAACGCTCCCGAATTTTTTTTAGGTAATTAACGGGCTTTTGATCATATTTTCAAGTTAGGATTTAAATAAAAACAATAAAATTCTTCGAGGGGTAGCGTAAAATATTTTTAGGGGTAGCGAAAAATCTGTTTCAGGGGTAACGAAATACCAAAAACAAAAAAAAATTACACATCGCAGTAAAAGTTCACGGGTAGCGGGCGCTACCCCTGAGCTCTTAGTAGCTTCGCCCCTGCTTTCATGACAGAATAACAATCCCATTCTTCTGAACTGGTGAATAATGATGCCATGTTCAAAATTCTCCAATGGCAACGAAAAACAGTAACGAAGGAATTACTGGTAACCGGACTGGGCTCCGACGGATTTTATAAATCTTGTAGCTGCTATTGAATTGAATGGTACAAAATAAGCAAGTATTGTTATGATCGAAGGAGTTCAAGTACTGTTATGGGCAATGATCACGACTTTTATCGTCTTTGTATTCAAATTCTAGAAATGATCTAGATGAGAATTCGGTTGTTTAATGCACGGCTTTGTTATCGAAAATGAATGGTAATCAGGCTTTGGAATTGAAGAAATTAGAGAGGGAATATGAGCAACTTCTTGATGAAATATGTAGCGTCTTTTATTGGATATTTTAAGGAAAATGGTACCCAAGTAACTCGAGCAAATAGACCCAAAGATACTTATAAACTGGTTCTTAAACCCACTCTTGGTCATGAAAGATCAAATCAAAGCACAAAATCTAATAGAACCTGAGGAAGTGTATTTGGGCAAGCTAGTTATGCTCGACCGTAATGCCTAAATACCAACATTGACCCGCCACCTGAGTCCGAGCTTAGACGAGCTAAACTTGAAGTGGTAGCTCGAATGTAAATTTACGGGTCAGGTTAAAATGGCTTAGATTGAGCTCAATAATTATTTTTCTAAGTTTTTCTTGCTTATGTTTTTATTGAATCTTGGTGGTTGATATAGAAAGGCTTCAAGGGATCAGAAAGTCTATATCAATGTATCCAACTTACAGAATACGACTTAAAAATACCATGAAGTCAAATAAGAACTCGATAAGAGGAACGATAGTTACAGAGGACCTCAAATTGTTCCCATGTCGAAAAGTACTTTTAGTCGGATATTTGGCTCGCAACGATCGGTCAGACACAAGATGAGTAATCATGGGGTTAGGCAAGAAGAAGCATGTTAATGTTGTAAAATTAGATTTAAATTTCTGAATTTACATCAGCGCCTTAATGATGCAATTCAAGATTGTTTTTGTTTGTATATCTTGTAACCTGTAATTCAAGACTATTCAAGATTTCATGTGTTTTCTGCATGTTATCAGTACTGTCTGCTCAATACACGAACCAATCAAGTTGTGCTAATTATTCACAATCATTGCAAACAGTTGGTGTCTGTATCTACTGGATTCAGATCGAAAATATGGACGGTGCAATGTAATGTTCATTTTCTAGTTTAGATGTTCTATAAATTTGAACTGTATGAGTTGAATTTCCACAATGCACCAACACTTCTATGTTCTATTAATATTTTTTTTTATGATATGCAGTTCAACAATTCCATGATATTCTATTGTGTTTTTAGTTTTTAATAACTTTGCTTGTTGATCTCCCTACTTCCAAATCTCGTACACAGACAGAATTCGTGGATGATGTGGGTAATGATCTCGAGAGCTTGTTTGTTAACATCACAAAGACTGCATACGAGGATGAGGAAGTGAGTTGATATCAATGTAATATTGCAAATCAACTACATCATTAGAAAGATACTTTTACATACCGAACAAACTCCAACGACATGTTTATTGTTTCTTTGAAGAAAATCTTAGGGTGCGTTTGGTTGTGGAAAACACCATGTTTTCTATTTCTGTTTTCTAAGAAAACATGAAAAACAGAAAACGCGTTCAAATTGTAGTTTTTCGGAAAATTTTTCCAGGGAAACAGAAAACGAAGTTTTCTAACTTTTAAACTAAAATTGGAAAACACTTTTTTTATGTTTTCCATTTTCCGTTTTCCGTTTTCTAATTTTCTATTTTGGAAAATGAAAAACCCTTCTTTTGGTTTTGAACGCGTTTTCAAAAATTTCTATGTGTTTTCTAGAGATGAAAAACCCATTTCATTTTCTAGAAAACTGAAAATGGAAAACGGGAACTGGAAAACGTTTTCCACAACCAAACACACCCTTAGATTTTCTTGTACTGCGTGTAAAATTCATGGTGTAAATGAGGGTTCTATATTGCATGTAATGTTTTTATTCTACTTTTGTTTATAATTAGATTTTTATATGTAACAAACAACATATTAATATATAGGGTAAACCACTTTTTATTGTACAAACCACTTTTTATCGTACAAACGTAAAAATCAAAGAAAAACTATGTTGCATATATGCACTCATATTTACCTGATAACTTAAAAAAACAAAAACAAAAAAAGTTTTTTTATTCATCTTGTACGTCCAACTATGTTGCATATTGCAACATAGTATGTTTCATATATGCAACATGGTAAATTACAGTATATTACATATATGCAACAATGATACGTTTCATATGTTGCATTTGTTGCATATATGCAAAATATTATGCTTCATATGTTGCATATACGCAACATACCATGTTCCATATATGCAACATAGTCGGACACCCCCTCCCCCCCCCCCCCCCCCCAAATGTTTTTTTTTAAAGTTGTTAAATGGCCAATATATTGATAGACACACAATTTAAAAAAAAACACCAAAATTACTTAAATAGCCTTTATTTGATTAAAATTTAAAGGTTTTTACATTAGTTTTTAAGTTTGTACAATAAAAAAGGTTTTTATTTGAACCTTACTCTAAAAATATAAGCACTTTGCAATATAAATTTAGAATATCAGAAGGTTGAAAACTATAAACACATACACAATGCATATGTTGCATATATGCAGGTCGATTTTGGCGACTCTCTTCTCCCAGAATCGTTTTTCTCTGGTTTGATTCGTCCTTCACTTTTGTTACACTGTTTTTCGATCGTGATTAGCACCTAGCAATCCTGTGATTTCTTCCTTTAATCATTAACTTAGTACGAATGTGTTAGCAATTTTCGGTAAATTAGGGTTTGAGTTTTCAATTCCTGGTTTGTGCATTAATCGTGTAACACCCTGTGATTGAGTTAGTTGAGAGATTAGAAGGGTACGAGTATTGTTAGCGGCCATATTGCGTTGACTACGGTGTTCGTTTCTGTCTTTTCATTCCTTAATCGATTCTTGTTCGATTAGGGTTTGTTCCTTGTTTCCGGATTCACTATTTGCCCACCTTGTGTATAACTGTCGGTTCCATTGTCTAGATTGAGGTAAGTTGTATCTGTTATAGATCCTTGACTTGATTTAGGTATGGAACGAACGTGTTAGCACTGTCGGTGTGCGACTAGGGTTTCAACGGGTCTGTCTTTACGTCTCATGCATGGCTAGCAAAAACCAGCCACCTGATAAGAAAAATCCCACGTCTAATTTTACGAATTTGAAGCAAGTGGATGGTAAACCAATACCTACACGCGGTTTAATGAAGAATATCAATGCAGGGTTGAAATCGGGTACTCATATTATTAACTCCAAGGATAATAATTTGGTGAAGGTAGGGCTGATGTCATCCGCTAAGGAGGGGACATAAATTAATGACCCGATGACAAATTTGACCCCTGATTTGGATCCCAATTCGGAATTAAATCCTCAACCGATTTTAAATTCTTCCACAAGTAATAAAGCTGATAATCTTGGTGACAAGGATAGAAGTTTGAATGTTGAGAGTTTGGTTGATCCGATTAAGCAAGCTTCGGCTATTGTTGGCAAAATTTCATTCGTGGAAAAGGTTGTGGGATCATCTGCGTCCCGCACAATTAATTTTCGGGCTCTAAATTCCTCAGCTGCTCAAGATAGGGTCGATGTTGTGCTGCCTAAGGATTTTGTTAGAAGTGTGCAAAAGAAACTTTCTTACACTTTGTTTGGTTATTTCTTGGGTGATAGGATTGCGTTTCCTGTAGTCGATTATTATGTTCAACGGAATTGGAAGAAATTCGGTCTCCAGAAAACGATGATTAATGCAAACGGTTACTTTTTCTTTAAATTTGCTGATGAAGAGGGAATGGTTAATGCTTTGGAAGGAGGTCCTTGGCAGATTAGAAATAGGCCCATGTTTCTCAATATGTGGAGCCCGACTACTCAACTCAAAAAAGAGGACACCTCTAAGGTTTTGGTGTGGGTCACACTACATGATGTTTGTTTTGGTCAAAAATTCACAAAGGAATCTTGTATTCCAAACTTAGATTGTGAGGTAGTGTGCTTAACGATCAAATGAGCAAATAATCAGAGTTAGGATGGTGACACGATGATTTAGCGAGGAAAACTCCAGAATCCTTTGAGTTGCCTCTAGGAATCCTGGATAAAAACCTCGGGAGCCGGCCGAATAGCTCGCCTCCTAGTCAATTTTATTGATAATCAAATGAAAAATTACAACGGGTTGGAGGTTTGATCGATCAGAACTATGTGATACAATGTTGTGCAGTCGTAACTGGGCTAAAGTGTGCTCAATGTGTGTCCTACTGATCGAATCCTCGATTTATATAACAAATACAATGATAACAAACTTTCCGGGAAACCCGGGATCCTATCGTCCAACTAACTTGACCGTTATGGGTCCTCTTCGTTCACTTGGTCCACGATCTGCCGTAGCTGGAGCTTAAGTTTCGGAAGTAGTGTAAGGCCCCAATCCCATTTCAACGAATTACACGCCATGTAAAATCAGAGTTAGAAAATTTCGTTTTATACTTAGACCATCATTCGACACACCAACCACATTTACAAAAGATCAAGCGTTTAACGCCATTACTACTTGTTAGTTTACTTGCTAACATTAACCATTACAAGCATATAAGCTTAAATCCCCAATATACATAATGTTCGGTTCCAAAGGTCTTCGATTCGATCCCGACCCGCCAACTATCGATTACCTGACAACAACACCAGTAACACATTAGTATTGATGGCACATAACAACATTCAGCCCGATACATCAATTAAAAACAAGAAAACAAAACAAAAACCCGGCCAGCAGCTCCAGGCGTATCGCCTGGAGCTCCTGGACTTCCAGGCGATACGCCTGGAGCCTGATTTCCAGGGCTCCAGGCCAGTTTTGCCATACTTAGCCAATTTTCTGCATTTTTCAGTTTGGTTACTACCAAACTATCAAACCTGGATTTTTAGCATCATCAGCTTATAGTTACCTGCAACATGGAGATTTCACTCAAATTCACAAATGTCATATCCGAATTCGTTATTCCGAATAAAAGAATAGAACCTTCCTACCCGACCCGTTTGACCCGTTAACACACAAATCACAAAAATCAGCGTATGTTTATGTTTTCAATTAGAATCTTCATTATAACTCCACCCTTAGCACACACACTATGTGCTAACCACTTAATTTCGATGTTGGGACAATTCGAGACCCCCAACACACTCATAGTTTCTCGTCTTGCCACAACATCCAGCTCAACCCAATTTGGGTCACATACAACAATTCTAGTTAGCTATTTCACATAACCAACTTCTCAATTTAATTACTCAATACCCTCAACACACATAGTTCATCAATTTTTCCGCTTTAACATCAATTGTAACCAACTAGTTAACACAAACCACTAGTTACTATGTGTTACCTTTTAAGCTTTATTCTTGCCTTCACGATGTTGAGCTGCACCTCCACTAGTTTCACCTATAACCAAGTCATTGATTAAATTCCTCAATTCCACATTCACAAAACATACAATCTGCATTTGATTACCAATTCAAGTTCATAATTTCAGCATATTCACATTGTCAATTTCATTCAAGCATTTTCTCAAACACCTTAGGTGCTCATATTGAATCCTACTTAACGAGTAGTTTACAATCTTTCATCCTATCCATTTTTCATCATACATACATTTTACATTCTATCACAAGTTAATCCACCAAAATTCAGCTTGTACACATAATCAACTTCATTCAAGCATTTCATCGAGCACCTAGTGTGCATACTAAGCATTCCTACTAACAATTAACATGTAGGACATCCATACATCCCATTCTTGATTCTAAACACAACACATTCAGATTTCATACACAATTAAACAATTTACTAACTTCATCATGAATTCATTCAACCCATCTCACCATCCAAGTCCCCCAACCCATGGTGGGTTTCGATTCCAACTAGATGGGTTTAACCCCCATTCCAATTCTAACATCTACACATAGAATCAATCATGCAAGATGGAATTATACATCACATGAACTCATAAACACATAACAAACGATATTCCACCCTCAATTTAACCTCTAGGTGAAATCTACAAAATCACCTACAATTAGTTAGTAACTTACTTGCACTTAATAGAGAAATTAAGAAGAGTATGATGAACTAGAGGTCTTCTACTTCCTAATTTCGATTTCTCCTCAGCAAAATCCACCAAATTTCCCTTGGATTGAAGAGGATTGAAGAACTAGGGCTCCTCCCCCCCTTTCTTTCTCTCGTTCGCGATTAGCAGGTCTGGGAAGTTCCCAGACTTGTTTAATCCTCCCAATTTCACCCATGGCCCCTCTAAATTCATACTTTTATAAAATTTAGCCAAAACCCTTATTTACACAATTGATCCTTTAACCTTCCTATGCTTCTAACATCTATTATAAAGTTAACTTAATAACTAGAAATCTCTCATAATTAACCCGGTTAATCACCTAAACCCGCTTATTCCTCTAAATCCCAAATAAATCATAATAAAATATTAACAGCTCAAATCATTACGAAACCGAGATGTTACAACTCCACCCCCCTTAAAGGGGTTTCGTCCCCGAAACAAGAAATACATACCGGAATAAGTAGGGGTAGTATCTCCGCATCTCTTCCTCAGACTCCCACGTGGTGTCCGATCCCTTCCTATGCTCTCATTTCACTTTTACTTGCTCAATTTCTTTATTTCTCAACCGCTTAGTTTTGCGGTCAAGTATCTCAATCGGCCTCTCCACATAATTCAGCTTGTCATCAATCACGATGTCGTCCAAGGGCACATAGGCAGCCTCATCCGCTAAACATTTTCTCAGATTAGCCACGTGGAATGTATTATGGATTCCATTCAGTTCTTCCGGTAACTCTAATTGGTAAGCATTTTGACCCACTTTAGCAAGGATTTTAAAAGGCCCGATGAATCGTGGGCTCAATTTTCCCCTCTTCCGAAATCTAATTACTCCCTTCCACGGGGTCCCTTTTAACAACACATGATCCCCTTTCTTGAATTCAATATCTCTACGCCTCTTATCTGCATACGATTTCTGTCGATCCTGGGCGGCCTTTAAACGCGCTCTAATGATTTGAATTTTCTCATTGGTAGCCTTGACCACCTCTTTATGGGCCAACTCCCTTTGACCCACTTCGCCCCAACACAAGGGTGTTCTACACTTCCGCCCATAAAGAGCCTCATATGGGGACATTCCGATACTAGCATGATAGCTATTATTGTATGAGAATTCCACCAAAGGCAAATGAGTGTCCCAACTTCCTCTGAAATCCAACACACACGCTCGCAGCATATCCTCGAGTGTTTGGATCGTTCTCTCGCTTTGCCCATCGGTTTGAGGATGGTATGCGGTACTAAACAGTAACCGAGTACCCATACACTCCTGAAATTCCTGCCAAAATTTAGAAGTGAAGCGGGTGTCTCTATCCGACACGATTGACACCGGGACTCCGTGTCGCGATACAATCTCCTCCACATAGACATTCGCCATTCCTTCAGATGAATACGACTCACTAATAGGCAAAAAGTGTGCACTTTTAGTAAGTCGATCCACTATCACCCAAATAGCATCGAAATTCCTCCTTGTTTTCGGCAACTTTGTGAGCAAATCCATCGTAATATGCTCCCATTTCCACTCCGGTATCTCAAGTGGTTGCAGCTTACCATACGGCTTTTGATGTTCAGCTTTGACTTGAAGACAAGTCAAACATTTCTCCACGTATTTTACGATATCCCGCTTCATGCCCGGCCACCAATATTCGCGTTTTAAATCATGATACATTTTTGTGGCTCCCGGATGGATTGAATACCGAGACTTATGAGCCTCATCTAGGAGCAACTCTTTTACCCCGCACGTGTTAGGAATCCATATCCACCCAAAACGATATTTAAGACCATTGCCCCCATGGACTAAGTCTTTCACCACCCCCTTTATCCGCCCTTTCTTCCAATTTTCTTCTTTTACCGCTTCCTCTTGTGCTTTCTTGATTGAATCAAGAATACTTGAGGTTATAACCAGCTTCATCGATTTCACCTTAATAGGTGCGTAATCTCCTTTTCTGCTTAAGGCATCCGCCACCACATTGGCCTTGCCCGGATGGTAATGAATCTCACAATCATAGTCTTTGATTAGTTCCAACCACCTTCGTTGCCTCATGTTTAACTCCTTCTGATCAAACAAATATTTCAAGCTTTTGTGATCAGTATAGATGGTGCACGGAATGCCATATTGTGACAATCCGTCTTTTCAGGTCTCTCCTGATTTAAATAAACTTAAACTAATATAAATGTCGTGAGAACATATACTTTACCTGATATAAATGTTGTGTGAACATTTATGTGATTGACTATTGTTGACCTTAGCAATTAAGGTTTGTGTAACTATCACTATACGAGCATGCATTTAAGTCTAGACGTTTGATATTGTTATTTTATAATTTTATGTAAATTATGCGTTATGATTTCATGTGAACATTTCATCACTTTATGTGGGAATTGAACTTATGATTTTATGTGATATATATATATATACTCACATGATATTCTAGGATTTTATGTGACAATGTATCACGTGATATTATGTAACGTTTTTATTATTTTATGTGAATTACACACGTCTTGCTATGATTTTATGTTTATTATTTTATTGAACTCAAAGTAAATATTTATGAATTTATATTCATGAATTTTATGTGATGAGTCGAGGGTTATGTTTATAATTGTTATACGCTAAATATGTTTTGATGTATGCAAGTATAGTCATCATTTATGTTCTCTGTTAACTCTGTTAGTCTCATTAACCCTCCTTAAACTTTGAGGGACCAGATTTGTCATTTCATAAACTTTTGTTAACTAAAGAAACTCCCAAGGACCTAACTTGTAATTATCCAAACCTAAACTCTTTTTAATTATTAATGTGAGGGGCCATTCTTGACATTTTCTGAAAGTTGATTTTAAACTCAAAGGAAACTGTCGGTCGTCTTTTTCTTTCCGGTAACTGCCTTTCTTTAAACTCGAATTTAAGTCATCATCGGTTACTTCTGTGACCAGCCGATCAGTCACCACATTCAAATCATCAGTAGTTGGTGGGATCCTTTGATCATCTCTACAATCTTCTCCAAATCCTCCCGTCAAACTCTCGAAATTTTCTTAGAAAACCCGCACACCGTGAAGCGCTTGAAAGATCCTCGAACCAGACATGCACTCGATTAAAACGGCAGACTTGTAGGCTCTCAGTCATTGTACTTTCCGCCAACGAGATCACCTCAGTGCAATCGTCCACCGGAGTTCATCACCGTCATCGCTCGACTTTCGATTGTCAACGCGTTATCGCATCAGTGGAGCCTTTGAATCAAGGTAATGATTAATATTTTCTGTTTTTCGTTATTCTGGTCCTAACCATCGAGTTTCTTGAACCTGCAACTCAATTCCGTTCGGTTATGGAGGATCTCGAATTAGTTTTTTTTTTAATATGAAGATGATGACCAGTGAACCGCTATTTAAATACATTCCAAACGATACAAAAACACTAATCTGATGTTTTCTAGTGGTTAAGTATCTCGTTTCTAACGCAGTGGTCCCGAGTTCGATTCCCAGCCGCCGTGAAACTTTTTCTGTTTTTGTTTAAAAACCCTTATCTTGCAACGGGTTATATATAAAAGATTTTAGGTCGAGGTGTAAACCAAAACGGGCCGTTGCCCTAGTGGTTAAAACACTGGGATAGGAAGCAGAGGTCACTGGTTTAAACCTGGTGACCTCCGGTTTTGTTTTTTTTTGTTGTTGTTGTTTTTTTTATTTTAGTATATTTGGGACTTTTCTTAATTCAAAACCAACCCCCTATCACTTTTGACATTGTTTTAAACCCGTAGGGTTCCTTATATCATTACTTTGACTAATTGTTTCAAGTTTTATAAACACACATATATATATATATATATATATATATATATATATATATATATATATATATATAGTTGGAGAACTCGAAATGGATTATACATATAGAAATTTGAGACGTTTGGAAATGTAAATATATATAGTATGTATTGATGGCTTTAAATCGAACATTTTTTTTTGTAAACTATATATCATGGAAAAAGTGGATATAAATAGTACATCTATCGTTCTTACGATGATAATACTTTTAAACATCGGATATATATATATATATTTTTTTTTCATAGATATTTATAAATACACATATACATGTTTTACTAATTGGTTTTATAAATATAAGCGTATATTTGGTTATGTATATATTTAAATATGTATATATTTAAATATATATATATATATACATTTTATTATTCGATTTCATGAACAAATATTATTTGTTTAAAGTATATTTTCATCGAATCTCATAATCGTTATGATTTTGGCAATGTGCCAACCTTCAACTCGCTTTGGACTTATTGAACCTCGACATGTCATAGTTTGATGTTATTTATCTTTCACTGTTGGTCTAGATTTAGTCGCCTTTGTTTGAACACACACTTATGTATACATGCTCGTTAGGTGCTTGGTAGGTTACGCAAGACCTGCTATTTTGCTTCTTGCTGTTGTTATTTATCTGGAATTGCTGTGCACCCAAAGGTGAGTTTCACGGCCCCTTTTTACCTGTTTTAATCCTGTTGGGGGAGATTAACATGCAAACACTTGAACTGTTAGGTAATTATATCACCTGAATGATAGTGGCACACTTATGATAAAGTCCTCACTTTAGAGTTACTGTCAATGTGACATCAGCGGGAATTTATTTAGTAGATCTACTGGGTTTGACAGCCCCACCCGGGTCAGTCGCGCTGACTCGATTGGATATCGAACGGGTGTTATATACTTCTTAGTCTTAACGAGGCACAATTGAACTTGTCGAGCTTCAGTAACTGGATAGCTAGTTTATCTAGTCAAACGTGCACTGATTTCTTGAAAATAGCCTAGCTAGCTATTGATATATTATCTGGATTATATTAACTAAACTTGAGCATGAACTTGAGCTGTTATTGAACAGTCAACCTTGAACTTAAACTTGAACTGTCGAGGAACAGTCGATTTACATTAACTGGAACTGTTTTTGAACTGATAAACCTGTGAACTCACCAACCTTTGTGTTGACACTTTTTAGCATGTTATTTCTCAGGTTGCGGATGTTCGAGTATCACGAGTATGCATGCATGAGACTTCGAATCCCTTTTAGTGTCTTTGAACAAACCACGTCATCTTGGGTGACGATGTCTTTACATAAATAATTAAATTGTATTTACGCTTCCGCATTTGTAAAACTATGAATTTATATTTTAATGATATATGAGAATATTTTTATTAATTATCGGTCGTTTGGTGTAACTAATGGACTGCGATCCTGGTTTGTCACGCTCCCTGCGGTGCGTTGCCGCGCGTGGGATTTTTGGGGGTGTGACAGATTGGTATCAGAGCCATTGGTTGCAGCGAACTAAGATTCGTCTTAGACTGTAACCGATTTGCATTAGTTACACTTAAACATTTCTCTCATGCATCGTGATACTCACTCCTACACGCACCTGGTTTACGATTTGCTGTTTACATCATCCAATCCCCTTATACTCACAGCGAGGAGCCGGTTAGACTTGAGTCATTTTTCTTAACTTCTCTAAGTTGTGTACCTCTTGGTTAACATTCATGTACAACGAGACGTCGAATCAGATCGAAGGATCACGCTTATACTTTTGACGAGCTGATTGCTACTCGGAAATATTCCGGATTGAACAACTGGGCGTAGTGCCCATACTATGGATGTAGGCTGCATAGAGAAGGTGGTGTAATACCTCTTCTTGTCCTTAAACCTCTATCTTAGCTTAGGAGGTTCTTGTTATACATGCCTTACGTATATCTCTAAACTCATTCGTTCGGGAAATGTCATCTCGATGTGCTAGTGGCACGATTATTTAGCTTCACTAGAGTTATATGAATTCAAGTACCTGCCTATGGGGTACTTATATCAACTTTCGTTATCCTGACCGTCTTCACATTTGCTGTGATCTCTCAAGATCTTTCCCTTTCTCGATTTTATCGCGTTGTGCGTTGACATAATACAACTTGAGTACCATTCTTATAACCCCAATGAAACCTGATGCGGGTTGACTGAAATTCCCTCTTTGTGTATCGGATTGCGATCACGCCAGTATTAGTTATTCTCTAACTTCGAGCTAAACTAGATTCATTGTGATAAACCCTATTCAAATTCTGTTAAGCAAAATTTATGGCTGACTCGTTTCGGGTGGTTCATTCCCATTTAAAACGAACATTTTATCCTCGAAACTTGTCTTTTAACAAATTCTGATCAAGATAACCTTGGTTCAGTGACCACATTCTTCATACACACTCCGAGGTTATGTCATCTGTACTCCACCGTACCTAAGTAAGAGGAGACAGGGTGACCATACAAGGTAAATTACCGTTACGGGTGCACACGTAAATGTAATTTGCAGTGTATGGAAATCCTGGAGAATCCTACTAGGCAAGCTAATGGTCGTAATTGAGAGCAAATTTCTGTAAAAAAAAAATTTCGTGGGGCTGAATGTTGAGCATGTTGAAATTCGACTAGATGATCGAAGTCATCTATCTTGTAAACGCAATCGCGCATGATCTCATCTATTGTATATATGGATTATAATCCATTCGTGAACCCTTGACACCTATTGCGAATATTAGTCCTGAAGGGGCACCGTTTCACTCATGTATTTCAATGACAAGTTTTCCTTAACTACGAGCACTCTCGACGAAACCTTTGACTGGTTTGAATTCATCTTGAATCACAATTCTACTTTTACGACTTTACCTATCACATCAATCCCGAGAACTTTATGATCGTGAGACAACTTGGATACACATCCACCGAACGATTACCCAGACGACATTGGATAAACGAATTATACAAATCATATGTCGCGAGCACTGAAGCATATTTCTTGGTCGAAAGTTCTTGTGAGGTTTCCTCCTGTAGATTCATACTTCCTAATTTTCTTGTTTGAACCAATACTTGTTGCCAGCTTCATCAAGATCACACAAACTGCCTACCCCACCATAAACATATTTCTCTCTAATGGGGGTAATGTTAGTGAAAAGTCTTCCTGGTTCCGAACTAATGATCCCAGTTTTAATGTAATGACTATTCCGATTGACCTTCTGAACCTGTACTATTGATTTTTGTCTGCAAGATTTGAGCCTTTTACGGGTGAACAACTAGCAATTTCTAATTCTCGCGCTTTTGTAATCCTTTATGTCTTGAATAATCTTTCAAGCTTTGAACCAACGAGTGTTACACTTTTGGTTGGCTTTTCAACTAGTAAACACCATTGATGGTGAGACTACCTTGTGCCTGTATCACAGTAATAATACAAAGTCTTTTATGGAAAATCTATTGAGGCCCATCGAGCATGAACTTCTTGTTACCTATAGCTAATTGTACCATCGACCTGCATTTTCCCTTCTTGCGCATTGAGTACACCAAGTTATCCATACATTTGTATATTTATTGACGCTCCTGTCATAACAACTATTGACAAATTTATGGTACACGAAACCTCGTCGTCCTTTCTGAAGAAAAAAAAACTTTTATTGATGAACCCTTAAACTTAAACCTTATGGCCTGTTTAAAATTTTGATCGTCCTGAAATCTGAAGAGTTATGATATTTGCACTGCGCGTGCCAACCCTATAGACGATCTTCACTAGAATAGAAAACCTTATGCATCTTACTAGTATTGTGAATGGAAACTCTTTCACCTTTTGTCTGCACAACGTATTGAGGTTTTAATCTCTCACCCACTTACATTCTAACGTAGGGAGAAACTTTACGTTCCCTATTTCCGGTAAAATATCCAATGTGGTTGGACTAATAGCTAGTGGTAGGTAGCTGGTACGCCTTCGAGGTGCTAATGGTGTGGTGGGTTAGCTACGGTACACCCTATATATAAACATTAGTGGCATGTTGAATGCGGGACCAGTGCCGGACCAAGGATTGACTTTAGGGTCATAGGCAAGAACCCCATCTTCAGAATTTTCATCCAACGGGACTATGACCTCAGCGAAACTGTTTAATACTACTTTATCTAAGATTACAGATATCTCTTACGTATTTCCACCAAGAGAGACATACCCGAAATAATCAAACTTCATTCTTTCAGTTGTCCGGTTCTAGAAGGAAAACTCTCCTAAAGCGAAATTCCTGCTACGATTCAGATGTGAGTTTTGACTCAGATGATCATCAACGTTTTAAAAACCAGAGATTTTCCCCTTACGAATGACAAACCACCTATTTCATACTCACGTCGTATAATATTTTCAAACACTATTTAAACCAATATTCCGACAAGAACTATTCATATTGCATAAAGTGCGAGAACATCAAGTAGATTGGGCACATTTGTGAGCTTAATCAATGAAGACTCCTCTTGGCGAGATGCTTACTCTATGGAACTGTATAACCATTGACATGTTCGTCTCGATACCTATTGATGCGAATGTCTTGCCAAATCCTGTCAAGCATGTTAGATATTGCTATCTGAAATCTATGTTATCTACTACATCATTTACACCCTCCCAGTTGTATCTCAACCGGTGCCATTCTAAACTCACATGTCATACTTTGGAATGTGTAATTACGACTACCATACACTACCATCTAAGCACTCAGTTGAATTCATGAACTGAGCCATAGGCGATCTTTGTCTTAAATTTTCTATCCTCATACTTGGTTCCATGCATCTTGCTGCAGGACACCGTTGATTATCGGTACCTCATAGTTTACACTTTTATTTCGTTGAACTTTTGCCCTTATCTTTGGACCCTTACCAATGTTAATATGTATGATGATATGTTGTATGATGTTGAAATCCCAGTTTGAATTTGAACCTAATTGTTTACATTGTTACCTGTATAATTCCTAGCAGAATTTAGTAGTTTTTTTTAAACAAACTTTTATTTGTTACCTCTCAAAGGAAATAGTAGCACTTGATTTGATTACTGTTTGGATCTCGGTTCTGCTTCCACAAAATCAGTATGCTGCCAGCTATGTTTCAGTATATGAGCAATTGTTAAACCATTTTAAACCATAATAAATAGTTTGTTTTCTTTTGGCCTTCTTATGAGAAATGTTTACAAAACATAAGTGTTTATGCATGCTAAATTTGAGAATCTAATCCTATGTTTAAGGGAAAGAAGCTGAATAATTATTGAAGTGCTGGTTGAACATAAGTTGCGTAGAATTGCATGATTAGTTATGTGTATGAAACGTGTTAGGAACCAGAAAATGGCACGTTGTGAATATATTAACTTGATTGAGTATGAAAACCATACACCATACAAGGTCCTAAGTCTCCTACCCCAGTGGGAATGACAAGACTGTGGGAAGTTGCCCCGTTAACTTTGCACCGTATGGGTTGTGTTGGTTGGTTTGTAAATTTATGTGTTGAAGATATGCCATGCCAGGGTTGTATACTAGTGTATAAGGAATTGAGACAATTGTATGCGTTATATGGTAAAGCCCTCATGATAGATTGCATGCTAGTACGCGTTGACCGTATCAATCGTTAAAGGTAGCCTTTATAGATACTCAAATACTATCTGAACTGCTATAGCATGAAAGGTGACTCTGAATGTTATTACGGATCCTCTGAACTTAATTGGTCATAAATTTATAAAGTGCTAAACCAATCCATGAGTCCTCGTGTTAACGTGATCAGTCTTATGTAATACTATGCTACTTGTTAAATGTTAGGAAAATTCCGACCTTTGCATTGTCGTTGAACAACATGCCTATTAGACAAACATTGACTGATTCAATGCACACACAATTTTCTCATACTCAATTTCCCTTCCCATCAGTTCACTAGGATTATTGGTGAATGCGAATGCGTTAAACGAAATCGAGACACGAAATGGAAGTCACACTTACATCGTTGGGTACAATAGTTGGAGGCTACGCGGACATAATGGTCTTTCCGTGCATTGAAATTTTGATTTCAGATACTTATGTTATCATGTCATCCTATTCGGCCTTACCCCTCGACACGATCCCCGTAGTTCACTCATTCGACTTTTCTTGTAGAAACGCTTAATCCAAGAAACCACTTTCTACCCTCTTGATTTGAATACCTTTCGAAATCATTTAAACATTCATGTCTCCTCAATATGTTATACACATTACTGGACATAACTTCCATCACTTCGGTGGAGTAGAGAACCTGGATCCTTTTGACACATTAATGTTAGTTTGACTCTTGTGACGATTCTTATTGATTTAAATTTCGGGGCGAAATTTCCTACAACAAAGGGATGATTGTGACGACTGAGAAAATTTTTCTTTCTTTCGTAACCAACTTGTTAACCACGTTATTCAATTTTCGGGACAAAAATTCTTCAACAAGGGGATACTGTGACAATCCGTCTTTTCAGGTCTCTCCTGATTTAAATAAACTTAAACTAATATAAATGTCGTGAGAACATATACTTTACCTGATATAAATGTTGTGTGAACATTTATGTGATTGACTATTGTTGACCTTAGCAATTAAGGTTTGTGTAACTATCACTATACGAGCATGCACTTAAGTCTAGACGTTTGATATTGTTATTTTATAATTTTATGTAAATTATGCGTTATGATTTCATGTGAACATTTCATCACTTTATGTGGGAATTGAACTTATGATTTTATGTGATATATATATATATATATATATATATATATATATATATATCTCACATGATATTCTAGGATTTTATGTGACAATGTATCACGTGATATTATGTAACGTTTTTATTATTTTATGTGAATTACACACGTCTTGCTATGATTTTATGTTTATTATTTTATTGAACTCAAAGTAAATATTTATGAATTTATATTCATGAATTTTATGTGATGAGTCGAGGGTTATGTTTATAATTGTTATACGCTAAATATGTTTTGATGTATGCAAGTATAGTCATCATTTATGTTCTCTGTTAACTCTGTTAGTCTCATTAACCCTCCTTAAACTTTGAGGGACCAGATTTGTCATTTCATAAACTTTTGTTAACTAAAGAAACTCCCAAGGACCTAACTTGTAATTATCCAAACCTAAACTCTTTTTAATTATTAATGTGAGGGACCATTCTTGACATTTTCTGAAAGTTGATTTTAAACTCAAAGGAAACTGTCGGTCGTCTTTTTCTTTCCGGTAACTGCCTTTCTTTAAACTCGAATTTAAGTCATCATCGGTTACTTCTGTGACCAGCCGATCAGTCACCACATTCAAATCATTAGTAGTTGGTGGGATCCTTTGATCATCTCTACAATCTTCTCCAAATCCTCCCGTCAAACTCTCGAAATTTTCTTAGAAAACCCGCACACCGTGAAGCGCTCGAAAGATCCTCGAACCAGACATGCACTCGATTAAAACGGCAGACTTGTAGGCTCTCAGTCATTGTACTTTCCGCCAACGAGATCACCTCAGTGCAATCGTCCACCGGAGTTCATCGCCGTCATCGCTCGACTTTCGATTGTCAACGCGTTATCGCATCAGTGGAGCCTTTGAATCAAGGTAATGATTAATATTTTCTGTTTTTCGTTATTCTGGTCCTAACCATCGAGTTTCTTGAACCTGCAACTCAATTCCGTTCGGTTATGGAGGATCTCGAATTAGTTTTTTTTTAATATGAAGATGATGACCAGTGAACCGCTATTTAAATACATTCCAAACGATACAAAAACACTAATCTGATGTTTTCTAGTGGTTAAGTATCTCGTTTCTAACGCAGTGGTCCCGAGTTCGATTCCCAGCCGCCGCGAAACTTTTTCTGTTTTTGTTTAAAAACCCTTATCTTGCAACTGGTTATATATAAAAGATTTTAGGTCGAGGTGTAAACCAAAACGGGCCGTTGCCCTAGTGGTTAAAACACTGGGATAGGAAGCAGAGGTCACAGGTTCAAACCTGGTGACCTCCGGTTTTGTTTTTTTTTTGTTGTTGTTTTTTTTATTTTAGTATATTTGGGACTTTTCTTGATTCAAAACCAACCCCCTATCATTTTTGACATTGTTTTAAACCCGTAGGGTTCCTTATATCATTACTTTGACTAATTGTTTCAAGTTTTATAAACATATATATATATATATATATATATATATATAGTTGGAGAACTCGAAATGGATTATACATATAGAAATTTGAGACGTTTGGAAATGTAAATATATATAGTATGTATTGATGGCTTTAAATCGAACATTTTTTTTTTGTAAACTATATATCATGGAAAAAGTGGATATAAATAGTACATCTATCGTTCTTACGATGATAATACTTTTAAACATCGGATATATATATATTTTTTTTCATAGATATTTATAAATACACATATACATGTTTTACTAATTGGTTTTATAAATATAAGCGTATATTTGGTTATGTATATATTTAAATATGTATATATATATATATATATACATTTTATTATTCGATTTCATGAACAAATATTATTTGTTTAAAGTATATTTTCATCGAATCTCATAATCGTTATGATTTTGGCAATGTGCCAACCTTCAACTCGCTTTGGACTTATTGAACCTCGACATGTCATAGTTTGATGTTATTTATCTTTCACTGTTGGTCTAGATTTAGTCGCCTTTGTTTGAACACACACTTATGTATACATGCTCGTTAGGTGCTTGGTAGGTTACGCAAGACCTGCTATTTTGCTTCTTGCTGTTGTTATTTATCTGGAATTGCTGTGCACCCAAAGGTGAGTTTCACGGCCCCTTTTTACCTGTTTTAATCCTGTTGGGGGAGATTAACATGCAAACACTTGAACTGTTAGGTAATTATATCACCTGAATGATAGTGGCACACTTATGATAAAGTCCTCACTTTAGAGTTACTGTCAATGTGACATCAGCGGGAATTTATTTAGTAGATCTACTGGGTTTGACAGCCCCACCCGGGTCAGTCGCGCTGACTCGATTGGATATCGAACGGGTGTTATATACTTCTTAGTCTTAACGAGGCACAATTGAACTTGTCGAGCTTCAGTAACTGGATAGCTAGTTTATCTAGTCAAACGTGCACTGATTTCTTGAAAATAGCCTAGCTAGCTATTGATATATTATCTGGATTATATTAACTAAACTTGAGCATGAACTTGAGCTGTTATTGAACAGTCAACCTTGAACTTAAACTTGAACTGTCGAGGAACAGTCGATTTACATTAACTGGAACTGTTTTTGAACTGATAAACCTGTGAACTCACCAACCTTTGTGTTGACACTTTTTAGCATGTTATTTCTCAGGTTGCGGATGTTCGAGTATCACGAGTATGCATGCATGAGACTTCGAATCCCTTTTAGTGTCTTTGAACAAACCACGTCATCTTGGGTGACGATGTCTTTACATAAATAATTAAATTGTATTTACGCTTCCGCATTTGTAAAACTATGAATTTATATTTTAATGATATATGAAATATTTTTATTAATTATCGGTCGTTTGGTGTAACTAATGGACTGCGATCCTGGTTTGTCACGCTCCCTGCGGTGCGTTGCCGCGCGTGGGATTTTTGGGGGTGTGACATTAACCCTAATCACCTATTAATGCTCGACGACACAAAAAAAAGGAGATTCGAAAATCTCCTTTTTCTTTTCCTTCTCTCGGACGAAACACAAAACGGCAAGCCGTTTCCGCAAATGCCGTTCCGCGTCGATCGCCGCCACCGCTCGTCCGGTGGCCATCTTCGCACCACCATAACCTGGTGGTGGTTGCTAGTTAGGGTGTTCTGTCAGTCAACGCCCGTAGACCGCCTTACGATCTAGAGATCGCCGCCTCGTACGCCCAGATCCGCTGCTCGGTTCTTCGTCAATCGCCGCCGCAAAACCCGCTGATCACCACCGCGAAACTCGATGCCGCCGTCGCCGCCGTTCGCCGTCGTCACCACCGTCACCCACCGCCACCACCGCGGATCGCACGCCGTCACATGACCGTCGCCCGTCGACGCGAGTCTAACGCTTTTCGTCGTGCGCCGTCTCCGGTTGCAATCAGATCTGAATCTGATTGATCTCGTAGTCTCGCGAGACGGGACGTCTGTCAAGACGTACTCTCGCGATGCATAATGACCACGGGTCATAAACGCCGTCCCGTAGCGGTACGCAACACCGGACCACGAGAATAATCGCGATACGCGACAACCGTCTGAGACCGAAAGTGGTTCGTTCCGTTTCAACCTAGCGCTTCGTTCGTTGAAACTCGGTGTCTCGAACGTTTGTTCAACACCGCCAAGGTATATCTAAACTCACTATTAGTTTAGATTATTTATTTATTTATTTTTCGTGTTTGCGTGTTCGGTAATCGGATCCTGTTGCGTACTGGTATTTGTGTTATCTGATTAATTAGTTTTAATATATATAATTTGTTATACATGCATATATATATATATTTATATATATAATTTTTATTCCGCTGCGTTACAGAATTAATTATAAATTAATTCGGTAAACTCTTTTACAAACTATTAATCTATCGGTCACGTGAAATTTAAATATGTCACCGGGTGACCCGAATACCACTGCCAAATCCCAACAGTGGTATCAGAGCCTTGATTACCACGCGCAAATCGGAACCGGTCGATTTTAAACCGGTGGATTCGCAAACTGGGGTTAAACACCCGAAAGTTGCGAATCAGTTTTATTTGTGTTGCATAATTAAATTGCATTTTGGTCAACTTTATTTTGACCAATTAAAATTGCAATTTGTTTTGATTGTATTTTATATGTATTCGGCCCGACCCTTGTTTGACTGTTGCGTGATTATTTAACTGTTATGGTTTGGCCCTTGTTTTGGCCCATTGTTATAATAGTTTAGACTTTGGGTTGGCCCACATTTCTGGGTTCAAAATTGTAATTAGGTTTTTCCTTTTACGAAATCTTCTACTTTGGCAAAAGTTGTCATCAAGAAGACCCGAAGATCCGATCGATGTCAATAGGCGTCTCAAGGTCAGTGGGAGCTTACATAACATGCACGCTACATGAAGATGCCTGCCTTGTGGTTGTTTTGTACTTTTGTCCCGTGACCCATTTGGTCTCGCTAAAAGGCTCTAGCAAGACCAAAACCCTAATGGCCGAATACATATTCGTTTTGCTTGTTTTGGTTGCTTGGTTTAATAGTCGTATTACACACCAACTGAAACACCGAAATCCTTTTAAAAATGATTTTAAAACTGAGAATACAATCAATAGGTTTCAAGTTCTAAAAACTTTTACAACTTGACCTAAGTTTTCATGTAACCACCTTGAGTTTTTTTTTTTGGAAATTTTCAAATTTTATAAAACTCAATTAAACTTAATAAGTCATTTATTAACTTTTGACTGGTTGCATAACTCGCGACAACCTAGTTGTAATTTTACATAATAGGTTATTTAAAAATGAATGTCCCGAGTGATGATAGGGTTTATCGTTTGTGTCCAATGATCACCAATATTAAAATTGATTTTAATATCCCTATCTGGTAATAAAACAAACTGATAGTTCGTGCCATCCTATCTCAAGTCGAACTTGGAACGTATTAACCGGAGCATCAGTGTTGGAGTATTTCAACACCGCACTTGGTGCCGAGGGTACCTTCTGAGGCGAGGACATTGGAGTATTTCAACACCGTGTCCGTCGCATCGACCATTTAGGATTACTATCGCTTTAGATGTATATGTTCGTAGTGTTGGAGTATTTCAACACCGCGCTACGGGTGTGTATTGCTGAAGTGGGCACGGATGAGGCTAAACGTATCGCAAAATATACAAGTATGTGTATAGCGGCCTCATATCGAGAGTTGTGACTGTGATTTCGCAAGTGACACCCGCTGTCATTTTGGTTACGCAAATTTGCTCCTGAGGCTCATTTGGCGGTCTCAAGTAAACTTGTCTAATCGAATTCTCAATTTTCTTATAAAATAAATCTTACCAATTTATAATAAGAAAATACTCTATATCAAAAATACTAATGTATTGTGCTTTGCTTATCATTTCATAACGGCTAATGAAAACAAATCCCTTCTCCTTTTAAATCAGTCCTCTAGTAGGACAAATCAAATAACACCAACTTTCATCTTGTTGAAACAAGCTCAGAAAATGTTCTGACTTTTTTTCATAAACTCTATGTCTTGAAGAGCCCAATCGCCGTTGTTGTGTTCCTTATAGGAATACAACGCGCCTGGATTAAGTAACATAACACTAACACCTCTAAGGTAGATAGTATTATGCAGGCTCACATGTTTCCTGATAGTCAGCAAAAATGCAAGACTTGAGTATCAATGACATAACAAACAAGCTTAACTGCATGTTTCGTTTCTATATGGAGAAGAGCTCCATGCAAGGCTCTTCTCCATAGGACCATGTCATTAAGATGAAAGGGTACCAGTATCACCTGATTCAACTTGGTTACCCCACGAGTATCTGGGCTTATACCTTTTCACTACTATAGAACCAGTAATACTGTGTGCTTTAGTGAAAAGTTCAACCAGTTGATAGCATTATGCTCAATTGACACTTCGTGTGTCATAGGTGATTGCTACCGTGTTAAAATGCCTCGTACCAAGAAAAGAGTATCGACTCTAAGGGCAATAAAAGGCTGTGATCATTTGGCATCAACGCCCATGGCAAAAGATTTGTACGATCATTGCTGCATCATCATGACAAGCACCAGTGCTCCATGAACAACAAATCGGGTACTATACACTACCCCGTTAAGCTCAAAGAAAATGGAGAACGTTAGACTTCTCTGTTGGTATTCAAACTAATGTTATTAGATTTTCACGAGTATTCCCCAACGCATGCATGCATGCCTTGTAGGAACGTGAAAATAAGAAAAGCTTAAATCGAGGGACACATGATTCGAATTACCCTTTTAGGCCATTTGCTTTCAATCATGTCTTTCACTCCTTGGTAGTATTCAAAACAAGTGGTTGTTTTGACCTAGCTCGTCTGGGATTAATACTTTGCTTTTCACTGGTTTTATATCAGACTAATAACATAAGTTGAAGTTTCTTTATGAAACATACCTGGTTCTAATGATTCTTGTTTGTGACTTATTCGTGTAAGCAAGACATGCATAAAAGGATACGGCCCAACTGGACCCTATGATCCACCATGGGATTAAGTTTCCTGATACGTGTCGTGCTTTCACAAACTCACAACCAAATCCTTCACTCATTCGAGTGAACTGTTAAATGTTCTTTCTAGGCTTAGACACTCTTGTGTTGGCAAACCTAAAAGAACCATATAACAAGAATCATAAAAGTTACTTCATAACTATGACGGTAATCATAGTGAATATGCTTATGGTTATAAGCATCAATGAAAATTCTTGAGTTGTACAAGAACATTTCAAAATGAAGTCAAAGAACCAGCTTTACAAATACGATCACAATTCTAAGTCTGATCGTAATAAAGAATACCTAAGCTTGACGAATCCTAAAATCATCTTAAGATATGTGAAAGATTTTTCACTAATCTGGTCCTACGTGCACAGCCTTGACCTGAGCACATGATAGGAATCAAACGATGCTTGTCAACGTTTGAAAGATGGTATATAGGAAGTATTTGCCATACACACCCCTGTTGAGTATCACTCTCTTCATCACCACTCGCCTGATAGATCTAGTATCGAATGTCTTTTGACAATGAGAATTTATTCTCGTTAGATACTACATATAACAATGGATACTACTTCCACCATCCATATGGAATTCTAATTCCACACAGAAGATAGAAAGTTGTGTTCTGGCTTCTGAAATGGAAGGTTAAGTTCCCAAGTTATTTAACTGGAACTAGAAGTAAAGGACGTTGATCTTGAAGTGGTTCAAGAGTCACAAATCCATTGTTCGCATATTTCCTGACCAACAAAAGTTTGTTGCATTAAACAGGAAATACATATTTAAACACACTTGCAAATTCAAAATTGCAATATCAGATCTTGAATATGAGAATGGCTTAATGCCATAATTTGATGTGTTTACATAAAGGCTAGTGGGAGCACTCTATCAATCCTCACCCGTATGACGATGATATACTGAAAGATAAAATAAAATCCTTATGTGATTATACATAATGTGGATTTTATGGTACAAAGAATTTAAAAGAAGTTTCTTACTGGATAGAGATCCATAGGTATAAGCAACTTCTGGGGCAATATAAATCACACATTGAATATGTGATTAAACAAAGATGTCACTGTACAGAGTTACATTAATGACATCAAAAGGGAGAGATCACTGTACAGAGTTACACTGGGGTTGTCACTGTACAGGGTTACACTATGGACACCAAAAGGGAAAAATCAATGTACGCAAGTTACATTGATATCGTGAATTGTTGAACACAATACACTAAGTTGCATTGGTATTAACATTCACCATGTAGAAATACACTACTACAAGTTTTCATGATTGACCAAGACACCTCTTGCTCATAATAAAGATTTTACATTGTGGCAGATTCCACAACTAAATCTAAATTAATTAGCCAACTCAAGTGACATTAAACTGCTGCTTGTCTGAAAGGTTCAGAAGGATTCTTGACATGGTTAGAGTTTTAACCAAACAAGACATTGTGATCACACAGTAACAATGGTGAATACCAAGGATCACTATGATCACAAAACCAGCACACTTTGAGGAAATTCCACTATTCAGAGAAATACTGGAACAATGAAATATTGGATAACCAAAATGATAGCACATTTCAAAACCTGGTCGGTAAAACAATGAATTGCAAGACTCATTAACCTCATACTAATGATGTTCGACCAATATACACTACATGTATGTTTTGAACTAGTATTTGGATGTACGAACTCTAACAGTTATACATTATCATCCGGCTTCCTCTAAAGGATTAGACGTAAAAGCTAAATTCTATAACTGTGTTCGATTTTAATACGTTTAAATCCATGAATAAATGCATATTATTCCTCACAGTCGATCAGAATCGTGGACACGAATCTGAAGTAAGACTACTTATGACTTTGGACTCAAGACATTGACAATCCAAACTCACATGCATTATTTCATAATGATGCTGAGGAATAGATGTATTATTCTAAACTGTCCGTAGTCGTTCAGACTCGTGGGAACGAATCTGAAGTAAGACTATTTTGACTTTGGACTCAATGGTTGACAATCCAGACTCACAGACCTCATTGTGGAATGACGTTGGACGTAACTCGCATCAAACCATCTTCATGGATTCAATCATAAGATGGATTTGATTAATGGTATACTCATTAGTATCCTTAGACCTGAGATACATGAGCGACCTCCCCTTTACCAAAGACTGTTCTTTGATTGTAGCTTAACGCTGTCGCGTAACTGCCAGTCATAACGGCTACTTTTGGGAATGGATCTGAAGTTCAGTGGGAGCTGTATGTAGTCGAGATGGGATTCTGTACTCTTGCACTAATCATGCAACAGCTAGACATCATGGCGCCCTCGTTGATTCCAAGTGTAAAGTGTAAGGCCTTACCCAAACCTACTGTGTGTTTGTTTTGGACCACTTCGAATCTATATCGAGAAACATAATGATTGAACATTAGATGAGAATGAATTGAATCCATGTCCATCGTTCAATTGATGTCATATATGGAAGGGATACAATGACTTTGAATTACCACAAGTCTAATATCAGTTGCTCTCAACAGATATACCTTGGTTGTTGACTTGAAGTGTCATAACTGGTTGGGACAGTCATGTGTAGCTAGAGCACCTCTGTCTGTTTCTTAGATCTTGTCGCGATCAGTCCAAGTGGGAGACTCTTGGATATTATGTGTCCTGACCCGACAAATCTTGAACCCGACCCGGTTACGACCCGTAAGAGTTACACCGGGTGCAACGAACTCTAAATCCGCTTACGAGTTAACCGGTAAAAGAAACGAAAACGTTTGATTATATATATTATTTATAATAGTTATAAATAATTAATAATCAATAATATTATTATTACCGACTTTATAATAATGGGTGAAAGATATTTAAATAAAAGTGGTTTATTTAAATTCACGGTCGAGCTATTCGTTATTGAAATATTTTCTAACGTTAACTCGTGGGCTCGCGTACGAGATGGGCTTTATATTCGAGAGGGGCCCGTCGCGAATTAATGGTCATCTAATAAATATTAGATGATTAGGGGATTAACCCTAATCACCTATTAATGCTCGACGGCACAAAAAAAAAGGAGATTCGAAAATCTCCTTTTTCTTTTCCTTCTCTCGGACGAAAAACAAACGGCAAGCCGTTTCCGCAAATGCCGTTCCGCGTCGATCGCCGCCACCGCTCGTCCAGTGGCCATCTTCGCACCACCATAACCTGGTGGTGATTGCTAGTTAGGGTGTTCCGTCAGTCAACGCCCGTAGACCATCTTACGGTCTAGAGATCGCCGCCTCGTACGCCCAGATCCGCTGCTCGGTTTGTCGTCAATCGCCGCCGCAAAACCCGCCGATCACTACCGTGAAACTCGACGCCGCCATCGCCGCCGTCGCCGCCGCCGTCGCCGCCGTTCGCCGTCGTCACCACCGTCACCCGCCGCCACCACCGCGGATCGCACGCCGTCACATGACCGTCGCCCGTCGACGTGAGTCTGACGCTTTTCGTCGTGTGCCGTCTCCGGTTGCAATCAGATCTGAATCTGATTGATCTCGTAGTCTCGCGAGACGGAACGTCTGTCAAGACGTACTCTCGTGATGCTTAATGACCACGGGTCATAAACGCCGTCCCGTAGCGGTACGCGACACCGGACCACGAGAATAATCGCGATACGCGACAACCGTCTGAGACCGAAAGTGGTTCGTTCCGTTTCAACCTAGCGCTTCGTTCGTTGAAACTCGGTGTCTCGAACGTTTGTTCAACACCGCCAAGGTATATCTAAACTCACTATTAGTTTAGATTATTTATTTATTTATTTCTGTGTTTGCGTGTTCGGTAATCGGATCCTGTTGCGTACTGGTATTTGTGTTATCTGATTAATTAGTTTTAATATATATAATTTGTTATACATGCATATATATATATTTATATATATAATTTTTATTCCGCTGCGTTACAGAATTAATTATAAATTAATTCGGTAAACTTTTTTACAAACTATTAATCTATCCGTCACGTGAAATTTAAATATGTCACCGGGTGACCCGAATACCACTGCCAAATCCCAACAGTGGTATCAGAGCCTTGATTACCACGCGCAAATCGGAACCGGTCGATTTTAAACCGGTGGATTCGCAAACTGGGGTTAAACACCCGAAAGTTGCGAATCAGTTTTATATGTGTTGCATAATTAAATTGCATTTTGGTCAACTTTATTTTGACCAATTAAAATTGCAATTTGTTTTGATTGTATTTTATATGTATTCGGCCCGACCTTTGTTTGACTGTTGCGTGATTATTTAACTGTTATGGTTTGGCCCTTGTTTTGGCCCATTGTTATAATAGTTTAGACATTGGGTTGGCCCACATTTCTGGGTTCAAAATTGTAATTAGGTTTTTCCTTTTACGAAATCTTCTACTTTGGCAAAAGTTGTCATCAAGAAGACCCGAAGATCCGATCGATGTCAATAGGCGTCTCAAGGTCAGTGGGAGCTTACAGAACATGCACGCTACATGAAGATGCCTGCCTTGTGGTTGTTTTGTACTTTTGTACCGTGACCCATTTGGTCTCGCTAAAAGGCTTTAGCAAGACCAAAACCCTAATGGCCGAATACATATTCGAGTTGGTAGAAGCTAACTTCGACCAGCTGCAACAAATGATGAGCAAAATCGCGAGAGAGAAACGGGTCAAAGGGGTGCAGATGAAAGCTCACGCTCCTCAGGTTCCCTGCCGCACCTACAATTCGGTAAAGGTAAGAACAAATACGACAAAGTACCAACCGAAAACGCGGCAGTCACATATCGCCAAACGACCACCCAAGGAGACCCCTCCAAGGCGCCGGCTTAGACGGCCGCCATGCAAAGCTCAACGAGGCCAAGGGCTGGAGTTTTGGACTCCACTGATGGACTCGGGAGTCCCTACATCGCAACTCCCATCCGAATATTTTCCCTTGTGGGCTGCACACCAGTGGAAGTTGTTGTTTGGAGGTGCCCCTGTGACAAATCAAGGTGGCGCCCCAACGAACGGGGGCACGTCAGATGGCTACACACCATCCGGTGAGTGACCAAGGGCATCGCGACAAATGGACGTGCAACCCTACCGATTTCCGAACTTCGAGGACTTGGAACCGCTCTTGGCAAGCCCATACGTGCCTCCAAACAGGAGCAAGTTTAGTAGGCAAATCGAGCTCTTCGAATGCCCGCGAAAAACAAAGCTACCTACTGTTAGGGCTGATAATCCGGGATCCTGGCCGGAAGCTCAAATGGTTCAATATCCTTACGCAAGTTCAGGATCCTGGCAGGTTCGAGCATCCTGAATTACAGTTATCAACTAACCCGTTTGTTTTTCCCATGTGTCTTATTAATTGTAGGGTCAAAGAAACGTGTAGACAAGCCTAAAGACTCGGACAAATGATATAGAACGTGGACTAAGTGGTCCACAATGTTCATATTGGCTTAGTTGGGAGAATCCCTAAAATATAGGACAGTTGGTTATATTATTTCAGGATGCTCGCCAGAAGCTCAAAGGATCCTGAACTACAGTTATCGGTTAACCGTTACAATTGTCCACGTGTCTTAATTGATTGCAGGTATTAAGGGATGTGTAAATGATGTCTAAAGACCCGGTCAAGGCTTTATGGGACGTGTTGTAACTGACTCCAACGTTCACAAAGACTTGAAGACTCAATCCCTAGTTTTTAGCCAAGTTAGTTAATGTATTTTTGACTATTTAAACGAGCTCTAGGTCATTCATTCAGGGAGAGAACGCACACACACACACCTGATTTACGATTAGCATTCTCTATAACACTTGTACCAAAAACTTCCGTCATATAAAAGTTTTAGGAGGCAGGTACTTTGAACCGGCCCCCGAGGTTTTTTGCTAGGCTCCTTGAGGATACTCAAGGATTCCTGGATTTTCCCTCGTTACATCCTCGTGTCGACACTCAAACTTGCATTTTTCTTGTTAATTTCATCAAACACTCTACCTCACTTACAAAGTTTGATCAACTAATTGCTTAGGCAGTTTTTGACCAAAACAATTTGGCGCCCACCGTGGGGCAAACGGTGTTTGAATTCGATTAAGAGCCTTGATCTTCTTCCTATAACCGATTCTTGAAAATGTCGACTCAACCAAAGTTTACCTCAAAACCTATTTCATCCTCTAAGCCCACTGTCAGCATCGGTTTCCCCCCAATGACGAAGAAAGTAGCTAATACTGATGCTAAAAGAGTGGAATACCCCACTTTTACTGGATCTCAAGGTACGTCCACTAACTCTGCTATTTCTAATAACGATCTGTATGTTTTGATCAGGCAGATGAAGTCTCATGTGGATGAGCAAGCCAAAACCAATGAGAAAATGATGAAGGAGATCATGGAGTTGAAGAAATCAAAGAAACCAGTAGAGGAAATCAGTCCTTTGATGCCAAAATCATTCGGTTTGACTCTCCGGAAATATCGGAGCAGCCGAACAGAAAATAAACCCCTCTACTGCTCCAAAGTCAGGTATTGCAACAGCTACTACTGCAGGATTCTCAGGCTCTCAGCATCAGAAGACTTCCAGGGTAATAGATCTGGAATACTTTGGATTCTATTCCGAGCAGCCCCCAGAATCTTATTACGGTGGATATGGAAGTCAGCAGCCGCCGAGATGCTCGAGCCAGCAACCAGCCGAGTTTTCAAGCCATCGGGTGCCGACGGTCTCGATACAACAACTATATCTCAATCACAACGGTTTGCGACGAGAAACCTTCATGAGCCTTGGAGTCAGCAGTCAGCAGCACCTACTACTCAGATGCTACAGAGATCTTCATCTCGGCCATTCCAACAATATCGGAGCCGCTTCCGAGCTGCTCAGGATCCTCATGGATCCTTATTTTCTAATCCTACTGTCTCTGCAGGCACATTCCCAGGTTCATCTCAGGAGATGCATGAGGAAGACTTCATCCCCATGTAAGTGGGAACCACAACTGAGCCGACCATCCTAAGAGATGCTGAATATGGACCCCAGATCCATCTCCAAACTTCCAGGGCCGGTAACAACTTTGATAATTTTTATGTAAACCCTAACCAAGGAACTGTGCAGGATACAGGTATCAACCCGACTATTGCTAGGGAACTTCAAAGATTAAAAGACATGATCTCGAGTGTCCCTGGTGTTATCCGTCCAATTCCTGAAGTGCTAGCAGGCACACTATGTCAAAAAGTGGCTTTGGCCACGGTTTTTTTGATATCGCATAGCCACTGTTTTGTAAAAAAACGTGGCCAAAGGTAAGAAATTCTCGTTTTAGCCACATATATTTTGTACCCGTGGCCAAATATATAGCCTTTGGACCCTTTTAGCCACGTATTTTTTTGTTTATGTGACAACAACAATCAGTTGTAGTGGCTTTAGCCACTGTTTTACAAAAACATGTGGCACTTATTTGTCACACTTAAAAAAGAGTGGCGAAATGCACCAAACGGCGACGGAATTTTTATGATTTTTTATTCGTGTGACCAAAAAGGAATGTATGGCCACGCTTAAATAATGTTGTGTGACGAAAGAGTAGATTTTATTACTTAGTAAATTAAAAGAAAACAAAACTATTAAGTATATATTATGTGTGGCTAAATGTGAGCAATGGCCACGCTTTTTACTTAGTTATGTGGCTAAAAGCTAGTACATATGGCCACTGTTATTAGGTTGTGTGACTAAATATTAGATGACTAATGGTCACGGTAGGTTGTGAGTGACAAAAATCTATTACCTATGGCCACATATATTAACCGTGACTAAATGGTAGGTTGTGAGTGACAAAAATCTATTTTATGGTCACGGTAATATTAAACGCGTGGCGAAAAAGAGAAGATTTGTGTTTATATGTTTATCATTTTTTATTATCTTGTGATATGGCCACTCATATTAAACATTGGTTGCGTGACAAATTATGACAAATGGTCACGGTATATTAATTTTAGGTGGCTAAAAGAAGACAAACAGTCGACGACGCTTGTAATCATGATTATTTCATTTACTTATATCTCTGTATCAGTTTTCATTATCATCTCCACCATGCCCCTTTTCTCCCAATCTCTCTCTCTCTGTTTTTCGTCCATCATCGCCAGAAAAAAATGTGGAATTGGTGTCATCCGTATGTGGAAAACGGTAAGTTATCATCTTCACCACTGAAGTTCGATTGAAATTTTCGTCTCAGATTTGGTAATTTTATCTTATGCAGGGCCCATAATGGTTCATACAAATGCTTTACTGAGAGCAGATTTTAAGTTATTATATAATTTTATAACAATCAGCAGTAAGGGCCCATATGAGGTTTGCACGCCCTGTTTGTTGCAACCCTAAACTTGAACAAGGTAGTTGATCTCACTACCCTCCTTTCTTTCTTTTACTCATTCCTTGATTAATTTATAATGTGCTTGATAAATTATGATTTATTATTGTTATTAATAATAGATCTAACTTTAGTTGCAACATTGGGTGGTACCAATCACTCAAATGGCCCGGATAACGATGTTGGATTGTGGAAGGGGAACGATGTAGGAGATGTAGCAAAAGAGATGCTTCTTCACCATTTTCAGTTCCCTCAGCCCCAGACAATCTGAAAACGAAAATGGCGGACGAAGGCGGTAGGAAATCAGGTACCGTGAAGTGGTTCAATGACACCAAGGGGGTTTCGGCTTCATAACTCCTGGGAGCATATTATAAGTTATTATATAATTTTGTAAAGTCAGCGGCAAGGCCCGGCACATGTTGTGGTTTGCAACACCTGTATTGTCCAGGTGCTTCTCTCGCTTCTTGCCCCATGAACCTGATTTCTTCCAGCCACTTCTTCACCATTTTCAGTTGATCAGAAGCAAGTGCATGTGAGAAAGCAGCAAGTAGCCGTTATATGATGATTCTCAGACAATCTCTCTAGAGCACCATGTGAGAAGCAAAGAGGGATTTGTCTTCAGCCATTTCTTTTCCCTTTAAGTTAGTAGTTTTAAAGTTGTAATTTTATAGATCAATGTATTAATGGAATCATACCCCCTTTGGATTATGTGTATGTAATTGTGAGAAAGCAAAGAGGGATTTGTCTTCAGCCGCTTCTTTTCCCTTTTATGTAATGAATTGATTTTTAATTTAATATAATGTATTTTCATCCGTTTCTGTTCATCTTCTCTCAATCCGGATGAAATCTTCTCCCTAAGGTTATAGTCTTCTACATATATATATTAGGTTGTGTGACTAAATATTAGTGTATAGAGAATTGTATTCACTACTACAAAAACTGCTTTCCTTGACACGCGAACGATGACACTCGATTATTCTTGACATGCAAAAACTGAAGTGTCAAAATAAAATGTCATTTATAGGTAATTCCTAAGAATTCATGACGCGCATTTTTGAGTGTCAAGAATTTCTGTCATATTTCAAAAAAAAAAACACGGAGGACACTTATAATGTGAGTGTCAAGAAGCTGGCGTCGTTTTTTATTTTTTTTGACGCCAAAATTTTCCCCAAATTTGACCTAGTTTTCACTTTTCCCCCAAATATTTCCCCCCCCCCCCCAAATACTTTTCCTAACCCTAAAACTCTCCCGCTCACTCTCCTCCGCCTCACAAAAGCTCATCCGCTCCCCCCCCCCACTCGGTTCCCCCGCCTCTCCTCCGTCTCTCGACCGGAAGAAAAAAGGCTACGCCCCCGCTCGGTCAACTGTAATAACTGAAGAGAAGTCATAGCTTTAGCTCAAATCCCCCAAACACCACTAATCGATGATACTCCCTGTCTCCTTTGCGACACCTGAAACTCTTTAGGGTTCATTAAGATTAGTTTGATATGGAGTTGCAAAATCTAACAAAAATCAGAATCAAACACACAAACTTCGCAAACTTCGCAATTATCCACGCCTCTCGATTCTTCTTCTTCTTCTGTTCCAATCGGCGCCAAAGTTATCGTCACCGTTGATCCTCTCCTGCCTAACAACGATTTCTCATCTACTCAGGTACATTGATGTTATGTTTCGTCTTCTTCTATTATGTTATAACTGTGAACCCTATGTGCTCCGTATATATGTGCTCAACATGTGAGATTGTGAGTTGTTCACATTTGTGATGTACTCTGCTCGAAATTGTGAATAATTAAACCTAGATTTTGGCTGATTTCGATTATCATGATTTTCGTTTAGTTGAGCGGAAGTTCTGTTTGAGTTTGAGTTTAGTTGATGGCAACAGCAGGGTTGATTTTCGTTTTGTCCTTCTTTCTTTAGTGGTTGGTTTATTTCACTAGTATGACTTCGGTTTTATGCACCGTTTTAAGGTTGCATTGACATTGGCTATTCTCTCTTATTTTCCTTGATCGATTTCGCAGGTTTAGGTTTACTTTTAGGTCAATTTCGCAGGTACCTGTTTTCCGAAACCTCAGTTTCAAGTCGGTGATTTGTCGTTCACTTATCAACCAGGTTTTCTATATACTTTACTGTCTTTGTGAAATTAGAGTTTCAGTTTTCTGAAATCTCAGTTTCAAGTGGGTAATTTCAAAATCTTTGATTAGTTTTTTCATTGTCAAATTTTCTTGAATACTTCATAATCTGTGAACTCATTCCGATGGTTTTGCATGTGGGTTTTTCCTCATTCTCCGAGGTTTATTCTCAATAACTGTTCATGAGCACTATGTCTTCTTTAAGATTTACTCTTTTTATTTGTCCGTCTGTCTGCAATAAGGTTTCTGCCTTCACTTCCACCACCATGGCACCATGGGCTTATAGGTAGGTTATACGATCTGAGTACTTGCATTACTAAAAGATCTTATTTCTAATAAGCCTAATTTGTAAAAGTCCCAACTTTTAAGGAATTAAAGAACAAAGTGCTCACCCATTTAGGTTGAAAGTAAATTTACAAATAAAGTAATTTGTTTTTTTTTTTTGTATGTGTGTTTTATGAATGAGTGGTTGCCTTAAGGGTTTCATGAACCTTACAGTTAGTTCTAAAGCATCTTGAAAGACATAAAACCGATCTTCTTAAAGATCTATTTGTTATCTCATATCATATTATATAACTTTTACCGACACCCAATGGGCTAATACTAGAGTTAGAGTGTATTGTGAGTTATTAACAGTGTGTTAAATGGGTTGTAACCAGTTGCACTTATAAGACCATTATTACTTTTCACATCTTCCTTGCATCTGAAATGCTTATGGCTTTTCTTTATTATGTTCCGAAAATGAAAATCGATACTTAAAATTAATGACTCGCGGTGCGAAGCCCGCGTGGTAAATGTCTTGTTTCTACTAAAATAAAATATTTGTTGTAATATTTGGACTCGAAGGGGCTGTTAAGTTAGCAATATTTGAACATCATTTAAGATAATCAGGTTGTGTGCAGTAAAGATAGACTTTGGGAGTTGGGGGTTCTTTGAATCTGATTGAAGCGGTTCCCTTAAACTAATAGTTTTAGTTTGACCCAGTTGGGCTGTTTGAGATGACAAAAAAAACAATTGACCCATTCATAACTAAATGGGTCAATGGCCACTTCTAGTCATCAGCATTATTTTGTTTTTATGTTATCATCTTACTAGTGTCATAATTTTTGCAGGCATTTATCCATGGTTTAAACATGCATTATTACTCTATTGCCATTAGTTACAGGAAGAATAAACTAGATGAGAATATGCTACTTAACCTTCACAAGAAAAAATGGACTGATGGGCTGACACTTGAACCATTTGATATCCATTCCAAAACAAACGAGCAGACTGTCCAGGTAACAATGTTGAGGTTGAAAAAAATCCTAATTAAATAGTTCCTTAGTAGATCTGAAGTCTGAACTTTGTTTTAGGATGAACTATTCAGAGAAAATTTGAAGAATATGCATTGTTTGAGAAGAGAAGGCAGGTGCTACTGTTTGAGAAGAGAAGGCATTGTTTCAAAGAATATGCATCTTTGAAACTATGTTGAGGTTGAAAAAAATCCTAATTAAATTGGTTTATACATTTTTATGTCTTTAAACAAATATCTTTAATGAGTCCTTGACAACTTGCTTCTTTATTGGGATTGAACCTGAGTTTACTTTTACTTCTTTACACTGGAGAAAGGACTAGCAATTGATACCACTGCTCTGTTTGTTCTTAGGATTTCTGACATTTTTAGAGTTAAGTATGGTTTTAGTCCCTGCACACAACTTCATCTAGTATCCTCTCCGATGCAATCTGTTATCAAAGAGTTAAGTCATCACAAATTGTAGGTTCTTATTAACTGCAGGAATAACAAAAAGCTTCTAGGCCATGTTAGGGCATTTGATCGACACTGCAATATGGTGCTGGAAAATGTCAGAGAGATGTGGACTGAGGTCTGTTTTTTTAATGAAATTAACTTATGTTCGTTCTTTTTGTTTCATCTTTTAATACTACAAACTGTCCACTTTTTTATTATTTTGCGGTTTTTGAATATCAGGTGCCCAAGACAGGAAAAGGCAAAAAAAAGCTCTCCCGGTTAACAAAGATAGATTTATTAGCAAGATGTTTCTTCGAGGCGATTTGGTCATCATTGTGCTTAGAAATCCCAAGTAAAAGGTATTTTGCTTTGTTCTTCTTCTTGAAACATTTAGGCCTTTCTGTTTTTTTGATGCCTCTGATAGATTACTAATGTAGAATCATAGACTTCTGCTTTTTCTCACTCCTGTTTTCTTATGCACGTTTAGTAAGCTTAGATGCTATGTTATTCAACCAGCAGTTTTCTACAAATTATGCTAAGGAATTATCAGGAAATGTATACATGAGTAAAGGTAATAAGAACTTGGATTTAATTTATTATTTACTTTTCAGATTCAAAAGGTACAAGGCTGTTACAATTCTAATTGATAGCCCTGGGGGTAGTACTCTTCCTTTTATTAATTTGGGGGTTCTATAATGTGAAATAGGCAGGAAATAATCAGGGCATATGCCCTTTCCGTTCAGCCAATCCAAACCCTATCTATGGCAGTTAATATTTCCAACTACAGAATTAGTTTCATACTTGTTCCACAAACACTCAGATTTATTTTTAAATGTTGATTTTGACTTGGTGTAGGTTGTTGGAACTTGAAGTGGCAGCTCTGGGTTTTGGTTATTGTGAGGCATATAAAAGTGATGAAGAAGAAGATTACTTGTAAGTATTATTGGAATGTATATCAGATTGGGATTTCTAGTGTTGAGTCCACATGTATATTTTCATCTTGTTCAATTACTTGTAAGCATTGATGTAAACTCATGTTAACTTTGTAATATTTGCTATATATATGAAATGTAGTATTTTTGCTATAATTGTATTTTTATTTTGCATTTTTAGGTTAATTATCATTTAATGTAGAAATTAGTGATTCTATAGAAATATTTTTTTTTATATTTTTTTACATTCTTGACGCGCAAATCTGCGTGTCATAAACAGACGACACAAAAAAATATTATAAATAAAAATATATTAATCACAGACGACACCCTTTCTTGACACGCAAAATGGGTGTCAAGAATGGAGTGTCAAGGATAGCGTGTCATTGTTCGCGCGTCAAGAGCTTCTTGACACGCATTTTGCGCGTCAAGAAGCTTCTTGACCCCCGCATCCTTGACGCGCATTTGCGTGTCAAGAAGGCACTTTCTTGACACGCAATGCACGTCAAGAATGCCAGTTTTTGTAGTAGTGATTCAACCAGAATGATTTTAATTCACTAGATAATGGGTTTAAATACATGGGAATATCCAATAGACTACGAACAGAAATAACAACTATAGTATATATAGTTCATCCTGAAGAACTCTAGTTTATCCGGTTCATCCTGAAGAACTGTAGTTCATCCTGTTCTATTATTGAATAATTACTCTTGATCCTGAAGAACTCTAGTTCATCCGGTTCTACTCTTCCTGTTCTTCCTGAGGAATTATAGTTCATATGGTTCTGTTCTTGTTAGTTCATACGGTTTTGTTCTTGTTCCAATTTATTGAAGAATTAAAATCTAGCCAGTTTATAAATCCTATCATCCACTATTAGACAATCAAAAATTATAAATTGTAGCAAACAAGGCTTGAACCTTCATACGGTTCTGTTCTTGTTAGTTCATACGGTTTTGTTCTTGTTCCAATTTATTGAAGAATTAAAATCTAGCCAGTTTATAAATCCTGTCATCCACTATTAGACAATCAAAAATTATAAATTGTAGCAAACAAGGCTTGAACCTGGGTCAGTCAAAAGAAAGGAACTCACTACAAGATTAAGAAGAACCATTGAGACAGAAGTGTTAATTGGTTATATTTTAACCAGAACTTATTTAATTACTCCCATCACATAAGAAATAATTGATAAACAAAATTTGCGTTGCTAAAGGTAATAAATAGACACGGTAAAAACAGGATTTGCGTGGTAAAGGTAATAAATATACACGGTTATCTTGGCCTGACCTTTCCACTTCTTCCCACCATAGCTGGTAGCGTGCCCTGTCTGCCTTTAAATTTCCACTTTTTCACCACCAAAATCTTCTGTACGAACGTATTTCCTGATCAACAAGAAAAAAAACTTCGATCGATCAATGGCTGCCTTTGGTAAACAATGGAGGATTAGGGGTGTTAATGAACCAGCACCCTACTACGGCAAGACTCCCCGTAAGTGTATTTTCACTCAACAATGGCTGTACGTTTTTATTTTTAGGGTTTTATGTTTTTTAGTTACTTACTCTCTACTCTGCATTTGGGTTTTTTACAGGTGGTCGGAGGTTCACCCTAAAGGTCCATCACTGTGGCGATTTCCACCGGAATGCCGCCGGCCAGGATGTGTGGAAGGGAAAGGTAGATTATGTCGACTATGTCGACATTCGCATATTTGATTGTCATGATCTGGATCAAATGGTGCAATACCTAAACCACACATCGATTGGGTATTTCCTCATTTACTGGAGGATCCCACCTCTGTCCATCATATACGGGCTTGAGTACGCTGATTTCATCACTCCCGAAGTTGTAAGGGATATGAAACTTCATCTCCAGGGACCGGAGGGGGAGAGAGAGCTGGATGTGTTTTTAAATGCCA
>JBCNJP010000003.1:75016581-75066503 GCA_039602395.1 Deinandra increscens subsp. villosa
CACTCAGTATCCCTCCTAATACCATTACTTCTTTTCCCCATTTAGTTAACCTGTTTAATAACCAGTTTTCTTACAGCAGGAGCTTTGAGAAGCTCACGGGTGACTTGTACATAATAGTTCAGAAGCCCAACGAATCCCTGAGGGATTATGTGGCCAGATTCGGTCAAGAAGCTTTGGATATCCCCAACCTAGATATGGCAGCTGCTGTAGAAGCTTTCAAAATGGGAATTAGAGGGGATTCCCGCTTTTATGATGACTTGGTTATGACCCTTTGCAGGAACCTTGATGAAGTCAGAACAAGGGCATTAAGATTCATCAGATTGGAAGATGATAAGAAGGTCCAGAAAAGAGGTGATGAGTCATTAGGCAGAAGGAGAGATTCTCCCGGAAAGCAACAACGAGCCAAACCCTATTGTCTCCAGTTTGCCATCTTCTCAAGACGGAGCGTGGTCTGGTCAAGCTTAAGTTCAGAGGCCTCAAGCTTCTGCTCAGCTGCCTCAAGCTTCTGCTCAGCTACTTCAAGCTTCTGCTCCATTGTCTCCAGTTTGCCTTCAAGATCAATCACCTCGTGGCTTAGCTTATCAATGCCCTGTACCAAAGCAAAACACGCCAGAATCAACAAGGGAAGTATTATAACTACAACTTTAACATACTTCTCTATTATTAAACTATACTTACAATGTTCACCACAGCTGTCAGTGAGAGCAACTTGTTGGCAACTGCAACAGGAGGAAGATCATCAAAGCTATCCACATTGATAGTGGAGTCTGGAGCCTTACGCTTCTTGGCAGAAGAGGTCTTGGATCGAGTGCTGGGGGCCCGGAACTTAGGGGCTGAAACGTCTGTGGGAGCCTTGCTGCTGGTTTCCTCAGTCTTCTCTTTCTTGGCGATGAGCAGTTTGAGATCCTTGAAGGAGAAGTTGGAAGCTGAACCTGGAGCTTCATCATAAACAGAAAGGGACCAGTTTCCAGAAATAACAAAGTGTAATTTAAATCAAAGAGAGAACAAGTTCCTACAAGTACCTGTAGACATGGTTCTCGAGGGGCTGAGAGGTTGCTGGGAGATACTTCTAGCACTTGAAACGTCTTCGGGTTGATAGCTTCTTTCTGCCACTGGGATGCTGTAGAGATCCTTGAGCTTCTTGGAGGATTCACGGGTTGGCTTGATCAGAGCTTTAAACTTGGGCGCTGTAAAGACAAGAAGTCAAGCATATCAGTTAAGTATAATTGAGGAGTATATGGAATTAAAATATTACAAAAACTCTTCCTACCCTTGACAACCCATTGGGTAGGAAGGTTCTCGCAACCAACAAGGCTACTCCTTTTGACAAAGAAGAATTGACGCTTCCAATCATGGTCATTGTGAGAAACCCTAGGGATCATCTGGGCTTCTCCGGTGGTGGAGAGAAAGAAGGATTCGCCACACCATGGGCATTACTTGGGAATAGGCAAGGTTGGTGACTGAGAAGAAATCGGTGACCAAATCCGGAAAAGGGAATGTCATTCCGAGCAGAAAAGGGTAGTAAAGAAAACAAACCCAGCCGTCGGAGATGTGGTCGGCTTTCAAAGAAGGATCGAATGGACGAAATTCAGCTTCAGCAAGGAAGCTCGAAGATCGCTGCAACATTGCGATCTTTCGATCATCAAAGTTGCAGGTTTCCTCCTCCGTTGCCGGAAGGAGTCCCTGGTCGGTGAAGTCTTCGGCCACTTTTTTCGGAGACTGTGGCCGATGATCGCAGCATTTTCTTCCCCATGATCGGAAAAGACGAGGAAGGAGAGAAAGAATACTAACCTGGAGAAGATGGGAGAAGCTCTAGGGTTTTTGCCAAATAAGAAGCTGTGTGGAATAATGAGAGCAAAGAGGATGATATAAAAGAAAATACTAACGGAACTTCGCCTAGAAAGTTGGGTCCAACTAATTCCTCTCAAATCACAGTTACTTAGCGATAAGGCTCAAATTCAAATTTTCGACAGCTGGCTTGCATGCGCCAACTGCCAAAAATTTGGGGGCAATTGTTGGTACTAGAATTCAGGAGATACTGAGCACCTCGCATCAGCTCGCAAGCACTTCACTGTAAGGATCCTGAATTATATTTATTTACTAACGATTTCTTTTCCCTTCTTTGTTTGTTGTTCACAGGATTAACTCCAGTATAAGTCACGTGTCCTAAAGACCCGGTCAGCTGAGTGAATCGTGGACCAAGTAGACCTCAACGGCTATGTGGAAGACGTGGGCTTAGTTGCTAGTTTTTAGGATAGTTTGTTGAAATGTAATCTGTATTTAAATCGAGCTCTAGGCTTGCACACACACACCTTTTTTCAGCAATCGCAACTCTCTGCAACACTTAGAATACCAGCTCGTTTCATTTGTACTAAACACCTTCATTATATAAAAGTTTTAGGAGGCATGTACTTTGAACCGGCCCCCGAGGTTTTTTGCTAGGCTCCTTGAGGATACTCAAGGATTCCTGGATTTTCCCTCATTACATCCTCGTGTCAACACTCAAACTTGCATTTTTCTTGCTAACTTCATCAAACACGCTACCTCACTTAAAAAGTTTGATCAACTAATTGCTTAGGCAGTTTTTGACCAAAATAGGTTCTAGGGCAAGGTATGTTGGGAATCAGTCAAGGAATGATTATGCTTTTACGAGACATGACAAATTTGTTGACCTTATTAAAACCCCGAGTGAGATTTTAGCAACCGAGCGTACTCAGTTTCAGGTTCCTCCCAAAATAAAATCGGCTCCAATGAAGAACCTTGACAAATATTGTGACTTTCATAAGGATAGGGGTCATACAACCGATGCTTGCTGGGCATTAAAGAAGGAAATAGATAAAGCAGTAAGATCCGGAAAATTAGGGCATTTGGTAAAAGTTCTGAAGGGTGAAGGTAATGAACCTGCAAAGGTAATTCATATGGTGGGAGTAAAGCGACATCAGTCGACAAGTTTTCAAAAGAAAAAAGTGAATAAGCAGATTGATTGGCAATATCAGGAGATCATGTTTCCTCCGCTTTTGAGACAGATGGTACGGGAGGAACCGGTGGTGGTGGCTGCCATGATAGCGGATTATGAAGTAAAGAGGGTATATGTTGACTGTGGAAGTGCTGCAGATATAATGTATGAACAATGTTTTCGAAAGATGGGAGCGGAAGTGAGGAAAAAGTTGGTCCCGTCACAAGTACCTTTAATGGGTTTCTCAGGAGAAATGGTTAAGCCTATGGGAGAAATTACTTTACCGATGGTTATAGGAGTGCGAGAACAAGTTCGAACATTGGAAGTCGCATTCTTAGTAGTCAGTGCGACATCTTCGCACAATGTAATCTTGGGGAGGCCGGTTTTGAGTCAGCTGGGGGCAGTCATATCCGTAACTCATGGGATGATTAGGTTTCCAACACCAAAAGGGGTTGCGTCTTTAACTTCTAATACATGTTTGCAAGTATGTGTTGTTCAGATACAAGAAGTCGATAAAGAAAGTAAGGGAGCAATTGTGGAGAAGGACAGGTGGGCAATTAACCCGAAATATCCAGAACAACAGTTGCCAGTTGGGGATCAGCTGTCAGCAAGTGCGAGAATGAAATTGTATGATTTTCTGACTAAAAGTGTGGATGTTTTTGCGTGGGAACCCTCAGACATGACTGGTGTTCCAAGGCATCTGTCGGAACACAAGTTAGCTTTGTATCCGGGAAGTGCGCCGTATCAGCAAAGAAAGAGGGGAATGGATGATGAAAGGTCGCAAGTAGTAAAGGTTGAGGTAAGTAAATTGCTAGAAGCGGATATTCTTAGAGAAATTCAGTTTTCAGATTGGGTGTCGAACCCAGTGTTCGTAAAGAAAAGTGATGGTTCGTGGAGGATGTGTATAGACTTCAAAAATGTGAACAATGTTTGTCCTAAGGATTGTTATCTATTACCAGAGATCGATTGGAAGGTTGATTCAGTTACAGGATTTAAGTGGAAATGTTTCTAGATGCGTACAAGGGTTATCATCAGATACAGATGGCGGTGGAGGATGAAGATAAGACCACATTCATTACAAGGGAAGGGTTGTTCTATTATACTAAGATGCCTTTTGGTTTGAAGAATGCAGGGGCGACCTATCAAAGGCTGATGGATAAGACGTTTCAGGATCAGGTGGGAAGGAACTTGGAAGCATATGTAGATGATATTGTAATTAAGAGTAAGGAAGAAGATGGCATGTTCAGAGTTATTGAGGAGACATTTGCAAAGTTGAGATTATAAACATGAAGTTAAATCCAAAGAAATGTTCCTTTGGTATGCAAGTGGTAAGTTTTTGGGAATGATGGTGTCCAATGAAGGAATTCGCGCATGCCCGAAAAAAGTGGAAGCGATATTACAAATGGAGTCACCAACTTCCGTTAAAGATATTCAGGTCCTGAATGGAAGGCTGGTTGCGTTTCATAGGTTTGTCGCAAAAGCTGCTGAGAGGTCGTTGCCTTTTATGAAGGTTTTGAAGGAATGTTTGGGGAAGTTGGATTTCCAGTGGACGCAAGAAGCAGAAGACGCGTTCGCAGTAAGGTGTTGAAGGATTATGAGAAGAGGTATGTTCCGATCGAGAAATTGGTACTGGCATTAGTTACAGCTGCAAGGCGACTACGAAGGTATTTCCAGGCGCATTGCGTAGAGGTGTTAACAGCTTGTCCGATTGGTAAGGTGTTGCGTAGAGCGGAAATGTCTGGAAGAATGGTTAAGTGGGCTGTAGAATTGGGACAGTTTGATATTCAGTTTAAACCAAGGACTACTGTGAAGGGGCAAGTGGTTGCTGATTTCTTAGCTGAAATGCCTATAAGTCAAGACGAGTCATTTGCTGTAATGGATGTGGAAAAGATGCTTCCGTGGAAACTGTTTACTGATGGTTCGACTAGAAGTGAGGGAGCAGGTGCAGGTATGGCTTTACCTTCTTTCATCCAAGAATTTGAGAATAATTTCTTATCTTTGATAAAAATGTTATTAAATGGATTTAATCTCAAATTTTACCATGAGGTGCAGGAATACTAATAGTAAGTCCGGACGGTGACGAAATGACTTATGTTATAAGGTTTAATTTTGGTGTTTCAAATAATGAGGCTGAGTATGAGGCCATGTTGGCATGTTACCTGGATGTGCTAAGAAAAATTATTTTTTCCTAACTTTCTTTGTTATTTTTTATTTATAAACTTTTGGTGGACAGGTTTACGAATGGTGAAGAAGTTGGGGGCACATGAGGTACAAGTATGTACAGATTCACGGCTGGTTGTCAAACATATAAGTGGAGATTATGAGACTAAAGGAGCAGCAATGGCGCTATACTTGGATAAGGTTAAAATTTTGATGAAAGAATTTGGAAAATGTGAGGTCTCGCATGTGACTCGACGTCAGAATAAGAAAGCTGATGTATTAAGTAAGTTGGCTTCAACGTCGTTTAAGCACTTAAGAAAGGAAATAAGGGTGGAAGTTCTGGATGGACCGTCAATACTAAAGAAGAAAGTGTTGGATGTGATGATGGCAGGGCCAACATGGTATACTCCGATATACGAGTATTTGGCGGAAGGAAGGTTTCCAGAAGCAAAGGAGGAGGCAAGAAAAATAAAAGTTAAGTCTTTGCAGTATTAGATCCAAGAAGGAACACTGTATAGAAAGACATATGTGGGTCCTTTGTTGAAATGTCTAACTGAAGAAGAGGCTATCTATGTGATTCATGAAGTTCATAAAGGGATATGTGGTAATCACATGGGACCTCGCATGGTGGTTAATAAGTTGATTTTATTAGGGTATTATTGGCCCAATATGCATAAGTTTGCTAGTGATGTACTCAAAAGATGCGATGAATGTCAGAGATTTGCCCTGGTTAGTTTAAAATCAAAACACGAGATGGTCTCAATTGTGTCAGCTTGGCCGTTTCAAAAATGAGGAATCGATATCGTTGGGCCATTTCCAGAAGCGGCAGGAAAACTAAGTTTTTGATTGTAGCTGTCGATTATTTTACTAAGTGGGTTGAAGCAAAAGCAGTGGCAAGTATCACCGGAGTTCAAGTGAAAATGTTTTTATGGGAATACATCATTTCCAGGTTTGGTTTACCATTGTACATAATCTCTGATGATGGCAAGCAATTTGCTGATAATCCCTTTAGAGAATGGTGCGAGGAGCTTGCTATAACACAAATTTTTGCGTCTATTGCATATCCACAAGCTAATGGGCAGGTTGAGCGAGTCAATAGAAGTCTTGTAGATGCTATTAAAGCAAGGTTGGATAAAACAGGAGGTGGATGGGTAGATGAACTAGTGCATGTGTTATGGGCCTAGAGGACAATGCCAAAGACTGCTAACGGGGAAACACCCTTTAGCCTGACATATGGTTCTGAGGCAGTAATCCCGGCAGAATTTGGGGTTCCAACTCGAAGGATGGTAGAGCAAGGTGATAATGATGAGTTGCTAAGAGAGAATCTGGATATGTTAGAAGAAAGGCGTGAGGTTGCAGCCATAAGGGAAGGAAAATACAAGTCGAAAATGGAGAAGTATTACAATGCACATGCAAAGGTTTATTAATTTGAAGAAGGTGATTTGGTATTGCGAAACAATGATGTAAGCAGAGTTTTGAAGCATGGAAAATTGACACCTCAATGGGAGGGCCCATACAAAATTGCGGAAGTTTTAGGCAAGGGATTGTATACGCTTGAAGATGGAGAAGGGAGGGTCTTGCCAAGATCCTGGAATGGAGTTCACTTGCGAAAGTATCATGTGTAGGTGTTTAATGATGCAAGCAGAGAAAAGTTAAGTACACAGTTTGGTTTCTTCTTATGTTGGGAATTGAAATAACGTTTGCAATTTTTAAATAAGTTGAGTATGTCTCAATGTGAAAATTTTGTAAAGAATAGTGTTTCTTCAAATGAATATGAATTTACACTTTTGGTTTATGGATATGTTCTAAACAAGTGTCTTTCATATAGAATCGGATATGATCTGATTAGATTAAACGAATATGTTTCGTGTAAAGTTGGATATGTTTTAACTAAGTCGATCGAATATGTTTCGTTTGAAAACTGGATATGTTCCAATCCAATGAATTGAATGTACTTCGTTTTGAAGTAGGATACGTTCCAAGTTTAATGAATCGGATATGTTCTGTACAAAGCTTTAGGCTCGGTGTAAATATGGTTCACATCCTAATCTGTTTTATTTACAAAGATAGAAAATTATTTTTCTTACAAATTCTTTATGTCTACATGTCTGATTAGCATTTAAACATACTATATGTCCAAGTCTTTTAAGCAAATTGATAGTCGCAAAACAGTTATTAACTGAAAAAGCATACCAAATACCACAATCAGCATACAAAAGTGATAACAAAGTTTAGAGCCCTACACATACAGGCGTAAAAGATCCATTCACGTGCAAGTGGGAATTGTTTGGAACAAGTTTAAGTTTTTCAAAACATCAAAGACACGAAGATGCTGCGGTTTTTTGATGTGGAAATAGCAGGAGCCTTGTGGGAATCAGTTGTGGATCTGGTTTGATCAATGAGATGAGTTGGTTCGTCATCAAGAATGGCACCCTGAATTACTTCCAAGGGGGCATTATGCAGATCCGGGAACCGGTTCAGAAAAGGGATGCTAAGGTGTTTGAAAGCTTCGGTAGCATCATTCAACTTTTTATTGGCATCTTTTTTGAACTCCTTGGATGTTAAGACATATGCTCCAGGGGTCTTTGCATAATGGAATCCAAGAATCAAACCTTCATTGACACCACAAGCATTCATTGCATTGTTTATACTCCTAACAGCAGATACCAGACCAGGATCCTTGAACAGCTTCTTCATAATTGCATCTATGCCTTCTTTGAGCATCCATGATTTATCATTCTCCAAGGTATGTTTTTCTTTAAGAAATTCCTCAAGCTTCTCCTCAAGAGCTTTCTTTTCTTCTCCAAACTTTTCCTTCAAAGACACCGGCTCTGGTAATATAGAGAAACAAAAAAGAGGAATTTAAGAAATAACATAACGGGAATGCGAAGTAAGATAATATAATGTAAAGGGCAAAATATTGACCATTGGAGGCAGAATGAACTTACTCATTGAGCAACTTTTTATCTTGGGCCAAAGCTTCTCTTTCTTTCAAAGATTCCAAATTTTCCTTTTCAAGGGTGAGTTGTTGCTTCTTTAAATGATCTACCATTGAATGAGCCTCCGTCAGCGCATGTTCTGCCATAATTTTCTTTTGGGCAATCTCATTCTTTGCCTTCACAAGGGCTAGCTTGTCTTTCTCTAAGCACTGGATTCTGTTTTGCATTTCCGGAGCTTGCATCTGAGCAATTTCACTTGATAAGTTGGCGTTTTCGGCCCTGATCCATCGGTTGTAAAGCTCGGGGATAATGGATTGAGCTTCGGCTTGAACAGCAACAACACGGGAGGCCAATACAGAAGGTGGAAGACCTTGAAGAAACTTTACATCATTGGGGGTAGAACTATGGAGGAACATGTTCTTTGTAGTGTTTGGATCTGTGAAGCTATCTTTGTTGTTTATGTTCTAGCTAGGAAGAAACAACTCCTCTAAGTTATACCCTGCAATTCTTCTTGTTTTGACTTGTGAAAGTTCACTTTTCAACCATTCAATTTCATTTTGAGTGGAGGGGAGGAAAGTGGAGATACTTGAGGATGTGAGTTTAGTTTGGGGTGATGAGACAACTTGCATTGGGGTGGAATGTACAGGTTGTGTGGTAATACAACCGAATGTAGGAAAAGTAGGGGGATTCTCCTCGGTGATTTCAAGATTGGCTAGTGGAGATGTTGCAAAGTACTCATTCATGGTAAAGTCATCACTGGAAATCATGTGTGATAAGCTGGGAGGACTTATAGGAAAAGTTTTGGGCTTCTCAAAACTTAAACTTACGCTTGCAGATGGAGAAGAGATGTCAGCTAGGGGATCTAGCTGAGTTTCACTTACTGGGGAGTTTTCACTTGCAGAAAGGGGATTAGGCTGAATGGTGTGCCTGGGGAGTTTTCATTTGAGACCAGTTTTTTCACTTTGGGAAGTTTCGACAATCGTATCTGAGTCAGTTGGTTTCTCAGCTTTCTTTGATGGGTCCTTCTTGCTTCTTTTGTTGACAAGGGGTTCATCTTTTCTGGGAGATTCACGACGGCTCTTCGCTATATGTTTTTTCCTTTTGTTAACAACAGAGGAAGGGTTTTGAGCCGATTCAGTTTCTTGGGTCTCTGGTTGGGTTGTCTCGGAAGTAGCCATGTTGCTGGAGACTGTGCCTGTTTGTTCAGCAGTTGGGGTTGTGCCATCAGGGTTCGCCACGGGTTCAAATGTTAAGGATGAGAAATCCCTAAGTTTCAATACGCCAGACAGGTCCATCCCTAGCAAAACAAACATGAATTTAAAAAAGGTATTATTAATATTATGTTTTTCATTTTAAAACAAGAGGGGAAGGTTGTGGGATATGAAACTCACTAACGCCTTCGTTAAGGAAGGAAGGTCGCAAGTGGGGATGGGGCCAGTTTGTGCTAATTTGTGCAGCAACTAAAACTTCCTCAGGAAGTTTGCGAACTGCGAATGAGAAATTGCTTATGAGGGTGAAATGCTTTTGGTTAACGGTTCCTTCTTTGGGAGTTTCATCGCGAATGGTGAACTTTGGATTGCGCCAAATCATGGTTGGAGGAACGCATGTGTTATCAAGGTTAAAAAACTGGTTTTTCCAGAGGCGGTTTGTGGGTGGTTTTACTACCACAAATAGGTTTGAGTTCACGGCGTTTCTCGAATGTATACCAGTTTCCGGCCATGGTTAGGCGGTAAAAAGCGCGAAACAGAGTAACACTGGGTGGGATTTTAAGCGCTCGACAGGATAGTTTGAAATGGTTCAAAATCGATAAACCTGGTGGGTTGCATTGGGCTATGTGGATTGCAAAAAACTCTAGGGTTTCAAGAAGAAATGGAGTGAACGGAATCCTATAATTCGCCTGCTTAAAGAAGTCAAAATATAATCCAATTTTACCTTTAGGAAAAGGATAAATGGGTTCTTTGGGAGTGGGCAGTGTCGGATGGAAACTTAAAGGAATGTGAAATTCTTTAACAAAGGTGTCAAGAACTTCTTGGGTGATCATGCAATAAGAAATGGCGAGGTTATGCTTTGTTGGACTTTTTCAGGTTTAGGGTTCTCAGGGTTAGAGGCTGATTTCGAAGAATAAGTTTTAGAAATTGATTGGGAATCGTCAGTCTTGGGGACTGATTTGGTAGGAGATGACATTGTTAAAGAAACTAAAAAAAAAGGGGAACAAGATGAAGGGAAGAAGGAATGTCGTGGAAGGGAAGAACTAACCTGCAAGAACGGTTGATGTTGTAGGAGATGAAGTAGGAAGCTTTTTGATTGTTTAGGGACATTTTGGTAAAGAAAAAAGGTAAGTAAAGGGGTTATAAAGGCTCGGTAAGCGCATTTATAGGGAAGCTTTTAAGAGCCTGGTAGATGTGACGTAAAGTGTCAGACGATGCTACTGTACAGGTGAGTGAACGTATTGTCGGATATGTAAAAAATGAATCGTCAAAGGTAAAGGAATGATGCGAAATTTTCAAAAAATACTTTTTTCGAACGTTAAGTCTATTTATTATAAATAATATACTTAATAGACTTGGGGACTTGATGAGTAAATGAGATTGTCGGATGTGTCTTCATATCCGACCATCGGACATCTAAGTCCTCAAATAAATGCTAGTGGCACCGCAGGTACATGCAGGGCGAGGATCTGAGTTAAGATCCGAGTTGAGAACCAGAGAAGCGGAGTCAAGAGCCTATAAATACTCGAGATTGGACCTAGATTAGGGATGCTTGTATCATTTAACTTTGAGCACTTGTAACCTTCTCAATCAATAAACATTGCTTACTCTCTCTAAGTTCAAATCTCATTCACTTTCTCACACACTTCTCTGATTTGGCGGTAAAGGTGCTCATCGTGACACTTTTTCCTTTTTTAACAAGCGTTCGCAGAAGTGAAAGGACACATAAGGAACCTGATAGATACCTCGGTCATCTAGAAGCTTTCGATGTCCTATTAGTAGCATATTCTAATGATGAACCTACTAATTATAAAGCTGTTGTATCAGATCCAGAATCTGACAAATGGCTTGATGCCATGAACACTGAGATACAATCCATGTGTGATAATCAAGTCTGGGACTTGATTGAGCTACCCCCGGGTCTCGGGCAGTAGGGATCAAGTGGATCTTTAAAAGAAAAGCTGACATGCACGAAAACGTCCAAGCCTATATGGCACGGCTTGTAGCCAAGGGCTTCACTCAAACCCAAGGGGTTGACTATGAAGAAACCTTCTCACCCGTGGCCATGATCAAATCGATCAGAGATATTGCTTGCCATAGCCGCATACTATGACTATGAGATATGGCAAATGGATGTCAGGACCGCCTTCCTAAATGGACAACTCACTAAGGATGTCTATATGGTTCAGCCAGATGGTTTTGTTGATCCAAAATATCCAAATAGAGTTTGCAAACTAAATAAGTCTATCTACGGAATTAAACAAGCATCTCGAAGGTGGAATCTTCGTTTCGACCAGAAAGTCAAAGAATTTGGTTTTGCTCAAAACAAGAATGAGCCTTGTGTTTACAGAAAGGCAAGTGGGAGCACTAATATCTTCTCCCATATTAAATGTGGACAATATACTGATCATGGGAAACAACATACCCATGCTTAATGAAGTCATGAAATGGCTTTCATCTTGTTTCGCTATGAAGGATCTTGGAGAAGCCGCTTTTATTTTGGGTATTAAAATTCCCAGAGATCGATCTAAGCGACTTCTCGATCTTAGTCAAAGCACATAGATTGACAAAATGATAGCAAGGTTCAACATGAACAACTCCAAGAAAGGAGCAGTCCCTATGACAAAGGGTTCATGTCTTGAACAAATCTCAATCTCCTAAAACAGAGAAAGAGATCAATCAAATGGCTTCGATCCCATTTGCCTCTGCTATAGGATCAATTATGTATGCCATGCTCTGCACACGACCTGACGTCTCATTTGCACTAAGCTTGACTACTCGATACCAACAGACTCCAGGACTAGCTCACTGGACGGCTGTGAAGAACATCCTGAAATACTGAAGGAACACAAGTGAAATAATTATGGTATATGGAGAAATTGAAGAGGAGCTGACTGTAAGATGTTACACTGATGCTAGTTTTCAGACTGACCAAGATGACTCTCGCTCGCAGACAGGATTTGTATTCACTCTTAATGCAGGGGCTGTATCATGGATAAGCTCCAAACAACCAGTGGTAGCTGACTCCACTACTGGATCTGAATACATAGCCGCCTCAAAATCCGCTAAAGAAGCTGTGTGGATGAAGAAATTCATCATGGATCTCGATGTTCTCCTAAGTGTCAGGCAACCAATCGAGATGTTGTGCGATAACACAGGGGCTATAACTCAAGCCAAAGAGCCAAGGTCACATAAGAAGGCCATGCACATCCTGAGGAAATTCCACTACATAAGAGAAGTAGTCGAAAGAAATGAAATAAATATTTGTAAAGTAGACACATATCAAAACTTAGCTGATCCCTTTACAAAGCCCATGACTCACGAGACTCATGATCATCACAGAGAAGCGATAGGGCTTAAATTAGCTAAAGACATGTTTTGAATTAATATTTGGGTGTACGAGCATATAAAGTTATCTTTTATATTCATATTCCATCAATGAATGCAATAATGAATTTCATAACTGTGTTCGATGTTAATACGTTTAATAATACATGAAACAATTGATAATTGTTCTAAAGGTCTGTAGTTGATTAGAGGCGTCGAAACGAATCTAAATTAAGACTACTCTGACTTTGAATCTTAAAATGGTTTAACATTCAAACTCACAAACCTCATTGTTGAATGACGTTAGACGTAGCTCGCATCAAGAAATGCAATCATGGAAATTCTGCTTGCTTGATTAGCTGGTATACTCTAATGTTTTCCTTAGACCTGAGACGTATACTAGAACTCTCGTTTACCGAGCAATGTTCTTTGATTGTAGCGTAACGTTGTCGCGTAAATGCCAATTATAAGTGTGAGGCCTCACCCAAACTGACTATATGTTTGATTGGATCATTTCAAAACTATAGCAAGACTATAATAGATGATTTAAACATGAGAGTCCATGTCTCATTATTCATCTATGTCTTATAATCAAAGGAACATAGACAAAGATTACCATGAGTCCTCAATCTGATTGCTTTTCAACAAAATATACTTTGGCTGACGACTTAGAGTGTCAAAATTGGTTAGTGTAGCCACGCATAGCTAGAGTGCCTCTGACTACGCACGTTAACTTGTCGCGATCAGTCCAAGTGGGAGTCTGTTAGATATTGAATGTCCTGACCCAATGTTAACATAACCGACCCGGTGTAGACCCGTAAGAGTTACACTGGGGTCATCAAACAAAAGTATAATTATTAAATAATTAGCAAACGAACGAGATAAATAAATAATTAAATATTATTTATTTTAAGTAACGAAACAAAAGCATTCGTAAAAAGGTTTACGATAAAAGACGAATTATATCTGTTGTCACCGGATTGATAACTAAATATAATTGGGTCGCAAGTGTGGGCTCGGATCGGGCTTTTACTTGCTAAAAACCCATAAGGGGTTTTAAAATGGATTAGGAGTGTCATTTGTAAGAGAGACAAAAAACTAGACGAAACCCAAAACCCCAAACCATCGCCGCCCCTCTCCTCTCCGTCGGATCGCCGCCGCCGACTACACCCTCCCCGGAACTCGCCGCTACTCAATTCCGATGGACCCACGTTTTGCCACTGCCGCCGCTCACCTCGAAGCCACCACCTCCGCAGCTCGTTCACGTGTCGCCGCAGAGGCCACCGCCGTTGCATCCGTGGACCAAGGCCGCCACAAGTAACCTCGGCCGCCGCCTCCTCGAAACTGACGACATGGTCGGCGCCACTTTATGCCGCCGCCGCCGCTCCTCTTCCGCTACCACCGCGTGACGTCGCAATCTGATCTTCGGATCGATCCCGGCTAAGCGCATGTCACACCCCAACCGACGGCGGAAACGTCGGGGCATGATGATTGTCCATAAGCACATGACACTATTTAAAGTTTCATTATTTAATAATATCCAATTCCAAAATTATACATTGAATACAAGTAACATAAACACATAAAATAGTTCTCGATTAAATTAACTAGGTCCAAAAGCATCCTATGTGTGATGTCAATCATGAAGGCTTGATTCTCAATAACCTGAAAAACACGCAAAAGGTCAACTATCTACATAGTTGGTGAGTCATAGGTTTAATAGAAAACAGTTAAAGAAAAATATTTGATAAGATTTTGCAAAGTCATACTATTAAACTAAATATGCAAGTATTACTCTAATTACACGCGTATTCGTCACCCAGTACAAAATGATGTTCAATTCCCTCAAAGGAATCTCTACGATTATGATGTTCAGTTACCTCAAAGAAACCTCTACGATTATGATGCTCATGAGACTTACAAGTGTTCAATTCCCTCAAAGGAATCTCATCGATTGCTCATGAGACTTACATGTACAGGTCCCTAGAATAAGGTATACTGTCGATAAATACAAACAATTAAATTAACAGTACTTGATTTGCATAGATAATAAATGATTGAAAAAGGTTTTCACAAAGTCATACCTGAGTAAACATTTACACACACATATTTTTATCATATAAACAGATATCTATCACATAACAAATATTCAACACATAAACAAATATTCATTACATAAACAGGACGCCTGATTGATGGTTCGCAAGCCAACAATCGGTAACAAAGTTTGTACACGTGTTCAATCCCTCTCGAGGAACCTCTACGATTACTGTTCGGTTCCTCTCAGGAATCTCAGCGTTGGGACCACGCTCAGTCCCCCGCAAGAACCTCAACGTCATCATGTTCAGTTCTTCGCAAGGACCCTCGCGTTTGATGCTCCGGAGCCTTGAGAATAAAGTTTCCCAAATAGCATACAATATCAAGCATAGCAAGGTATTTATTCAGACGATATCACACAATTACATGCAAGTAAATGCATTCAACAGTATTTGACTTTGCATAGAAAGCATGAATGTTTGAATGAATAAAGTTTCGCAATATTTTATGATGATAAACATTATAAATAATATGATTTACTTGAAAATAAAGTAATGATAAATGAAAATGTTTATGCGTGTTTTCAACCCCAAAATGGTTTGGAAATATATAGTAAAAGGGGCTATCAACTCACCTTAGATTGTAAAATTGCTAGCTTGAAGTAACGAGGTTGTTTCAAGTGTGTGAATGACCTACGATTGAATAATGAGTTTGATTATCCTAAAGTTACGAGGACGAGTAAAGAACTCTAGACATCACGGGTTTTAATGGATTCGTTGAATGCGAGGGGATGAATTAAAATTTATTTAGACATTTGATAAATAAATGTTGATTTTAATTTAAAATGGAATAAAAGTAAGTAATCAATGTATTAATAACTAGGTTTGTAACCCGTGTGATACACGGGACAATGTAGAATAAACTGAACGTAAACGTAATGAGTAGATTCTATCACACATGTTAAAACAATCCATACAAGGCTTAGGAGATGACTATTAAAAATTATATACGTTGAGTGAATGCCCAATCTATTTGTAGTAGTGAGAATTTTGATGAGTGCTAACATTTTAAAATGGTTTGTATGTTAATAATACGAGTAGTTGACCCGCCCGCACATTACAGCGGACAACCCGTTCATGATAAATGTAACATTCTCAATAGAAAGATAGTTATATATAAACCAAACACACAAAATGGTAACAAAACATTTGTATATGAAAAGATACATATGGATAGTGTCCCAATCATTATTTGTAATGAATGTTAAACTAACAACTTAATTAACGTAAAATTAACTCATCTCCCATAACAATCAAATCATTAACCTACAATTCCATGCCATGAATGACCCCACTGGGTGAGAAGATAATGATTGTTCTATATATAATCATATGGTTTCTAACTTGGCCATTATTCTAAAAATCATATAACAAAAAAAAAATTCAAAATTCATCTTAATATAATCATGAATACCTGCTCGAAATTCTCTCGGCGTCGCTTATTTATTGTGTCCCTGTAGATAACAAACATATAGATAATGTAGGGTCCTACTCCATGTAGGGTATGAACACAAAACAAAATTCATAAATTGCCGTTGTAAGGTGTTCCTTAATAATAAGTATTCAATAATAACCGGTGTTATTTATTACGTACATGAGCAAAATAGAATATTGATGCCCCATTCCGGGAAAAAAAATTGTCTGCATCAACAAAATGTGCAGGTCATAAAATTTCATAAGAAAAACTAAATCAGGAAATAAGAAGCTCTCCGGACCTAATCTTTAATGTGTAAGTAAATACCGCACATGAATTTGAGAAATATAAAACCTCAATACACTGCAAACAGCTTAAGAAATCATTAAGATAATATGAAGACACAAACCAAGCTGTTAAACAGAAAACAAAGTCAAATACCTGAGGATTAGGCCGGAAATTGATGTTCAATCCCTTAATAAAGTAAACCTGCCAATTAATGAACCAAGTAACAAAACTTAATGTGTTTTATAACAACCTGGAGAGCAAACTTAATTATAAAATATGAAATGATGATTTGTAACCTAAGAAATCACTATTAAAACACATACAACATATCCAAACCGTAGAAATTACTGATATCAAAGTTGATGCTTGAAATCCCTACACATGTAAAATGGTATGAGCGACGTTATGATATGTATGAAGAATAGCTCTCATGGGCATAAGATATTGCTAGAAACAGGCAAGGAAATATGTTTTCATAAATGTCTAAGAGAATCTATTGTATATTAATGAGATTTGAAAATCAAAGATAACAAATCTTGATTTCCAGTGAGATAAATTTCATCCCCCGGCCTCTTGTTTTTAGTTACACACTAAACAATCCATTGCTTTTTGGCTTGCTTCTTTTACATTCAAAACATAGTTTTAGATCACTATTTCTTTCTTTTATTCTTTGTTTTTGGTTATACGAAACAAAAGGAATGGATTTATATTTAGTTTACTATCTGAAGGCATGCTTTTGTACCTGTGCAAACTGTTAGTACGACCAAATACATCATCTCCTCTTCTTTCATTTAATACAGCCGTAAGTTTAAGTAGGAAAGAAATTAATATTGTTTGCATATTGAAAGAAAAAGATAAACATTCAAAGAAAGTATAGAAGTTGTTATATTTTCTAACTGTTTGTGGTTGCCCTTGTTGTATGGCAGGCACATAGCTGTTTTTAACCTGATTTCTAAAGCTAAAACACATATTATAGGGGCAAAATTGGAAGCTAAAGTGTAGATATATGAATACTTTAGTTGTTTACCTTGCAACAATTGATTTCATGAGGTGGATGTCTTTATGTGGGTAGACTGCTTGACAGCAACACTACTCAAATAAACCAAATGAGGAGCGTCTTGAAGAACGCAAAGGACCCCCAAGGAACACATAGAGACATCAACAAACATATACAACCTGCAACACAACAACAATTCCACTCAAGTATACTAAAGATGTAGAAAATATAATATGACTACTCTTCAAAAATCAATGTGGCTTACAGATGACAAAGTGATAATTAACTATGAGCATACCTTTTAGAAATCAATACTTGATCACTGGCTTAATGGCTAGAGTACACTATGCGACAGTTTAAGGGCACTTATTATCTCATTGATTGTCTGAACCACATGTAAATCGAAGAGGACTTAATTAGTTTTATGGACAGTGTCAAGTAAACATTTGGTGTGCACTAAGTGATCCTACATAAATAAATAAATTTTCTTCAAAATCACAACTGAAGGGAATCACAATTCATAACACAATCAAAGATCAAAAGAGACGCCCAGTTTATCTATAAATTCTTGGTTGTATAACGGAAATGCATCTACACTTGGACAAATCTTAATGTGAATGAAGGAGGCTTCATCCAACTAATCGCATTCAATTTTAGAACAAATCTTAGCCAATTTAAATAAACACCAAAATACCAGATAGGACAAATGGGTTGAACAAGAAGATGAAAAAAACCCTAAAAACAACAAAATCAGTAAAGAAAAATGTTAAGAGGAACCCTAAAATTCGGTTGCAGATAGTTATTGCGCCTTCAATGGTTTCTTTGAAAGAAGAATCCTAAAATTGGGTGCGTACTATATCAAAAAATAGTGAAAGAGAACAATAAGTGAATGGGATGATGATGATTAGAAGAAATTGTTTACCTATCCATAGGAATATACATATTTGATGGTGATCTCCTCTAGTTCTAATGGAGGCTGATAGTGAGTGTGAAAGAGGAACTCTTGTGCGTTGCGAAGAAGATAAGAAGTTGTGAAATAGGGAATTAGATGATTATGCATATTTGAAGTTTATTTGTGTCGATTCACTTGCCAAATTAAAGACATGGGAGTTGAGATTTAATAAACGTCGTGCGATTGAACTTCCGATCGAAAGAGTAACATATGCGATTTCAGGGGTTATTGGGTGGGAGGGATGAATGGCGCCAAAAGAAGTGCGAAAATGCCTCAAGAAAGTGACACGTGGCAAGTGATATCTTCACTTATTAAGTTAGTAGATTATATAGAAAAACCAATAATTGATTTCTCATTTATTAAAAAAAATATTTTGTAATAATGAAATAATGACTTAGGAACGATGTTTAATTTCCTTTAATGATTTCCCCTAAATAGTCATTAAAATCGTTAATCCATAACGGTTATTTTTATAGTAGAAGAACCGTTTGAAGTAAATTTATATTTTTCTCAAAAACACGCACGATAAAAAGGAAAAGGTCTGAATTGTATACATTTCATAATATATATTTATTGAGATTTTTATTGAAAACATAGTTTAACATGATTAATCCTTCATTTCTCAAAGGAGTATATATTTAAATCGATCGATAGATTTATGAACAATCTCAAGAAATGAATATATATAGATATATATATACGGATTCAACAATCAACGAAAAGAAAATTCAAATTAGTTTATTGTTAAGAGCTTTAAGAATAACGTGGTTTGATTATGTTCTAGAATGGCTTTTAGGTCAAACACAATACAAAGGAGGCTTAAAACAGAAAATAAAAAAATAAAAAACAAATTGGTAGCAAAGATCGAACTTGCGACCTGATTGTTATTAACCAAGGATGCGACCACTGGGCTAGGATAGGCAATTTGAATTTTATTTTGAATGGCAAACTATTTGCTATAAACTTTCCAGTGTCATCTTCTACATATGGCTACTGATCGAGTATCCACCATAGCCAAACCAGAAATCTTCCACAAATATGAACAGGGACACGCGAATTGAACCAGAGGCATGCGAATCTAGTTTAATTATGAGTTTTAGTCATACCTTATATGGAGACGGAAGCAAAGCGGAAAGGACGATGTTTCGTGTTTGACTCGAATCCATACTTCTTCGATTACCCATTCCTTGCCGATGATTTTCCTCATGATAGCAGCCGATGGATGGCAGTTTGAAGTTGGTTAGAAGAGCTGCGAAACAGTAGAGGTAGTGAAATAGTGGTGACAGGTTTGAAGGTGATGTTATCGACAGGTGTTCTTGCGGTTCTTCGAATGCTAAAGAAATTGAATCATTGAGGATGATGAAGGTATTAGATGATTGTGGAAGTTGGAACCATGATAACCGAGTTATTGAGTAGTGATTTTGGGTCGAGGGTTGTAACCGGCATATTTAAAATCGAAGTAAAGTCGTGAACGGAGGTGTCGGTGACAGAATTAAAGTCGATATTAATGAATTTTAATTAAATTGAGTTTCTCTAAATGACAAAAAAACCCTTCTAGTTTTATAGTGTACACCTTACACCCTGGAGTTATAATTTGATTTATTTTAAACTCCTAACTTAATGTTTTACATACAACCTTTATATAAAATTTATTACATACCTTGTAACACATCACCTCCACAAAATATTTGCCAACGTTTATTGTTATTATTATTATCTATATATTGGAAATACCCGAATTATCAAAACGGGTCGGGGTTACCGATTCATATATTTGGTGGGTGTCACAGCGCATCACGGAGCCCTTGGTCCACGTCGCGATACGCAACATCGTTTCGTTACCGCCACAGCCGTCGGTTCGCTTGCCGTCACCGTCGCCGATGCCGAAGCCATCAACGTTGTCAACAGTTTTCGAAGATCTAACTCACAGATTTGAGTCGGGTGTCTCGGTTCAACCTAGCATCAGTTCGTTAAATCCCGGTGTCTCGAAAGATTGTTCAGATCCCGCCAAGGTATATCTAACTCGATTATTTGGATATATATTTATTTAATTATATTATGTATTTGCGTTTAGTTCGGAGATCTGATCCTATTAAACGGTTTTATATATTCGCGTTGTGAAACTCATTTTCCGCTGCCTATCTGTTTTAGATATTTAATCTCGTTAAATTTATATTTTTTAAATTTTAACGGGCAACCTTGATAGCCACTGTGAAACCCAACAATGATTACTTACATGGCACTTATCACATTTTGTTACAAATTAAAAATCGGGATGTTACAAAGACCACCTAATTTGGTTATGAAATTAGGGGGAGGGGTGAATGTTGGAGGTAATTTCAAGACCCGAATTCACAAGTCGGTGAGTTAGGGGACCAACGTTGGCAAGCCAGTCAAAGTTGGTCTTTAGGGTTTATTTACTTGGCTAACAAGTTGTTTAATTAAGTAATTTCATTTGTACTAGGAAACTATAAGATAACTTGTTTTCTAAGTTTGTTAGTTCCTATATATACTGGTCGAGTTAGGGCTATGTAATTAATGCAAATTAATAAAGGTTTTTTTAGAGAGTTTTCCTAAAATCTTATTTATGAGTGTGTTCTTGATAAATAGATTCGACCTTTGAATTATAATTTGGTCAGAAAGCAAAAGACGTTCGATCAAGAAAAGCCGGCGATCAAGAAAGTCTTCGAAGACTTCTGGGGTAAGATACGACATACGGAAAAGCGAAGTAGGATCACCGGCTAAGGAGTTTCGATCGTGTTAGACGCGTCTACATCAATAACTAAAGAGAATACAGTTACATTAGCATGTCCGATGTTAATCGTAACCAACTACAATGTTTGGATTACGAGGATTAAGGCGGTCTTTCGGGTTCACGAAATCGACAAAGTTCATGAAACAATGGCATATGAAAACGTGTTTACTAAAGGTAGGAAAACTAAGGTGACATGCTATAGTTATAGTAGTCAGAACATTGACAAGGATGATGGCAAAAGCACGTTGGGTCATATTTTTTACCTTGGATACTCACCAATTACGTGGTGCTCACAAAAACAAGCAATGGTTGCCTTGTCTTCATGTGCAGTCGAATTTTTGACCGCTACAGAAGCTTCAAAACTAGCCTTGTGGTTGCGAGAACTATTCAGCTAAGTGACAGGTTGGGAAGCTAAGAAGGTGATATTATCACTTGAAAATAAATCTGCCATAGCTTTGTCTAAATATCTGATGTTCCACGGACGAGGTAAACACATACATACGCGATACCATTTTGCTCGAGAATGTGTCGAGAATGATCTAATCAAGGTGGACTTTATAAGTGGAAGTTCTCAAAAGGCGGATATACTCACGAAGCACCTTCCAAGGTTGCAGAGAATCTCACTAATTCGAGTTATGAATTAGGGGGTGAATGTTGGCCCGATTAATTCATAAAATGCCTTAAAGTATAAGTCGATAGATGAGCTCGGTCAATTCTTAATGTGTAGAAGGACCACTTCGGTTCTCTTAATGAGTAGAGGGACTAATATAAACTTTAATAATGAGCTTAGGGTTAGTAGGAGCAATTGGTATTAGACTTTAATTTGTTAACTTGTTTATCAAGTATATGCTTAAGTCTATAAATAGTCACCTAGATTTGGGTTTCTATTGTACCAAATTCTCCAATAAAAGTTTTAAGTTATTCTATTTTAGATCGAGTTTTCGTGGGTGGGCAATCTGAATACAGCAAAGGAAATACGAGGCACTACTAAATCTCGTAATCTCGGTGCGGATCGGGTTAAGGAAGCATGATTACAAACTTTAATGGCGGAATTTGAAGGTTTGAAGATTAATCAGTCAAACACGATAGATGATTTACGAGCAAGTTAGCTAGTATCACATCTAAAGCAACATCTCTCGGGTCTAGTATTGAATAATCGAAGCTAGTAAAGAAGTTTCTCTACGGATTGCCGAAAAAGTTCGTTCACATGGTTGCCTCTTTAGAACAAGTCATGGACTTGAAAACAGTTGGGTTTGATGACATTATTGGACTTCTCAAAGCGTATGAAGAGAGAGTAAAATACGGTGGGGGTCAAATTGGTGAGCACCAAAGTAAACTATTACTTGCTAAAGTAGGTGGCAAGGCCTGGAAGAAGAACAGAAAAAGAAAAAAGGAAAAGGATGATGGGCATAAGTGTGAGCATTGTGGTTGTGGAAACTCAAGCCGGAAAGACTTTGGACGTGACCGAGGTAAAGGTTGGGTGTCCGGGAAAAGTCGGGGAGATGGCAGTCGGGGTCCACTGGATAAAAGCCACATCAGGTGTTTCAAGTGCAAAAAGCTCGATCACTATGCATCGGAATGTACTAAATGGGAGGAAGAGGATGAGGTTAACTTGACTCGGGGACCGCCAACATTAAATTGAGAAAAAGGTGTTACAAGGTGTTACAAGGTGTTACAAGATTAAGGGGTGAATAATGGGCTAATCTTGTAATAAATAAATAATTAGGGGTTAAGTAGTAAGTTTTTTATTTAGTTTATGGTTTATCTAATAGTTTATTAATTAGGATACTCATAAAGAGTATTAGAGTTGAAATATGATTGCTTAGGTTAATTGCTTATAAATAGGGTAGGTGTTTTCTCTATTTCTTTGTACCACAAAATATTGAATAGATAAATCATTGTTATTCTCAAGTAAACTTCCGTTCGTAAAATTCTTCGATTGAGAATTCTAATTTGTGGTCCTTATATTCAAGAAAGCAAAGTGTCATAGTTATGATCAAAGTTCAATTGTAAATATTAGTTTTGTTTATCGACTGATTCCAACAGAATGGACAATAAAATAGTGTTTTATCCACGTGGCAACACGTGGTGGTGCCACATGGCGTTTAACTTTTTTTTAATTTTCTTATTACAAACGCAATTCGTTTAGAATAACATTTAGGTGATCCTTTCGGATCTGTTTTATCCTCGTTACATAATTTTTTTATTCAATTATAGTTTATTTACGTTGTGTTAAAACCATGTAAATGTTTTTGTAACCAGTAAATAAGTTACTGGTATGATAGACATAATTGTATAACATAACATTTAAGTCCTATACTCGATATTTTTAGCATTTTACTTCTAAATTTAATATTGTTTTGCGGTTGTTTTGGATTTTCATTTACTTATGGTTATTTTTATTGTTTTGGATACCCATGTTTTTTTCCATAACAACGCGCTTGCATCTAATTAAACAGTATATACTAACGTTTTTTAAATAGTATATAATAACTTCTTTTAACCATAGACATATATTTCTCTAAATTGTACACTTGTACTACTTAAATCACTCTTGCCTTAATAGTATTTTAGTGTTAGATAAGACTTTACCTTTTCAAATGGGATGAGAGTTCAAACCCTGAGATGTATAAAAGTTTACCATTAAAAAAACACCTAATATTCATAATGTTATACTTGTATCATATTAATTATTAGTAAAGATAAACATACATTAATACATATAAACATATGTCACTAAAGTAAGAGAAGATGAAAAGGTTAAAATTAAAAAAATAATACGAGTTGAGTTAAAAAGTTAAGAAAAATGGATTTAAATAATCCCAAGTTCATCAGTTGGCCGGCATTAACCCCACATAACGAAATGTTTGTCTCCAAACCCAACTTTCAAACTATTTTCCCTCATTGATCCCATACTAACAGAACCCTAACGGTGTTACATATTAGCTTACGTGGCAGTGTAAGTACCGGAACGGATCTTACTACTGATTGACTCGATCAAATATGATGAACACGATGTAAATAAAGCTTTGTTTTATTGATTTCACTAAGATGATTACAAGAGATCTAGAGAGAGAAATACACTCAGTTACACACAGTTAAGATGACAGAAGTGATAGAAGTTCTAAGCTCTCTCTAACACGAAGTATTTATAGTGCTTAACTAACCTACCAACCAACCAACCAGCAAACCATTTGGTTCGTTGCCAACCATCTAGCTAACCAAATGGTTCGCTGCCCAGCTAACCAAATGGTTCGCTGCCTAGCTAACCATTCAGCTAACCATTGGTTAGTTGGCTCCCAACCATGGCTTAGTTGACACTAAGACTTACAAACATGCTCTATCTTAGATACAATACACGAGACATTTTGTAGTGTTGGATTATGCTCTAACAAACTCCGCTTAACGTGTAGTGTATCTATGCTAACTAAACTCCAATCTTCAATCTTCAATCTTCAATCTTGAATCTTCAATCTTCAGCATTGCTGCACCTGATCTTCAACTTGAAATTTCTTGTTAGCAATAGAGCTTGCATGGCTGGATGAAAACTCGAACAATCTTTGAACTTCAAGATCCACTTGTGAAAGATACTTCAAACTCCCCCTTTCACCATGCTTGAGTCTTGTCACACAGAACCTGCAACCTTAGAAGAAAAAAGTGCGGTTTTTCCTTTTTGATTTATTAAAATTAATCTGATCTTGGCGCAAAACTTCACTTCGAGAATCCAAAATATAGTTTTGAAATCATAATTTTGTATCTTGTATCGATCGATCGAAAACAAAATAAGAAACAAAATCTTTTTGGGTTTTAAAACTTTAAATCAAAACACACCGAAAATCTTTTTGATTTTTCTAAGATTATGCTAAAACACACCTAAAATCTTTTTGGATTTTTCAGATATGAAACATTAATGCAATACAGAAATGAAATACTGAAACACACACTATTTTTGTCTTTTGCGAGAAAGATCACAACTTGGGATCATATTGAACATAACATGCTGAACTACACTTCAATTTCAATTACTTCAGCACACAAGTCATGTTGATTGCTGATATAATTTGTCCATTATAAACCCAGGTAGAATCATACTCATAACATCGGGATATGTTAAGTATTGATTAGTTTTGCTTTGACCAGTGTACCCCACACTATCAGACATACTCAGATATGCTTTTATATCACACTTTGTGATTTCACTTGTGATTTAACACATAGTGATTGAATTCATGATATGTCAACTGTGTTCCATGTAAAAAGAAATAAGAATGTTAAATCGTATACCTTAAAGTCGATCTTTCGATACACAGATAAGGCCTCGGATTTAACAAAATAAGAAAACAAAACAAGTTGAACTTGTGTAATACAATAACAATCAGGTCGGTCTTTTGGACACGCAGAGAAAGTCCGATGAATTATACGAAAGACCAAAGAAAATAAAGTAGAACCTCAAACGAATAACAATCAGGTCGATGTTTCGATACGTAAAGAAAGTCCGATCATCAGAGAAAATAAAGAAAATCAAGCAAGTTTAAACCCTCTGCAAAATAAACACATGTTTACAAAGTGACTTCTCATTTTTATTTTTCACAGATCTTTTCGATATCTTGAGATACGCTTGAAGATGTTGTCCACTTGGTCAAGCATTAGTATTTAGTGTATATCACATCTGAATACTTTCTGATTTAATGTCGAGCCTACCAAGTACATCGAACAATGATCTTATGGCTTTTTCATCTAGTTTATCCATGGGCCAGACATGTAAGCCAATGTACCATCATTTCCCAATTATGTCGGATACAATTTCTTATTTTCAATGTTTTTGTATTTTTCATTGACATATTCTCCCCCTTAAAATGAAAACTCTATTTTTGGATTTTTCATTTTAACAAACACACAAAGACACTATTTTTGGCTTTTTGGTAATTTTCTCCCCCTAAACTACATACGGGATGTATTAAAAAAAGAAAATTGACCAATCGATACTGATACCTTTCAGTTTAAGCTTTCAGAAGAACTTTCACTTTTGTAATATGAATCATTGACTTTAAGTTACGCAAGAAACTCCACTATCAATAACTGCTTGAAGCTTGAACTTCACAATCACCGACAGGTCTTCTTGAAGTACCTGCACAGTGGACAAACATATCAGTTTTAAAATGACCCGAAGTTATAGCTTCTGATCGGCCAGTGTCTTCAGTAAAATCATTTGCAGCCTTGTAGACCAACTTAGGTCGCCACTGCATTTTAGGTTTTTCAGTTTGAACCGAGTCATCATCAGGTGATGAACCACTAACACTTGAATCATATTTGAAAAAAATGCTTCTTTTTAGATTTAAATTGTGAAGGTGTTGACTCAGTAAAAACTTTGCCAGATACATCAATGAAAGTGGTAGATTTATCAGAAAATGATCTTTTTGCAGTTTCAGGACAATTTTGTGCCATGTGGCCTTTTCGGGGACATTGATAGCACAAGCGATATGATCGCTTTGGTTTCTTTTTGTCCTGAAATGCATGACATGCACAGCTAGAATCAAAATTATCATAAAAATCATCAAATGCTTGAAATCGATTAGCATGCACCTATTTTGAAGTAGGACTGCGAGGAGTAGAATTTGATCTAGATGAAGATAATTCTTTGAACTGTTGACCAACTCTGGAAGAACTTTTAGAGGAATTCTTCTTCTGTTGTTTACCCACGAATCCTTTCTCCATTGTAGATACTAGAACCTGAGCAAATGATAAATTGATCAAGATTGGTATCCTCTTTTCTTTGGAACTCTTGACATTTCTTCTTGTCTTTCTCAATTTCTGATTTACTACCCAAACCTGAAGTTTGTAACCTGGTAGCTTTGACAATTCCATTTGAGAACCAGAAGATCCAACTTGAGCAACTCGAGTAAATGAAGCTTTAATACCCTTTAGATTGTTAGCTTCTACTAACTCAGCAGCAACTTTTTCTTCAGATAACTTCCTTTCATCTTTCGCAACCATTTTTCCAGCATAAAGTGCTTCATCATCATCTAATACAGTTCCACCAGACACAAATTTGACAGATGTATGATCACCATTTGTCGTATCTTCCATTTTCTTGTTAGATGACTTTGATTTCTTCTTGTCAGATCTCTTAGTAGCAAATTCAAAATAATCTTGCTTTGCATCAGAAGTTGTAACATCAGCAAGATGATCGATCAGTTTGAATGACTGGATGCAGAATTTGATTAAACTCTTCTCCTCCAAAAACTTTCTTGAGATTCTCATCTTGACACAAATAACTTGCAAAAGAATGTGAATTCTTCATATTATGCAATTGCCATTTAAGATCTAAAATCTCAATATCTGTGCTTCACCCAATGCTTTTCTGAATCAATTAACTGCTCTGAAACTCTTTTTGACAAGGATTTTTCTCTTCTCATATTAACATGTGCATCACACACTTCTTGTGTCATATTTTCCCATTTTTCTTTGTAAATGTCAATATTTCTGTTCAACAACTTATTCTGTCGAATCATTTTCATAGTGTTATCATTATCATTTTCATAACTTTTTGCTTTTGCAGCAAGTTCATCACAAGTTTGATTGAGAACATAAGCATAAATTTTGATTTCTCAAACAACGCATCAAAATCTTCACAAACTTCTTCAGCTTTGAGTTTATGTTCTTCAACTTCCTTTAACAACTTTCCATTCACAGCAAGTAACTTGACAACTTTTGTCATGAGCCCTTCATTTTCATTTTGAAGTTGTAATTTCTGTTGATAATTTCTTGTAGTGCTCCAATGTGGATCAATGCTGAAAATTTACTTCTTCAAATCTTTTCTTGAGTTCTTCTAACTCTTCCAATATCAAACTCTTTTCTTTGATTAAGTTCTCATTTGTCTTCACAATTTCATAAGAATCTTCACATTTCTTCTTGTAAGTTTCTAACTCTTCTTCCTTCTTTTTTGCTTTCAACAACCAAACGTTCGTTTGCTTTAATCAATTCCTGAATCTTTCTTTCCTTTTGTGAACAAAATTCACAAGTAGACTCATAACCGCTTACTTCAGAATCATAATCACTTGATTCAACTTGCACATTTGGCATTAATGCTCGAAATGATTCATCAGTGAAACAAAGTTCAGACATAGTTTCCGTTCTAGCATCATTTTCTTGAGAATGACAGATAAAAGCAGATTCATCCGGAAATTGTTCCGAAAAATGTTGTGACCAATCAATACCTTCATGAACTTGAGACACTATAGCTTTTGATTTTGTACCATTATATGTAGTAGCTTTGTGAACATGATTATCTGAATTAGTCTTCTTAGATGATGATTGATTGCATTCACGAGCAAAATGTCCAATCTTGGAACATTTGTAACATTTAACCTTTGACTTATCCAATCCAAGTTTCCCTCCTGGAATAAAAGATTTATTTCCATGTTTTTTCATGAATCTTCTTCCTCTTTGAACCAACATAGCAAACTGCCAATTCAAACCTAACTCATTCAACTGATCATCATCCAACTCATGTAAGTCATCTCCAAACAAATGAACTTCACCAGTTTTACCAAATATTGATCCACAAGACGATGATATGAAAGAAAATATCAATGCATCTAAATCTTCAGTTGTTTTAATAGGAATAGAACTGTTTGTTGATTTATTAGGAGTTGTAAAACGGCAACCTGAAGAGTAACTAGAATTTTCATACTTTCGAGTAAGAAAAGCTGTTGGAGTAGGATTTAAACTTGAACTAGCACTTGACTTAGCTTTAGCATTCACAGTAGCTGAATTCTCACCAAAGTATAATTGAGGATTCTGAATGGAAACATTTGCTGACTTTTTCACAAACATTTCCATTTCACGAGCTTCTAATTTGCTCGTCAATTGATTGAATGTCCAACTTGAATAATTTGGATCATGAGTTAACAGTAAAACATAATTTTTTTCCATTTGTTAGGCAAGGCTTCCAGAAATTTATCTTTTAATACATCATCGTCCTTTGTAACTTGCACAACTTCAAGTTTATTTATTAAATGTGAAAATCTTGCAATTAAGTCTCAAAATTATCTCACTCTCACAATGACCAAAACTATCAAATTATTTCTTCAAAACTTTCTTTCAAGTCTTTTTATATTGCTCATTACCCTCGTATCTTTCGGAAATAGCATCCCATTATTCCTTAGAAGTTGTATAATTATTAAACCGATGCATCAAATCCTTAGGTAATGCCATTGTAAGAAAACTATAAGTTTTCTTCTCCCTTGCAAAAAGTTTTCTTTCATCAGCATCAAAATCAGTTAACGTCTTTGGCTTTTTAGCACTTATCATTGGATACTCATATTCCTTTTCAATTGGTATCCAACAATCAACATTCGGAGAAAATATGTGGTAATCCTCCAACCTTAGCAACTTGGGAACTTTCTGCGTTGTTCCTATTTCATTATCATAACTCATCATGACTTGCATGGAGATTTGACCAGCTGAAAATGCTTGATAATCAGACATCTTGAGATAAACTTTTCGGTATTGAAAACTTCGAAGGCAAAAATGAAGGTCTTAGAAACGGATTTTGAGGGTCGAAACGGAGCATACTGGCCGTAAGGCGAGTAAAGTGTAGATCTCTCCGAGACGGTCGTTTTGGCTGGTATTTGGTTCCGTAACTCAAAACAGAACTCAAGTTACGTCAGTTTTAGTAAATACTACTATTCTGCTAGCGAATCAAAAATCCTTCTAGCGAACCAACCGTATGACCAGCGAACCAAAAGTTTTGACCGAACCAAGAATATCCTTAGAGAACCGAACCAATTCAGACGAACCAAAACCTAACGAACCAAGTATCCTGGCGGACCAATGACCTAGCGAACCAAATGGTTAGTTGTAACCGTTCCGAACCATTGTTGAATATTAACTAGCGAACCAAGATGAAGATATACTGGCGAACCAAAATTCAGCGAACCAACCGATGAAGATTTCCTAGCGAACCAATCAGCGAACCAAAAAAATCATCCAACGAACCAATAAAATCATTCAGCAAACCAACAGATTCAAGTGGCGAACCAGACTGAATTTTTTGAATTTTCACGAATTTGAAGGTTTTGAAATGTAATTTGCAGCAGTGAGCAACGAAAACACACTAGAAACGTTTTAAAATCAAGTTTGACATCAGAAACACTCGAAATTTAGAAGAAATGATGAAAAATGATCAAAAACTCACTTTCACTAACTAGAAAACTCCGAATTTGATCAAATCAAAGCAGTAGAGCAACCTGGATTGCTCTGATACCACTTGTAAGTACCGTAACTGATCTTACTACTGATTGGTTCGATCAAGTATGATGAACAGGATGTAAATAAAGCTTAGCTTTATTGATTTCACTTAGATGATTACAAGAGATCTAGAGAAAGAAAAACACTCAGTTACACACAGTTAAGATGATAGAAGTGATAGAAGTTCTAATCTCTCTCTAACACGAAGTATTTATAGTGTTCAACTAACCGACCAACAAACCAACCAGCGAACCATTTGGTTCGCTGCCAAGCATCTGGCTAACCAAATGGTTCGCTGCCCAGCTAACCATTCAACTAACCATTGGTTAGTTGGCTCCGAACCATTGGTTAGTTGACACTAAGACTTACAAACATGCTCTAGCCTTTATGTAACTTTTTAAAGAAACTGAGGAGTCATTTATGTAACTTAAAAAAATATTTTTATACTCAAGCCAAACAACCCCTTCCCCTTCGAGAGAAAGCAAATGGGAAACGAGGCCGATGATAACGAGCTCCGGCGATCCTCTGGTGAAACCCCCATGAATCAATATTCCGAAGCTCTGTTAAGCTTCTCATTCCACCTTTTACCATCAAATTCATCTTCCTCCATGACGATCCGGTCACCGATTAAATCAATCAATTGGTCATAAACTCGTTATAGACGGTAGGAGGAGGCAGAGATGGAGGCCGATGACAAAAGTTTCTTCGAGAGAGAGCCTCCAGCGTAGCGTCCGTAAGAAATTCAATTCAGGGGGTTTTGTCGGAGATATAGTTTTCTTCGGGATGTAGTTTTCTTACGGGCGTAGCTCGAGAGAGAGCAAAGGTTTTCTTCTTCTTCGAGAGGGAGTCCGGAGATATAGTTTCTTCGAGTTGTAGTTTTCTTAGTAGCCATTCAGTTTGAGTATTTTGTTTAAATGGAAGAGACTATTAATAACCTCAACTAAAACAAATGTAAATTTAATTGTCTCAAACGTTTTCTTAGCTACATAGCTCTACGCATTGAATACTACGCCAGAGAAGTAGTTTTCTTCAAGAGAGAGAGAAAGCGTCCGTAAGAAATTCAATTCAGGGGGTTTCGTCTGGGTTACATTGGAGGATCGCCAGAGCCCGTTTGCTCTATTTTGAGGAGGAAGGGGGGGTTTTTGGCTTTGAAAGTGAGCGTAACATGAGTATCGCATTTAGTCTCGAGCCATTTGATAACGAAGATAAATCAAACGATGTAAATAAAATCAAACTTTCATTAACTTGGACAAACCAGAAAGTTTACGGAGTTCTCTCAATTTCACACTGAAATACACACACAAAACTAGAACTCTTAACAAAATTATACAACTAAAACATATTTATACTAAGTCCCGACCATCCGAACTAGCTGTTACCCGAACTGGCACTTCAGTTGCCAGTTCGTGTCTGTTCAGGTCACTCATGTAGAATCTTGTTTTCTTTAATCTTTTTCTTTGTTCTGAACTAGCATCTTGCCATTTTATGTTCTAACAAACTCCCCCTTGGCACATGCTGGTCAGATTCTTTCATCTTTAAGTTTCAGCTCCGATCTTGGTCCACGTCTTCTCATGATTTCTTCCAGCATAGATATTGAAAGAAAAACATATCCGGATCATATTCTGAAATTGTAATGCCTGCTCCATGTAGTCTGGATGGAACAATGTACGGCTATGATACAATTCATCAATGTCACCCCTCGACAAGTTTATCAACCACATTGGATCAAATACCCAGACAACCTTGTTGTCTTCTTCAACCACAATAACAGCTTCTCCGGTTTTCTCGTCATAATACCACCAACGTAGATTCTTGATAAGTTCTAATTCCATCTTCTTCAACGATATGTTTTTCATCACTTGAGGCTTTCTTTTGAACTTCAAAACAATCAATGATTTGCCGGTGATCGGATATTTCTTGGTTGGATGTTCTCCTCTCTTCGGCATTTGTGGCCTTAGAAATTGGAACATAGTTTGACATTCTCGATCTACAAGTATCTTGAAATAAGGACATTTCCATCCACCACCATTGTTCTGAAATGGTTTTCCAGTAAGCTCTCGAACATCCCAGACTGGCAATGTGTTGAAATCCAGAGCTTTCTTGAAATATTGGATACCAAACTGTCATTTGATTCCATAATAATCTAGCCCATCATCATACATCTAGCTAATTATTTCACTCGATGCCTGACCCTTGAATCTAACATGCCTTCGTTGCTTTATCGGTTTCGGAGGAGGAACATAGTTTGCATGAAAGGTTTTCATGTAATCTCATAGTCTTTTCATTGTTTCTGTTCCTTGGCCTCTTTGACAACCGGGTCATCTGGCATCTTAGCCTCTTTTCTCTTTAATTTTACTTCAGCTTCATCGCCTTTCTATTTTGGAACACTTCAAATTCATCATGATTAGGGTTGTTGTTAAAATTTGAGTACATATCTGGATACTCTTCTTTAGTTATATCTTCAACCTCGACTTCGTCAAATATATCATCTAAATCTGAAGTCACTGATGATTCGTATGTTTCAGGCTCAGCTTCAACAGCTTTCTTCATTTTCTCGTCATTGAGATCATATATGGCTTATATTTGTTCTCGGGTAAGTTCACAAACAAACTCCCCGTATTCTAAAATAGTGCTTATCTCATGAATATCTCTGGCAGCTTGGTTTGACGGGATGGATGATATCGGCATAGCATTTCTTGAATCCAACTCCCCCTTAAATGCTGAGGTACCAACACCCAAACCAAATGTTCATGCTGGGTCTGAACCTCCACCAGTTGCACCTTCGGAATCATCGTTATCTGGATTATCATTTAAGTATCGGAGCACATTATCCTTGCATCCCAACTCCCCTGAGAAGCAAATTTACTAAGCAGAAGTTTGATCTGCTCATTCATTTGTGATAATTGTGCTTCTTGGGAAGAACTGGCCAACTTCAATTTCAAAAACCTTTGATTTTTAGCCTCATTGCCACTTCTTAGTTGTTGATGATCTCTTTGCAATTCAACTATCTATTTCGATTGAGCTTCATCTTTAGCTTTCAACTCCTCAATCAACTTTGTCTTCTCTTCATCTTTAGCTTTTAAGTCAGCTATCTTAGACTGATAATTAGTCAGCATACTGTTGAAAATTTCTTGCTGAGAGAATGATATTGAACCCGGAGAAACATTGGTATTGACATCTACAAAAGCTGGAGTTGTAGTTGTTGAAGAAACTGGAACATATGTGGTTCCAAGTGGCTGATTTACATACTGAGCACCAACACCTGCTGAAGGTGTTGTGCTTATTGATACAGACTTTGTCGATCCAAAATACCTCCTCACAACACTTGATTGATTTAACATTGTAATAATTGTCTCCATTGCAGCAGATGATGCAACTGGATCAGCTAGTGTTGAGTTCAAAGGACATGGAGACATAATTAGACCTCCAGATGAAGAATTACTACTGGCCCGACGTTTTAAAATTTCAGTACGTTTTAGCATCTTTGGACGCTCTCGACCACCAGTAGAAACCGTCTTCCTCCTCTTTGATTGTTTCCGTGCAGATGAGGATATAGCCGGTTGCTTACCCTTGCCCTTCCCGACATCAACATTAGGGTTGTAATCTTCATCGGTATCAGATGGAGCTTTGTCTTCATTAACACAACTGATGTAACGTTCATTGCTCTTCTTCATTCTGGTCCGGTAATCAAGATGTTCTTTACCGGTATCTTTGAGCTCCCACAGAAATGAACGCTATTGGATTGTTGGTGTCAGAATTATCTTCAGAATTCTCATCCACGTCCTCATCATCTTGCTCAAATTTAACTGCTTTGATCTGCTGACTCCTAGATAAGCACAAAGATTGTGTCTATCACCAACTTTCAAATCGTCCGCCATTTCTAAAAACACATAAGACGAAATATTCATTAAATTCAATGTGATAATAAAAACGTTAACCAAATTCGTTAATTATTATCCATTTGCGTAAACGATTAAATTTTTGTCAGTTTACACGAAGTGGATCCGAACTGAAAAGGTTTACACGAACTGGAGCGAACTGGATCCGAAGTGGTTCTAAACCGAATTAGTCAACAACAACTTGGTCAACATCCGAACTGACTTAGTCAACATCCGAAGTGGACAGTCAACGTCCGAAATGGACCGAACTGGAACCGCAGTTACACGAAGTGGCACCCGAAGTCGGATCCGAAGTCTCACTTCGGGTCAAGAACACCCACTTCAATCCTGTTCCAAAACCGAAGGGTTTCTTCGATCAATAACCACAATCCAGTCATTTTTTAACAAAAATCTTGTAACCCTAGACTCGTATTGATCAGACGATCACAATGGTAGAAGTTTTATCTTCTGAAATCCACTCAAGATGTTCGAAAAATTTAAACTTTGAAAAACTTTGAACCGGACACGTTTTTGAGAAACTTAACATGATTTAATGGATGAAAATGGACACAAAACACAATCCCATACTCGTAATCTGATCCCCTACCTGATTACAATCACAAATTTATTTTTGAAACACGGCAAATTTTGAATTTTAGACACGAAAGCTGTGGTTCGGCTAGGGTTCAAGCGAAGTGAAGAGAAGTGAAATTTTAGTAAAAGTGATAACCGAACTAGAACTTCTCCCTTATATACCCTTCTCACTTCGGTTAGCCAAAGTGAGACTTCGTGTCACTCCGAAGTGACCCGAACCCAGAAATTGGGATAGACTTTGTTTCACATTGGGTTAAACCAAACTCACCCGACGTGGCACTTCGGTTCATCCGAAGTCACACTTCGGTCTTCCAAAAATTTTCAATTTTAACGCTGAATTTTGTGATATTTTCAGAATTGATCCAAAAGTTTAAAAATTAAATAATTTTTCAATAAACTTTTGATCATTCATGATGAGCTTGATGATGTTCAAGACCGTTTGGTTTTTACCCGGCATATTTTTGAGAAATTTCATCATCGGTTGATCGAAAATAAAATCAGAAACAAAATCTTTTTCATTTTTATAAAATTCTCAAACATACTGAAAATCTTTTTGAATTTTCACAAGGTTATGCTAAAACACGCCTAAAATCTTTTTGGATTTTTTAGATATTGAACAATTAACCAAACAGAGTTGAAATAGGAATAACTTAAACTTTTTGTGAGAAAGTTCCACATGCGAGATCATATCAGACAGTACATATCAGAAACACTTCAATATCAAAATTAATCAGCATGCAAGCCAAGTAGACCGAGAATACAACTTTTCAAGCATAGATAATGTGAAATTACACACAATTAGGAATACTGGCAACATGACTTATTCATATATTTTTTTTTATCTTTTTACAGAATATGATTTTCAACAGAGATTTATCGTTCAAGGTGTTTCATGCAAAAATAACGCATAACCCTAAACAAATAACAATCAGGTCGGCCTTGTGAGCACGCAGAGAAAGTCCGATTGTTTAGGAAAACTAAAATAGAAAATAAAGCAGAAAATATATAACCCAACAACAATCAGGTCGGTACTTCCGTACGCGCAGAGAAAGTCCGATGGATTATACAAAACACCAAAGAAAATAAAGCAGAACCTCAAGTGAACACCAACCGGGTCGATCTTTCGATACACAGAGAAAGGCCGATCACTTAAGAAAATCAAGAAAATAAAAAAATTTAAATCTTTGTAAAATGAAAACACACGTACACCAGAACATCTCTTATTATGTTTTTGCTGTTTTCTGATTTTAATTGTGAAAGTCACACAGTATCCATTATGATGTAACATCGCAATTATCAAGCAAGCATTGAAATGATATCATACTAGTATATATCAGATTTGCCTTAGCACATTCAACTAGCCAGACAAGTACCTACAACCTTTATTTCTACTTTATCTATGGTTGATAACGTAGGCTGATGTAATATCACTTCTCGCTAGCTTCTGCAGTGAATGTTGCTACTAACGTCTGCTTCTTACACTGCCAAGATACCAACCTCTCACCCAAAAACTGACACCCCGCCGTTGTTGATTTGAAATTTATCTTGCAACCACCGTAGTCAGAATCTGAATAAGCTGACAATTCAAACTTATCATCATGAGGGTACCAAATCCCGAGATCAGTATTGCCCTTCAGATAAGCAAAAATCCTTTTGATCACATTTAGATGTGAAAGCTTTGGATTCGCCTGGTACCTGGCACACAAACAAACAACGGACATCACATCAGGTCTACTTGCAGTTAAATACATTAAAGACCCAATCATGGCTTGGTAAAGAGTTGCATCAACTTCTTCACCATCCTCATCTGGTTAAAGGCCATGATTAACCTGAATAGGAGTTCTTGGAACACGAACATTGATAATTTTGAATTTGTTAACAATGTCATGCACGTATTTTGTCTGATGAATGAAAATTTCTTTCACGGACTGTTGTACTTGCAGACCAAGAAAGAGTGCCATTACGCCCATTGAACTCATTTCAAAACCATTTTGCATCACTTTTCAAAATCTTTCGAAAGCTTGTCATTTGAGCTGCCAAAAATGATGTCGTCAACGTAAATATGTACCAAAAGCAAATCTTCACCCATTTTCTTGCAGAATAAGGTACAATATACCAACCCACGCTTGAATCCATTCTGTAGTAGATAAGTCGACCGGTTTCATACCAAGCTCGAGGAGCTTAATGTAAACCGTATAACGCTTTGTCAAGCTTATAAACTTTTTCCGGATAATCATGATCATAAAATCCTGGAGGTTGTTTGACGTAGACGTCTTCCTTCACTTTTCCAAATAAGAAAGCACTCCTTACATCCATTTGGTACACTTTAAATCCTTGGTGTGCAGCAAATGCTAAGAATATCCAGATTGCTTCAATTCTAGCAACCGTCGCATACACCTCATTAAAGTTAATACCTTCTTCTTGAGAAAACCCCTGGACAACCAAACGAGCCTGGTTACGGACAATGACACCTCGGTCATCACGTTTGCATTTATAAACCCAACAGGTACCACACGGCTCTTTGCTTCCTTCAGGTAAGTTAACTAAGTGCCAAACACCGAGTTTTTGAAATTGTAGGAGTTCCTCCTGCATTTCTTCTGCCCACGAACCATCTTTAAGTGCTTGATTAACATTTGTAGGTTCGATTTGAGATAGGAAGCATGAGTGAAATACTTCATCTTGAACCCCATATTCCCTAATGGCTAGCAAGGCACCATTTTCAACTTGTCGTCTTGTACGCACTCCTACTTCCAAATCACCTATGATATTTTCTTGTGAATGGTAAATCGGAACTACAATATTTTCATTCAGATTGTTGATATGATCGTCCTCAATCACAACAGTATCATATGAACTTGACTCAGGTTGCAAGACAGGAACATCAACCGATTCTGATTGAGCCTCATGGAACTCATTCTCTTCATCCGAAGACGTATCATACACAGCTTCATTCGTGGATTCGGTCAATTCATGTTCCGCTGGCACATTCAGAGTTGTCGAAAACGGGGTATGCATAACCGATGCTTCATTTTGTAAATCAATGTAAATTGTTGCCAATTGTTCATCGGTTAACCCCTTATCAGAATCAAAAGAATCAAATAATGCTTTGTTGTCCAACATCCAATCTAGTCCCACTCCTTTGGGTGGTAAAGTATGTGGTTGACAGTCAACGTGCAACCACTCCTCCACTACACCAGTCGCCGTATTAAAGACTCGCCTTTTCGGATTGGCATATCCGATGAAGAATCTTTCGACTACCTTCTCATCGAACTTCCCGGAAGACTGCAAGATCGTGCAAGGAGACCCAAAAGGTTCCAGATACTTGAGATTCGGCTTGTGATTCTTCAACATCGTATAACATGTTTTACCAAGCCGTTTGACCGTCAAAACCCTATTTAACACATAACATACTGTACTAACTGCCTCAGTCCTAAAATTTACCGGAAGCTTCGAGTCAGCTAGCATGGTTCTCGCCATCTTAATAATTATTCAATTCTTTCTCTCCGCGTCACCATTATGTTGAGGTGTGTAAGTGTAAGGTGCACTGAACTCATGAACAATGTGCTTCTCTATACAAAATAACCCAACTTTAGTGTATGACTCTAAAGTATTAATCAAGGTGTGTAACTTCCGTTATCACTATGGATTCTACATACTTTCAACTTATAGTATGACTCTAAAGTATTAATCAAGTTGATAAGCACAATAGCTGTTTCGTCTTTTGTCACTAGAAAATTCACCCATGAAAATCGAGAATATTCGTCAGTTACTACCAAAAAATACCACTCGCCCGATACGCTTCTATTTTACAGGACCAAATAGATCCATGTGTAGCAATTCAAGCGGAACAGTGATAGAGTGATATTTCTTCAAAGGATGAGATTTTCTCTTTTGCTTCCCCTTTTTGCAGCTCACACAGACGTCATTGAATATAAACTGATTATCCGGGACCCCTTCAACCAGACCTTTTCTAACCATTACTTCATCTTTCTGTAATTGATATGACCCATGCGGCGATGCTAGAGAACTAAATCTCTTTCGGAAGCTTTAGAAACAAAAATTGACCGACCACAGTAGCTTTGGCAGAACTCATGTCCAAAAACATATAGATTGGACATTCTCAGTGCTTGCATTATTATCCAACTTTCAGGAATCTCATAACCGGGTTTCAAGATTAAGCACTCGTTCCCTGTGAAAGCCGTTGTAAATTGCTAGTCACAAATTTGGGAAATGCTCAGTAGGTTGTACTCCAATTCTTTAACATACTCAACCCGGTCGAATGTTGTCGCACCGTTGGTTAATTTGCTGATACCCGTGATTTCATTACCATTATTACCAGAAAAAGTAACACTTCCTCCATCAAATGGTTGGACTTCTTCGAGTAAGAAAATGTCACATGTCATGTGTCCACGCTCCACTGTCGACTACCCATAGATTATTCATGGACCGCCTTGGAGCTCCCTGCACACATAAAGGAAATTAATTAGTTCGGGGGGGGGGGGGGACCTAAGCTTGAAGCTTTGGGTCGTCCGATATCCTCCTCAAAATCACTACCTGCAGTAGTAAAACCTTTCGGTTTTCCAATGCTCACTCTGCTGACTCGATGATGCTTCAGAACTTTTCAAAATTGATTTGATCTTTTCAGTTTCACCATCAAATTTCTTATCAGTTTTAGCGTATTTTAATTTTGAAACTGACGGCTTGAGGTCATTATGAATTAAACCTTTGTTATCAACAAATTTTACTCTCTTTTTAGTGTCAGTAGATGTAGGTATTTCAGTCTGATATCCACCATATGCTGAACTAGACTTTTGAAAATTTTCTTTCAACATTAGACATTTTTTGTACATATGTCGTTGTTTCTTGCACTTGTAACAACGAAGACGATCTGTAATCATAATTAATACTGGTCTACGAAACTCATCGATCGTTCCGTCATCATATATGGTTTTGATAATAGGCTTCAGTTTCTTTAATTTTAAAAATTGCTTTTGAGGATAAGAAACCTGATGACCAGAAAACTCATCATAGAAACCTGAATCGTAACCATTTTCAGTCTCAGGATAAAAATCATCATGAAAATATTCATTCCCCGAATAATACCCATCATCAAAATTATGATTAGATCCCCTCCTACCACCATAACCAGATGGACGGACACCATTTCCAAATCCATGACCAAACCAAGTTGGACCCCTACCATACATTGGTGGATTTGGCCCATAGCCAAAGTTATCATAAAAACCATTATCGTGAAATTGGGTTTTCTGGAAAAATCGATTTGGCTTTTTGAAATTTGTTTTAGCATTTTCATCAAAAATTGGTTAGTCAGCCTTTGGTGGTTGGGAAACAATTGGTTTCTTGACAGATTTCTGTACATTTTTATCCAAACCATGATCATAATGATGATCAGATTTATCAGAAGCAGATTAATCCTAATCTAGTGTGTCAATTGGAATAATGATTTTTTCATTTCCCCTCCTAGTTGTCACACTAGGGGCATCTGGATCATATTTAGGACCATAGCCTCCCTTAAAGACTTTGTCAACCAGATCAGGATTGACCATTTTCAAAGGGAATTCTTTGTCACTATACATCTTGTCAGATCCTTTCAAACGATAAGTAATCCACTTCACATTTTTATCAAACATTTCTGTTTTCCCTTGATCAACAGATTTTCCTTTGACATTGGTTTTGTTAACTTGACCTTTTGGTAATTTGGAACTTGAACCTTTTTAAAAAAATTAGATTTTGAATTCACAGGTTGTGGTTCATATCCGATACCACCATTTTTAACTTTCTTGCCACCAACTGATTTAGATCTTGCGATCTGTTTCTGCTCAAATTCACTCAATTTCTTGAGTTCTGATTTCATTTGATCAAACTTGTATATTGAAATAATTTCAACATGATTTTGTTTAGAATCAATTTTTGAAACCTCAGGTTCAGTATCAGAAATTCAATCATCAATTTTGTCAAAATCTTTATAGTTGTAAAACAGATCATCAACCTCAGAATCTAGAGAAGATTTTTCAATTGATTTTGTTTCAGTTGCCTTTGAATGTGATTTATCAGACACATCTCTCTTAAAAAAGGAGTAATCACATTTTTCAGTGGATGGTACAATAGATAGATGGGTTGTTTGTGATAATCACAGGAGCAGGAACCTGGTTAAATTTCATTTCCTTATCCAACAAATAACCTTGATCACAATTATACAAAAAGTTTATAAACGAAAAAGGTACTTTAAAAGTATCAATTTTGTTTGTCAGATCAAGAATTTCAATTTTTAGATCCGGAACATTTTTCTGGGTATTAACCAGCTCCTTTTGGGCAGACACAAGCATATCAGACTGTTTACTGAATTCATATTTTTTTATTCGTAATTGCTCGTGTACAAACATTAGTTCTTTGGTAGTGCCTTCCCATCTCCTTTTGTAAATATCACTATCTACTTTAGCCACAAATAATTGATTTACCATCTTGTTCTTTTCTTCTAAACGTTCACCATTTGCCTTAGCAAATTTACTACAAAGATCACACATAGGAGGAATCGTTACCTTTTGAGTGTCAGTCATAAATTATGGCTGCATTTTCCAACTTCAAACTGTTGTTTTCATCAGCTAGCTTCAGAATTTCCTCTTGTAATGTGATGATCCTCTCATTAGCTTCCATAGCATATTTGTGAGCTTTCTCATATTTTTGTTGTACCGGGTAGCTTTTCTTGAACAAATCTTCAAAATCATTAGCAGCATCTTGAGCTTCAGCTTTGGCAACTTCACATTCTTTGATTAATGCTTCCTTTTCTTTCATCACAATCTACAATTCCTTTTTTAGCAATAAAAGTTCATCAAGCTCAGTGTCAGGAACATAATTTGCCATAAAAGCATGTTGATCATGAAAGAATGCTTCTTCAACTGTTTCTGAAATATCATTGATTTCACATTCTTCAGAAGTAGATCCTGTTAAAGCATCTTCATCCTGCACATTATTAACAATTAAAGCGGAAGAATCAGAAAATTGACTACCCCAATTGTAAGTTTTATCATTTTGTGAAACTAGGGCTTGTGTGGAATCAGTTTTAGAGGTAGAAGCACTCCCTGAATTAGTTGCATTAAACATAGGGTTACCAGATGAATTATCAGTTTTCTAAGTAGACTTCTGGTATTCATGCTTCTTGGGTTGTGAACATTCTCGTGCGAAATGTCCAAAATTTGAACAATTATAACACCACACTTTTGATTTGTCAAACCCTATCCTTCGTCTTGAATTTAAATCCTTTCTTCCAGTCTTTTTCAAGAATCTTTTAACCCTTCTAGCAAGCATAGCAAATTGCCAATTGATGTCCATCAACTCCAGATCATCAGGATCTACCTGATCATAATCTTCCTCTGTGAGTTAAGCATTGCTCACCTTACCAGTAATAACCCCACAATAAGAGGACACAAGAGCAGACACCAACACCATATAATCCTCAGTAGTGTTGATAGGTAAAGCAAGTTTGCTAGCATTGATTGTGTTGCTTGCAGGAATTGAGACATTACATCCTCTTGACTCATAATTCTCAGAATGTGACATATTTCCTCCGTCAGATATATCTCCTGCAACAAACGTTGTTGTTGGTGCTGAATTTTTAGGTTTACCTGATTTACCAGAAATTGTTGCAGCATTTTGACCATAATACACTTCTGGATTCTACACTTCAGCAGGCGTAGTGTTTACATTTTTCATTTCCAAATCCCGCGCTTGAAGCTTCCCTATCAGTTGCAGAAATGTCAATTTTAAAAATTCTTTTATCATTTGTGATCATAAGAACATAGGGTTCCCATTTCTCTGGTAGTGCTTCAAGTAATTTTTCTGTTAATTCATCATCCTCCTTCTTGATACTAATAGTATCCATCTCTGATTGCAGATGGCAAAACCGAGAGATTAGATCAGACACTCCTTCACCGTCGAAACTGTTTGAAATTGTCAAATTATTTCCTTAAAGCCTTTTTCTTGCTTTTCTTATACTGCTCATTTCCTTCACATCTTTCCTTTAAAGCATTCCATAATTCCTTCGAATTCTTGCAACTCTTAAACTGATGTAACAATTCTTTTGGTAACGCCATCTTAAGCGCACCATAAGCTTTTTGTTCTCGAGTATAATCCGCATTATGTTCAACATTAAAATTGCGTTGCATGATCGGAACATTGTTGTTATCAACCGGATAAGTATACCCGTCATCAATTGTGATCCAGAGGTCACAGTCTGAAGTACCGATGTAAGACTCGAACCTCCTTCTCTAATTATGGTAACCTTCAAGTTTGAATAACTTGGGAACTTTTTGACTCATTCCGATCTCATTGCCATAGTTGAGTAGTGTTTGCATTTGTGTTTGAATTACTGCGAATGCTTGAAACTCCAACATCCTGACAAATTGAGAATTCTGATTACCCGAACCTATCCGAAGTAGAATCTGCTTTCCGAAGTGATCCGAAGTGGATCCGAAGTGAAGTAGAAACGCAGTGATTCGAAGTAATCAAAGTGATCCGAAGTAGTCTGAAGTGAAAAGCGAAGTGACTTGACACTAACTGATCCAAACTCAAAAGTTTCCGAACAGAAGCGAAGTGATTATTTAACCGAACTAAAGCGAACTGACTTCCGAAGTGACTTCACCTGAAATCAAGAATCAACTGAACAGATACAAACTAAAAAGCGAAGTGATCCAAACTGAGACTTTGGTTGACTTCGGAGCGGTTATTTTTCTGAACTATCACTTCGGTTGACGGTTATTTTTCGAACTAGAGATCTTGAGCGGAACTCATATGAACTGAACTGGAAATTGAACCTTTTTTGAATCAAATGATTTGGACAGACCAAAATCACTCATATCTCACCATTTTTATGTCAAAAACACTCTGGAATACTCAGATTTCGAAAATAACGAGCTTTTGTGATCAAAAAGTGTGAAAATTTTGAGAGAAACACCGAAAAAGACTTGTTTTCACCAAGACGACTCCAAAAATGAGCTAAGCGATCAACCTATAGCTCTGATACCACGTAAAGTGAGCGTAACGGGAGCATCGCTCTTAGTCTCGAGCCATTTGATAACGAAGACAAATAACGATGTAAATAAAATCAAACTTTCAATAACTTGGACAAACAAAATTCTACAACTAAAACAAATTTATACTAAGTCCCGACCATCCGAGCTGGTTGTTACCCGAACTAACACTTCGGTTGCCAGTTCGTGTCAGTTCGGGTCACTCATGTAGAATCTTGTTTTCTTCAATCTTTTTCTTCGTTCTAAACCAGCATCTTGTCATTTCATGTTCTAACAGGCTTGAGTATTAAAAGATTTTTTTAAAGTTACATAAATGGATCCATAGTTTTTCTAGAAGTTACATAAAGGCAAAAAAACGCCATTTGGACTGCCACATCTGCAAATATGTAAAACCGTTAGGGTTCCGTTAGTTTGAGATCATTGAGGAAAAATAGTTTAAAAGTTGGGCTCGATGACAAAGATTTCGTTATGTGGGATTACTGTCGTCCAACTGATAAAACTTAGGATTATTTAAATCCAATTTGTCAAAAATATATTAATAAATAATTCAAGAGTTTGAGTCATCTTAAAAGGGTATAGAGCCATGTCATGGTGAGGAGACAGACAGGACAAGAGAGACTTGACGTCTCTGAAGATGAAAGTGAATATATTAAAAAAATTATAAGGTTGGGTACAGAACTTTGAAACTATTAAACTAATAAATAAATTAAATAACAAGACTCATCTATAATCACACACGTTATCATCTTCTTCGTTGTATTCTTTCTATAGTGATTGCAACACCGTAGCAAGTCGAAAAATTGGAGAAGCAAAAAATAACAAACTCAAAGTTCCTTTTCTAACTAAAAACAGTATACGAAGACAATCTAGAGGGTCAAAACACAAGAAAATGAAGGGTCAACGAACTAGAAAATATCTACCATCGAGTACTCAGGTTAACACAAACATTAGCCACCGGAGGATTAATGGACCTTTCGGACCCCCTTGTAAATCCGTCAATGAGAGTGATGGCTTCGGTAATTATTTCAGGTTTGCTTCTCCAAACAACGTCCTGAATGATCGAGGGTAGTGCACCGATGTATCTCTCGATGGCACGATATTCAGGAGTAACGATGTGGGGCACGAGGATTCTTAGTTCATGAAATCGGTCAGTAAAAGCTTGATTTTCTCCACTATCCTGCTTAAGGGCCCAAAGTTGTCTTCTAACTTCTTTCATTCGCTAAGAGGACATAACTTCCATGTCATTAGCTCCTTGATATTATCCCATGACAAAGGTAAAACGAACTCGGCACCACGATTGCGTTTCTCGCTATTCCACCATGTGAGTGCCTTTTGGGTCAAGGCGCTAGAGGCGTAACGAACTTTGAGGTTCTCAGGACAATCACTATTAATGAAGGTGTTTTCAATACCTTCAAACCACTGTAGTAGACCAGTTGCGCTTTCTAAACCACTAAATTTAGGTAGATTACAAGAGTTGAAGTGTTTAAATGTACAAGTAGGGGTAGGAGCTTCTGAGGAAACTGGGGTAGCATTCATATTTTGTTATATTTGAACCATCATATCTGGTATGACTGTCACCATTTGTTTGGAAATTTCAGCAGCCATTTTGGCACCAGAATTTTTAGAATGATGACTGCGACCCATGAGATGTTTAGACATGCTGAAAGGAGGTGAAACAACTGATAGAAACTTTTTAGTGTGCCAGACGAATTATTATGTTATTGGATGTAGATTATGAAGATAGAGAATTAGTAGAAAAACAAAATGTATCATAAAATCATAAACAATGCACAAGTAAATAATCACGTTGGATTTGTGAAAAATCAATGGAATGATTTTCGTTTCTCGATTGGGAAATTACAACCTTGACTTATCAGTATTAATATAATTCTTAGCAACGTTATGCTTTGGCCTAATAGATTCAATACTTTCACCAAGGATTCCTAAGTCCAACGGTAGGAAAAATGTGAAGCCGGGATAGTATACTTAGCTATCGAGGTTTCAGTCCTTCCAGTTACTACATGTTTGTTGCTAAGGAGCTTAACACTGACGAGAATTCTAAAAAAATCATGATAATACTAAATCCTAAATAGGCACACAAGGCACCATCTATTAGGAGAGGCTAGGAAGCCCGAAGAGTTAGTGTACAAGTGTCTGTTAAGAGTAGTGACGAGATTCGGAGAAAGGCTGGATTAAGAAACATCAAAGGACTTATTATATAAGTAGGCATTCTATACATGAGAATATCATGTAGGAAACCTATGGCATAGTCTAGTTCATCCATCTATAACAACCTAAATCTCTATAGCTATGGCTCTGATACCAATCTGTCACACCCTGACCGACGGCGGAATATGTCGGGGCGCGATGATTGTCCAGATGCACACAACCACTAAAATTAGAGTTGCGATATACTTAATTGGTGTGCGTGTTGTGTATATAAAATATTGCAATATTAGTGACTGATGTGTTGTAAACACATCTATCTTTCCCATGTATTTTGTATACAAATTGAGTCGAGTTTGAGTCATTTTTGCTTGTTTTTATCTATTTTATAGTTATTTGTGTCTTAATGTGGTATTTAGTCATTTTTTGTATATTTTTTGTGAGTTTAGTAATTAATTGAGTTTCGTATTTATTTAGGTTGGTTGTCGTTTAACAGTGCTCAAATTTGTTAAATATATTTGTTACATGTTAATATAATTGTCGAAGGAGATGATATAATATTTCATCAAAATTCAAGGGTTGAAATAATTAATTAATGGTAGATCAAGGACTGAAGTGTAATTATATGAAATCTATGGAAAAGACACGAGAGAAACATATGAATTTTATTATTCGAATGACAATTAATTTGAAGGAGGCTACGAAGGCTGCATCAGAATATTTGAAGGTAGGCTCACGTGAAGGAACAAGTAATAGGTCTATAATTATTATTTTTTTTTTAATTGGGATACTCATTAGAATTGGACGACAATTTGAATTAATAAGACGGAAATTATTCTAGAGGGCAGAACCCTACGAGGGATAAATTCTCAGACGACTTGGAGGGTTTCCAGAAACGATTTCTGAGCGTGAGGAGGCTAAGAAACAAAAGGAGATCATCCCGACTCAATCATTCAATTAATATTATCAATCCAGGTTCTTTTCTTTATTTGTTTTCTTGATTAATTGTTTAGACTAAATTATGTTCTTGAACAATATTATTATTTTTATTATGAATTCTGTTAGAGACATGGTGGTAGGCTAAACTTTTATGTGCCATGTAGACTCGATGATGATTAATTAGTATTTTCGGTTTTATGACACTGTAAGGATCAAAATAACCCTCACGCGATATCTTGGCTAGTGAAACCGTGCGGAATCCGGTTTTCACTAGTTGATTCAAGAACACAGAAGAAAGTAATAATCAAAAAGTCTAAAGAGCAATGAAATAACAAACCGATTTGAGAAAGAAACTTGATTGAACACTTGATTGCTTGCTACACCTTGGATCGAAATTCTCTATGAGAATTTCGATTACACCACAAGTTAAACCACCAAAAGACTAGCAATCTTTACAAAATACAAAGAAACCCTATATATAGCTAAAGGGATTTCGTAAACCCCTAGCCCAACCTATACAATTCGGACCCAAGCCCACACACATCTTAGCCCATTTACATATTAAAACTAGCCCAAAACAACTAAACAAGCCCAAATCAATCTAATGCAAAAGCCTTAAATTTCAGGTCTCTACAATCTTCCCCTAGGCTTTAGCATTAGACAGTCTTCACATTCTGAACTTCTTGGACAAATTCACAGTTGCTGGATCGTACCAGAGCTCCTTGGCCACAATCTCAGCTACTGCCCGAGTGTAACACTTTGCATACTCCTCAGTGTCAGGGTTACACTCAATCTGATGTTTAGCTAAGACCAGGATGTCTTTCTTGTGAAACCGCATCAGATCATGAACTTCCATGACATTAATGGTCTGGGACTTGCAGAGAATCTTCGCTTCACCAGAATAATCACTATATGCCCATGTCTGAAAGTCATGCAGACAGTCTTCAGGATGTCTCATGGGAAGAGGAATCGTCTTTGTCTTGTCTGTAGGTGGATACAAGACATTTGTAAACTTCTTGAGCTTCTCACCTTCCTTCCCTGGGATACATTTCTTTCCATCCCATTTGAAAACCTTTCTGTACTTCATCACATATGACTTCTTGTGAGGAAACTCCTCAAACTTCCTGAACTTGCTCCTCACAGCTTTCTCCAATTTCTTATAGAAATACGTGGCTTGATCATTGTTTGACGGGTTGGAGAATGGAGCCTGATATAACATAGTCAAATCCACGTTCGTCCAGGAGTAGAATTGAGTCCAGCTTTTATAATACTCCAATGGATACTGACCCCTTCTTCGTACTACGAACATGTTCTTTTCACCATCAAACATCCATGTCTTCACTGGTGCAGTAATGCCTTGTTTATCATGATAATGCTCTCCCAGTTGAATGAGATACCTCTCAGGTGGATAGGCAAATGTTTGTGACTCCCACCCTCCATCAAAATCAGAAGCGGGAACAGTCATATAGTCTCTATCTCTGGTATCTTTATCATCACTAGAGGCTTCTGGCAATACTCGGTTGTGTATCCTCAGGAATATCAGCTTCAAAGTCAAATACTGGTGATTGAGAGGAATCACCTACCCCTGATCCTCTTTCAACTCTTTCTCCTTGCCTTGATCTTTCAGAATTCAGCTGCCTGATCAGCTTGTGAAGTTCTCTAAACTGCCTTGAAAATTCTCTGTTCACCTTCTTTTGATTCTCCAATTCAGTATTGTGAACCTTCTGAATATCAATCAGATCAACAATAATCTCACTTTGAGTTTCATTTTGGGCTTTCAACTCTGCTATCTCAGCTCTGAGTTCCTTCTCTAATCTGAACTCCGGGGTTTCTACTGCCTTCCCCTTATCTTGAGCTGTGGGCTGTGAAAAAGATGGACCAGCACTTGAGCTTGTGACTGGTGGAACATAAGAATTCAGTCTTCTTCTGTTTGGGTCACTAGGGCCTTCTGTGTGGTGTGGTGTAGCAGCTGACACAGTCTCAGTTGTCTCATCAGTCTTATCAGTCTCATTCAGATGTAACAGAAGCACCGAGGGGAGGATCCTCTGTGGCTTTCCGTTTTCTGATCAATGGAGTCTCAGTTGTCTCAGTCTCAACTTCCTCAAAGTCAACATCATCCAGATACGTGTCATAGTTTATTGACTCATCTCCTTCAAAATTTAGTGCTCCAATCCGCACATCATTTAAATCAAATTCTTCCCAGTCAGAATCATCTGGGAGATCAACCACTCTCTGCTGAGGAGGAGTCAAATTGTGTTCTTCATCAACGGTTGCATTTCTGTTAACCGGAACCTCTTCTCTCACAATCTCTGCAAACTCTCCAAACTTGTCTCCAAACGACATCTTATCCGACAACTTCTTCTTCGGATTGATCATAGGAAACACCTCAATACCCATTGGTTTAGTATCATGTGTATCATTTGACTTTCTCAGAGCTGGATATCTTGAGTCCAGAACTAGCTGGATGAACCTTGGAACTGCTGCAAACTTCTTATCTCTGGATACCACAGACTTCACATCTTCAAATATCATCCTAGACCAGTTGAACCGAACACCTCTGATTAGTGACACCATTGCATGGGTGTGCACTTGGTTCAGCTGATCTGTGGAGCTCTTCTTGGCAATGACACATTTTTGTAAATAATGTGCCAGCATTCTCCAGTACGGCGGAATGAGAGCTTTCATCGTGGGAGGAGATAAAGTGAGGTATCCCATTTCCTTCAGACATTTGGACACCATTTCTTTATCAAGAGCAATGGGATCAGCAGCAACATCTTTAAGTCTGAGAGCCTGTCTGAAATTCTCTTCTGTTAAAATCACATCAGAAGCCTGAATCCTGGCAATTATCTGCTTTCCGTCTTCAGATACATTTGCTGTCTTCCAAAACTCTTGCTGCATCCGTTTGCATATAACTGGACTTGCTGTTAATGCATAGTGTAGACAACACTTCTTCA
>JBCNJP010000003.1:75067003-75130421 GCA_039602395.1 Deinandra increscens subsp. villosa
GTTGGATTGATGTTCTATAGAAATTCCTTTAACCTGCTGTGAATGTTGCGTATGCGTATTTCAGTTAGGGTTTTGATTTTCAATTGGTGTTTGTGTTGCCTACGAATGTCTTTCGGGTCGGGTAATGCATCTAAAGGTGTTAGCTTCAGGGTTTTCATCTAAGGAATAGTTTAGGAGACGTCCCGAACTATAATATTGATTGATAATTATTTTCTTGATTGTTTTATTCCACCTTGTTTAGAACTTAAAAGGGGACAAACTTGTCAATTAGTTGGGTTGGTTAATTGTCTAGGTCAAGATTATCTCAAAAGGAAGTCCCCTAGATTAGTTGGTCAATTTACTAGTTGTGTCATTCATAGTGGTTAAAGGTAGCTCCAATTGCTTTAAGATGTCCGAGATTAGTTTTCAGGGTGGTTAGGGTAATTGAATAGGAAGTACTCAAAAGGTGAACCTTTGTTCGAGCGATAGAATCATTAGTTATGAAGGACTCAAAAGGTGAACTAACCAACCGGTGAGCGTATTCCATCCATTAGGTATTTATCAATAACGTCCGGAGAGTGATTCAGGGGCTCGTAGGGTTTCTATAGGTTGGTCATTAAGATCCCGGTTCCATCAGAGTTGTCATAGCCGAGTAAGGTTGTTAATGTTAATTAGGATTCTAGGTCTAGGTGGTACCTTTCTCATCTCTGATTTCGTCCTAAGTTCTCTCGTGTCGGTTAGTTAGTTAATTAGTTAATTTAGTTATTTTATTTAATTCAATTCACAAAACCAAATAATTCTCAAATTTCTTACTCATTAGGTCCTAGGTTAAGTCTTGTTTTCGTAGTGTCCTAGGTTCGATATTCCTGGTCTTACCTTAGCTTTACTATAATCCGACAGGTACACTTGCCTTAGGGTTCGGTCTAGTTTAGGTAGTTTCGGTAAAATTAGGTGTGTTTAGGTCTAGGTTAGGTCTAGGATTTAATAGTTATTTTTAGTGTAGTTCCGAACACATCAGTGACTCATTTTTAGCATTAACCTTTTAAATTTATAAAACGCGATTTACTTAAACGACTACTATTTCACCACATTCACGGGAAAGTGCACCCATCGCGGAGCAGTATAGTAGTGGTAAGTTGAATCGGGATCGTTCAAAGACACAAAGGAAAATGAGGGCTCTTGGTACTCCATCATTTTGGACGTCTAACCTGATCATTCTTCAAGTGAAGAGTTAGTAATAAATATATAAAATAAAAATATACTAATAATATTGATATAAAAAGGTGTGTCTTGGTCACGCTGTCATGAACCAACAGGGGAACAACCCTACGTGTCGGATTACTTTATTATAAAATGATCTTTTAAAGGGACTAAAGCGTGTCTCTTCCATGCACTGCTCTCGCACATGCACGTCAGTCGTAAACAGAGCCAAGTTCACAAACACATACCTTTCGGCTTCCGTGAAGTGACAAAATATTACCAACCATTTTCCCAACCAAATATTTTCAGCCCGCACACGTGTGGTCAGCCGGGTTTGCTTACATAGACATAAAGACCTCGAACGTATCAGGTAGCATGGGACGCAAGTCACCCAAAGGATCATGCATCATCCCCCAACCGGGTCTTACAAGTCCAGTTGATAGATTTTGACTCCTCAAATGGTCTGTGATATGTAGAGCACGCTTGTTCAAATAAGTTGATAATAAACTTTCAATCAGAAGGGTTTTTATAAAGTCATTAATTCCGTCTTAAAGCAAGATTATAAAAATAGTTTTACCAACCTGCTAAAGATACATTTATCTCCAAATGAGTGTAAGAATTTGATCAATCCTGGCATAAAGATTTAGTTAAGAGATAATGAAAGATTCATAGACAAATAACATTTCAGTAACTATGAAAGTTTATGTTCTTACAATATTTATGAGAAGACACAAGAACACAAAAACAAATGGCTCAAAAGAAAATCGTGGTATATAACTAGAGGGAGGAGAATTAAGCTAAGCTCTGAGTGAGTTGGAATGAAGGAGGAGAGATCCTTATATAGGCAGTTTCTGGACTTTAATACGTGGTCGTGCCATGCCAGGGCACGGGGTCGTGCATGTCAGGAAGGAGAGAGAACTGATCTTTCAGAGGGCACGGGGTCGTGCCTACACAGTGACACAGGGTCGTGTTGTTAGTGTCAGTCAGCACGGGGTTGTGTCAGTCGGGAGCATGGGGTCGTGTCTGTCAGAACTGAGGAAGTGCTTCACTGGAGCTGGGCACGGGGTCGTGCTAAGGTGGGCACGGGTCGTGTCATAGTCCAGAAATCTGGAACTTGATATTTTTCATCTGATTTTCTTCATTTTTTGCTCCTTTCGCGATTTGCTTGACTAAACCTGAAAAGCTAAAAAGAAAAGAAAACAATTGTGTTCTTGTAATAGTTCGTCAGTTTTATCCCTTTTTGCGAGGGATATTTGGTTAATAAATATGTATACTTTTGGGCACTTCATTACTCATGCCATTTTATTTCATAACATTAAGTAGTTTTACAAACGATTGCCAAACAAAACATGGTTTAAGATTAACTAGGTGCAGCAGTTCCTAGCGTGCTAGCACAACAAAAGTCTCAATTTCTAGCAACATGTATAACATAAAAGGTCAACTACGAATAGTTGGTGATGACATATAGGTTTTGTGTATAGTATAAGTGTAAAGCATGCGATCAATGTGTTAAGTGTATAATTCAGAATATGACATACAAGTATTAGAGATAAGATATATGCGTAAATCAAACCTTGACAGTTTAGGTTCCAATCACCCATCAAAACTATAATACGTTTCGATATACTGGATGGGTTGTCAATCAATAGCTATTAATGAACCAAAAGCTTGGTTTTGTTAATGATTACGCAAGATTAAAGTTTCAAGTTTCACAAGTTTCAAGTTTCACGTATCAAGTCCAACACACAAGTAAGCATATAAAGAATCGCACATTACTCATATAAATGCATCATTTTCGAATAAGAATAAATAGTAAAGATTTTGATATAGGATACATGTTGCACCCCAAATACAAATAGAAGAGGGCCTATGAATACTCAGATGATAGATGGATTGAAAGTGAAAGATAACACCGGGAGTGATATGAGAACCCTTGAAATGATAGGTCAAAATGAATACGAGGATTTGAAGACTAAATTTTAAGTGTACGATGAAAAATCGGATAGTGTTAGATTCTATTGTTTTAAAACAACCACATTATGTTTTACGATTTAAATTCATTATTAGTGATAATATGAAACACGCTTTCCTATAAGTAAATGCTCACTCCAGGAATTCCCAGGTAAGTCTCCCAGGTCCAACAAGGGATTTATGTGACATCCTTACCTATACTAGAAAACCCAGTGTACAGGCGTTTACCCCTTCCGGTCCAAACGAGTTCTAAATTATCACATCCTGGATATGGCAAAACGTAGGCGTGTGATTGATAGGCTTCATGGTCATGGTTATGAATGAGCGACCACTAAATGAACCTTTAGAAAAAAGATCATTTTCTTTTCAAACATAAGTCATTAATATTTATTTAAAATATTTTAAGTGGCTGCGGAAATAGTAGAGGTACGACATGTTTAAAGTTCCAAAAGACAATTATTTAAGATTTAAAAGCATAACATCCTACTGGCGTGTCACACCCTAGATATGACAAAACGTAGGCGTGTGACTCATAGGCATCATGGTCATGGTTATGAATGAATGACCTCTAAATGAACAATTAGAAAAGTCATTTGTCTTTGAAACATAAGTCATAAACATTTATTTAAAATATTTTAGTGGCAGCGAAAATAATGTCGTGGTACGACATGATAAAGTTTCAAAAGACATTGTTTTGAGATTCAAAAACATAACATCCTAATGGTATAATGCAAATAAATCTCCAAAAGACTGCATGGACATGCAAGCAGGCAGACCATGAACAAGACATGCAGGATCCACAGCTTGACTTCATGAAATGCATCTTTAGTTACCTGAGAATTCAAGAATTTGAAAAGTCAACATAATGTTAGTGAGCTCATAGGTTTAATGACACATGAAAATGTTTGAAACAAGTTTAAATGTTTGGTCGCCATGATATTATATTGAGGTTGTAAAGATTGTACATGAACCCCGAATTCAAAAGCTAACTGGTTACCCACTCATAGCATCCCTCCCTAATAACACCGAATGGCCAGAATAACTAACATGTACCCCTTGACTATAACCGTGGGGTCGGGATTGGAGCGACCAATCTATCAGGATCATCAACCCAAATAGATCTATTCACTAGCTATCGCTTGGAATGAACTGATTGAATTCGATTAATAGTGGGGTTTGGCATATTAACATGAATCAACATGAATTATACGAGTTGGGGATAAGAAAAGAACATGCAATCAATACGTGTTACAAGCATCAATAATATCTGACAAAATATTTGAATTGGCCTTGTTGAATTCTCCCCCTTAGTTTAGAAAAACAGAAAAGTAAAAAGGAGTCGTGAAAACTCACATGAATAGATGATGAACTGACATGTATGAACAAGAAAGAAAGCAGCCTAGGAAGCGTCTATAATTTAATATTAAGATGACTTACGGTTGGCTACATTGGATAAGTGAACACGTCACCCAATGTTCAAGGTCAAGCCTTTGCATAAGTTAGCCGATGGTATTGATTGAAATCATGAATTGTTATTTTTTGACAAACAAATAATGTTAAGTTAACAAAACTGAATATTTATTTGAATAGATAAATATAATTCGGGTTTTTGCGTCTAGAAAATATTATATTGAATAATATATTTATTTTTATGGGATGACACGAAAATACAAATATTTAATTCCTTTTAAATATTTATTAGGTTTTGAACCCCTAAAAATAATAAATAATTTCCTTCATTTATTAAGGTTCGAATACGTGTTTTCTACCGCGCGTCGAATCGTCGATATACGGTATTAGTCGCTTCTTATGGAAAATTATTTGACACATAAAAATATATATATATATATATATTTATGAAATAATGATTCCAAAATATAAGGGCTTATATTTTGTAAAATTTGAGCGTCGGTTCACCCAGTAAAGTGTCGGTTTCACCGGTTTAACCGTCATGATTTATTTTATGTGATTTATCTTATGACGTTTTGAGTTTCCTAAACACTTAGGAAAAGTTTATGGGGCTGTGGTTTAAGGTTTTTAAATTACCAAGCTTGCCGGTAGAAGTCTAACTTGCAAAAGTTAGCGTTTTTGAGTTACCGAAAGTCACCGTTTTTTGTCCGGTTTCTTTCTAAAATATTATTTTCTATTTCGTGAACTTCATGAAACATTTTTATAGCTAAAAATGGTTCCATTTTAGGTTCTGGGCCAGAACCTTAAATAGTTCAAAAATCCATATTATTTTAATTAGAAATTTTGAATTTTGGGTTCCGAATATCCCGTTTTTTGAACGTATAACGTTTTGGGTTTAAATATGAGTTTTAAAAACTTGTAAGTAATTTTTAAACACACATTTATAAGTCCTCAAACTCATCATAAGAATAGTCATGATTAATATTACTAAGAATTCACATTATATGATTTTAAGTCATAAATCACCATTTATAATATTTTTTATGTTTAGCATCTCTTTAAAAGATAGCATTTTATTTTCATAAAATGACCATTGTTATTTTATGTTGTTCAAAATACTAAACATGATAACAAGTTATGAAATTTTAGATGGACTTTTTAAATACATTTTATGACACACGCTATTTATGTCATTTTCTTAACATAACATTCATATATTATGAAAAATATAACATCCATTTTAGTCATGTTGTCAAAATACGTATATGCATATTATCAATGACATATCATATCAAGAAAAACATACATAGACTAATATTTAGGGTTTTAAATCCAAGGATGATTTGAACATGATTTTACTACATGATGTTATGTGTGTCATAACAATATTAAATCATAAATCAGATTTCAAAAAATAACATCATGATCCCTAAAATAGTTCCATCAAAGTAAGCATATATTCACTAACAACATGCTTTGTTAGTTAATCATCAAACAATAACATCAAGACTTGATTGAACAAGGATTGTGACATGATTAGGAACAAAAATCAAGGATGAAATCACAAGGAAAGAAAGGAATCTCACTAAAGCTTCCACGGGATCGGTTAGTGAGGTAAATGGGTGTTGAAAGCTTCCTTGGTTATGCTCCTACCCACCCTTGCTCTTGAATGTGGAAGGTTAGATGATAGAAGGATGTAAGGATCAAATCAGTTCCTCATGCGATATCAAATCCTATAAACACCGTGCGGAATCAGGTGATTAGAGGTGATTCAAGAACAATCGAAAATTATAACAAAATAACGATTGAAACAATGATAAAACACAAACCAATCGAGAAGAGAACACTTGATTATCACTGGTTGCAATACACATCGAGAAGAGAACACTTGATTATCACTGGTTGCAATACACTTGAAGAATTCGAAATTCTCAAGAATTTCGATTACACCTTGCCCCTTTACCCTAGAATTAACCCCCTAATCTAGAGATATTAGGGTCCTATTTACAGGGATTCTCCAACTTGGAGAACATGACACCCTAAAAACCCTAATTATTAGCCAATTCCCGTATTTGACTCTAAAGGGCCACTAAACTTTCTCGAAACACTTTCAAATTGAGCCCAAGCATGTCTAAAATAGCCCAATGACCCAATATAATAATAACCCAACTAATTTTCACCTATTCTAACACATAGACCTTTAAAATAGTCCTCCAATGGATAATTTAATACACAAGCCACAAATTATTCCCTTACAATCTTCCCCTTGGCTTGTGATATTAAATGTCTTCTACTTTCAATTTTCAGACTTGCAATCTTCTCCTTGGCTTGAGCATGGGTTGGTGAAGATTCTTTTCTTTAGCAATCTTGATTGAGCAACAACGAACGACTTTTGGGAGTGTTCTCTCAATCAGCATCAGCTTGAACTGCACATAATGACCAAGTAATGAGAGGATGATTCTCAAATACTTGCTCCTTCTTGAAAAATTTTGAGTCCTTGCTGAATCATCAGTAACTGTCTTGACTTGCTGGTGTCTTCAGAGGGTAAAAATTTTGAAAACCCCTGTCTTGACATTCTTGAACTTCTTGATTTGAAATATCTCTTGTTTTGACTGCTCTGCATCTTTTCTTCATTTAGCTTCCCCTAAACTTGTGGATGATATCTTTTGAGTCTTCAGAAGCTTCACTTGAAAAACCAACAAACTTCCCCTAAGCATAGGGTAAGTCCTTTTCTGGCTGGTTCTTCAACTTGGTCAGTAGTAGGATCAGTGTTTTGGTCAACTGAGTCCTTGACTTTCTTGTCTATGAGTTGTCTTTTTCTGACTTAACATGACAAGCACAACATGGAACAGACACTAACCGGACAACGATGACTGGTTATCGGATTAGCATTATTTAACTAAATCCCTAATACAGGTTACGGGTTTCCTATATATACTTCCCCTAAACCTGAGGACTCTTCACATTATCTCCCCCTGAGATTCTGGGGAGGGGTATACTTTCTTGCATAAAAACCCACAAAACATATAAAAACCTTTAAATTAAGGTGGCCATGGTTGAAAATCAACAATAAAAACTTATGATAACTCAAAAGAAAAGTAAAAATAAAACAAACATACCAGATTACTAAACGAGAAGGTTTTATTTGGGATCAAACCGTCTTTTTCTGAACTAAGGAACCCTTTTCAGCATCTGTTACTCGAACACGTCCAGGTGATTGCTACTATATTGATCCTCTTTGAACCCATGTTCCTCTTTTCCAGGTTGTTTGTAACTTATTTATATTTTAGGTATATAATTTATGAACACAAGACAGTCACACACAAATCCTAGGTAATTAATATGTGCAGTCTATCAAGCTTAATCATTCCCTACCACATATTTTCACATACCCGTATCTAGAGTTTTGAATCTTTTCTCGAGACTTGGTTGAGAAGAGAAAGAACAGATCATTAAGAGATAGGGATAATATACAAAGACTTGTACGATGTCAACTCAGAGGCATTTATCAGTCAGGTGATAACCTTTCATCAAACACATAAGCCTAGTCGCAAAGTCAGGGCTAAAGGGTGTTGGACGCTAGAGGGTCTCTTTTGCTATGCACATTGGTATCTTTTGGGTGTAAATTATATACAGTGATCTGCAAGCATGTTAATACAGACTAACCAGGTCTTTGCTCACGCAAAACAGAGGAAAGTCTGATTAACACATCGATACAGTCTACACCAGGTCTTTGCTTACGCAAAACAGAGGTGAGGCTGACTAATGGCTTTGACATCCCCAGGTCTATGCTCACACAAAACAGCGGGGACGCCGACTTTTTGAGATTTTCGATTCAACACTTTGGAGTCCGGTGTATATATCGAGAACAATTTCGCAGTCAAATAAAAATTGCAACTAACCTAAGTGGGTGTTTCCCGTCAAATGACATACTTTATCTTTAAGTGTTGTGACCCATACCTTTGTTATTGGAACTGAGCCTATCGAGCACATCACCTTGGAGCATGTCTTTCACTTCATCCTTACGCGTGTCAGTCATTCTCAAATTGGAAGATTATTTCACTTCCCACCTTCTCAAACACACAAACAAAAGATTAAAAATTTAAAAGCACAATTTTTTGAGGGGTCAACTATTTCATCTTTTCTATTCTTCCCCTTGCTTTTTGATTTTTAATAACAACACACTCTTTTTTTAAGCACACACAGACACATTATTTACTATATATAAGACAAAATTAGCCAAGCTAACCTTCACAGATTGTCATTTGGAAATTTTCAGAAATGGGTTTCGTTTCAAGCAATGACATATCACATGCAATTTGGCCAAGAAATATCCAAATCAGCCAATGTTACCTCTCTATGCTGATTCTGTTTTACCTCTCACTAGGAGAACAAACTCTCCTTTGAAGATATGCATGTCATGTAATGAAGAGATGCCTCCTTCCTGTGTCTGGAACAATCACTTTCAAAAACAAATAAGTTAATGGAAGTCCTCCTTGACTGTTCCTGCATACTGTGAGAGAAATCAGTTAGCCATTAGAACCCAGGCCATTGTGGTTCTGGGTAGACCTGATGAATCAATGAAAGTTACTTATTTTAAACACATGCCCTTTGAAAAATCAGGGATTGGAGTTGTGGCTGCCTTGCTTTTGGGTTTTACCTGGTCATCTTTGGGAATATCTTTGTTCTTGACCTTCCAGGTTTGGTGGTTCACTTTCCCCTTTACTTGAGGACCTTTGGGTGGATATGTCTTAACACTTTTATTCTCAATTTTCACATTTTGAAACTCGTTCGAGTGTTTTTTATACACCCCTTTATGCTGGTAAAACTGGTTTACCATCTTTGGCACATTCCACACTTCTTCCTCACACCTTGCACTTGTTTTTAAATAACCAACTGGTTTTATAAACCTGGCAGGTTTAGGAAAACTGACTTGTTTGGGAAAACCTGATTGGCTTTGGAAATGAGTGACATACTTTCTCAGTTTTTGAAGAGACTTGCTAGTTCTTCTGTACCTTTGGTTTTTGAGGTATAGACTTCTGCACCTTAGGGTTTGAGGTGCATGCTTCTGTCACCTTTGGTTGTTGCAGGTATAGAACTTCTGTACACCTTAGGTCCGGTTTGCCACCAGGTGGCAGATTGCTTTTGGGACAGTGGAGTTTTTGCCCAGTGGATTTCCAAGACGGTTTTGAATAGTGTTTATGTATCCAATGGGTTTTTCCGTTGGGTTTAGTAGTCAGAATATGCTCCCGCTGTATCGGTTGATATTGGTCATATGCTAAGATGACTTCAGGGTACGGGACAAAATCACGAGGTTTGGCGTCTCGTACTTTCTGCACATTTTTCACAACATTATTATTCTCAAAATCACATTTTTTCACACCAAACCCACAAGCATATGAGGGTTTAGGACCAGCAACCTGTGGTCCCTTACCTCGTTTTAAAATTTTAACAGTTCTCAATGTTCTCATGGGTGTAGCATCACACTTGCCAAAATTAAAACCACCACACACTGAAGTTCTGTTAAGCACATCAGACTCTGAAAGTTTTAAACCAGACCCAATCACAGGAAATTTAAGTTTATCCCAATCAACATTTTTCAAAAAGTGAACTTGTTTCACTTTTAAGACTCTCCTTTTCAGCCTTTACCCCTGACTCTTTGCTAACTTTATATGCACAATAAATAGATTCGTCAGTAATGTTAGAAACAGGAGCAGAGATTTTAATGGGACATGAGGCAAGTTTCGTATCAATTTCAGCTTTGACTTCTAATGTGGTTTGAGAAGTTTTATGCTCAGATTTCATTTCATGCATCAAGGGCATAGAAACCGTGTGTGTATATTTTTCATCCTTTTCATCTATTCCAAAACCTAAACCTGAATTGTCTTTAACATGCCTCATTCTGACATTAATGTTATAAAACAAGGAACTAGCTTCCATCATTTTAGAAACAATTTTATCATTACGCTCGATTTTAGTTTGAGATGTTCCTAATTTGGCTCTTAGTTTCTCTACCTCTTTGGTTTAAGTTTCAACTTTAGAGTTAGCAAGCCTAAGATAGGTGCTCTTATCGCTCAACCGACTTTCTAGGCTCCTAATGTCTAATTGAATGGCTTCAAGTTTCCCTCTAAAAATTCTAGCCTTATCTTTATATTGCCTAAGGTCTCTAGCAGTGGATTCATGATTTAGAGTTTCATTTGTGAACTTGCGCGCGTTCCTAATCTTTACATTCTTTAAAAATAGCCTGACACTTAGGGTTTGAGCATACCACATTGTTGCTAGAAGAAGTGGTACCTGGTAGAATGTGTGCCATGAACTTCTTTGGATGAACTTCTAGAGTAAATCTTGTAAAAATGACAATATTACTATTCAAAGAATAGTGTTAAAAACTTCATACTGAAAAACGGAGGCTTTCGGAGTGGAATTCGTGGGTCCAAACGAGCTCCACTAGCTTTTAGGCGGCGGTTGCTATGGGGCTCGTCGAGACGGTCGTTTGGGCTGGTATTAGAGCTTCTAACTCCAAACGAGGCCCAAGTTACGTGTGTTTTAGTGAAACAGTGCGAAATAGTGTTTTTGCCGCAAAAGGGTTTTCGATTGATAAGTAGGAACCGATCGAAAAGGGCTTTTTGATCGAAACGAGGGTTTTCGATAGAAAGGTTGGCTGGTCGAAAAGGGGTTTTCGATCAGGATTGGGTTTGCACAGACGAGACTGATCGAAAAGTCAGCTTTTCGATTGGGTAGAGTTTTGGCTCGATCAAAACGAAAAGACGGGTCAAAAAGTATACTTTCGATTAGGTCAAAACGGGACTAGCCACAGACACTGATCAAAAAGCCTTGATCGAAAAGGTGCAGGCTGGATCGAAAGGTACTTCTCGATCGAAAAGCAGCTGACTGATCGAAAAGCAGTATGACTGATCGAAAAGCTAATCGAAAAGCTATTAATTTCGATCAAAAACACGGGACTAAGCCACAGTTTTGATCGAAAAAGCTTTGAGCAACAAATCTGATCCACCTGTTTGGTTGAAACCTGCAAATGCTCACTGAAACACCATAGAAACCTCAAATCGTTAGTCCTAAAAACTTGAATCTGATATCGCGAGAGACTTGAAACGAAGTTTCTTGGCTCTGATACCAATTTTAAGGATCAAAATGGTTCCTCACGCGATATCAAATCCTATAATCACCGTGCGGAATCCGATGATTAGAGGTGATTCAAGAACAATCGAAAAGTATAACAAAATAACGATTGAAACAATGAGAAAACACAAACTAATCGAGAAGATAACACTTGATTATCACTGGTAGCAATACACTTGAGGAATTCGAAATTCTCAAGAAATTACATTGCCCCTTTACCCTAGAATCAACCCCCTAATCTAGAGATATTAGGGTCCTATTTATAGGGATTCTCCAACTTGGAGAACAAGACACCCTAAAAACCCTAATTATTAGCCAATTCCCGTATTTGACTCTAAAGGCCCACTAAACTCCTTCTAAACACTTTCAAATTGACCCCAAGCATGTCTAATATGGCCCAGTGACCCAATATAACAATAACCCAACTACTTTTAACCTATTCCAACACATAGGCCTTCAAAATAGTCCGCCAATGAATAATTTAATACACAAGCCACAAATTATTCCCTCATAAAGGAAAGAGATGATAAGAATATGATGAAAATCAAAAAGATTAGATTGATAGAAATGGATGATTATTTAGAAAGAGTAGATTGATAGAAATGGATGATTATTTAGAAAGAGTAGATTGATAGAAATAGATGATTATTTAGAAAAATGATGAGAATAGTGATGAATTAGAGATTACCTTGAATATATATGAAGATTAGAAGTGGAAATGATGGTTGGATGGTGGAGATTTTTGGAAGTGGTGGTTTTGTGTTAAGCCGAAAGGAAGAGAGAAGAGGTAGTGAAAGAGGTTGTGTTGAAATGAGACTAAGTGTTGGAATGTTTATGTATTTAAGAAGGTGGTTATGTGAGGCTTGGTTCATGGTTTTGAATGAACTGTAGGAGGGGGGTTCGGTTTTGCTTGGCTATTGTTCGAACCAAGAAAGGAAAGAAAGAATAAGTTGGGTCTTTGATTTGAACCTTGGCTAGAAAGTGAACCAAACGTGGTGGTGGTTTGGTTTCTATGGGCTGGCCAAAAGAGAGGGAAAAAGAAGGGGAAAGTTTGATACATTGGTTAATAACTGATGGGTTTAGCACCTTGTTGTACTTAGGAGACAATTTGGTCCCCTAATCCATCTATCGGTCAAGCATCTAGGTGACATGTAGGGTTTGGGTTCGAACTCGGGATTCAACCGAATCAAAAGAAAAAAAAGGAAAAGGGAATGGGTCGGAAGGGATGGAACAGACCACAGAAAAAGAAATGGGCCATAGAAAATAAGACGGGCCTATTGGGTCGAAAGGAAGGACTTTGGGCCGAAGGGCCTGTTGGCCGGTTTGGGCCTCGCTCGGCTCATAAGCACATTCGAGTTGGGCAACTGGGTCGAGTTGGATGGGTTTGGGCCTCTAATTGGATTAGATTGATAATTAGGCTAGATTGGGCCGCAAAGCATCCATTTGGATCCTGAACCTAATGTGGGTCGAATGGCTTGGGCCGGGTGATCCGAATTTGATAATTGGTTTAATGGATCGGGTTGAAGTGATAATCGTTTGAAAAATAAATGTGTTAGGAATTTTGGACGAAAACGTAACGAATATGTTTTGTTAAACAAGTGAAAAGTGAATATTGTTCGGAACTAACGGATTGAAAATCATGCAAGTCTTGATGCATTAATGATTAACATGCTAACTTTGAATGTTTTTTATTAATTAGAATTAAAAACGTAGAACATTTGGTTTATTATTTATGTAAATATATACATTTTGTATGTATATACTTAAAGAATTTTATGTAAAATATATACATAAACAATAATTTTGTTTGAATTGTTAAACGTGAATCACTCGTTTAACGGGTTGAACAAATTGAACGTGTTAGACGTAATACAATGTTTTGGGAAAATATAAAATGAATATTTTATATTTTCTTATTGTTAAAATTCCACAAATAATTTTATGAAATTTTTCTTGTTATTAAAGTTCCAGTTTGAGTAAACGTAGAACTGTACTGTTGATTTCCGATAGGGTACGGGTTGTCAAGTTTAATTTACCTATGTTTGCATGCAGGTTCACCTAATCTAAAAATTTAAGTCTAATGCATATAGAGAAACAGATAATTGCATGTCTATATAATATTAATGTTAATTTGAAATTTATGAAATGCCACATGGCGTAATGTAATTAAATCTCCAAAAAGACCGCATGAATATGCAAGCAAGCAGACCATGAACAAGACAAATAGGATCCACAGATTGACGTCATGAATATGCATCATTAGTTACCTGAGAATTCAAGAATTTGAAAAGTCAACATAATGTTGGTGAGCTCACAGGTTTAATGACACATGAAAATAATTGAAACAAGTTCGAATGTTTGGCTGTCATGATATTATATATATATATATATATATATATATATATATATATATATATATGATACGGAGGTTGTAAAGATTGTACATGAACCTTGAATTCAAACACTAAGGTGTTGTTTGTTTTTTCAGAGGTAAAATGTCTGCAGTTTGCGGATCACATCTGTAGACATCTAAAGAAGAAGAGGTGGGCAAAACCTCTGCAGTCTGTAAGAAAAAGACTGTTTGTTTTTTAACTTCTACAGACTGTTAAAATAAACTGATATTTAAATAAATAAAATTTTTAAACTTAAAATAGCTTTTCAACATTCTCATTTAACTCAAAGTTATGCAACATTGAAATAATATTCATAAAACCAGAATAACATTTTTTAAAAGCATTCATTTATTCAATATTTTGCATTAACTGCTCAGCAATTTCATCTCGTAACTGAGTCATATATTCCCGATCCGATGCAGTACCATGTGCTTCAACCTCATCTTCATTACCATTAATGTCCACATGACTATTTTGAACGACACATTACTTTGATAGTATTGTGTAAAGAAGTAATCGCTCAAACCCTCTTTCCTTATAAAATTATGTAGCGCAAAACATGCAATGGTAATGTTCCTTTGTGTAGCCAACGGAAATGGTGCCATCCTCTTCAATATAGGGAATCGTGCTTTCAAACACCAAAAGCACGCTCAATGACGTTCCAAAGTTTTGCATGTGCATGCTTAAGTTTTTCTTTATTGGTCAACGCACGTCTCCGACGAAAATCTCCAAGCCAATACCTCACATTACAATATGGAGCCATAAGTCCTCATGTGTGTGCATACGCGGCATCACAAAGATAATACTTTCTGTAAAGATAAAGAAAACTAACTAGAATATTAAACTAAGGTATAAATATTTATTAAATCGTAAATGTAGCTGGTGGTGGAAACAAGAATGCTGCATCTGGATCTGATAATGCCTCTGATAGTATTCTAGAATCAGTGCTACCCCTTCCCAACTGGCCACAATGAACGTAAAAATCATGTTGAAGTCACAAATTGCTAATACGTTTAGATAACAATCCCCCTTTCCCTTCCTCTATATAAATCTTGTTGCGCAATAGGGATAATGTCACACCCCGGTCAACGGATTGGGTGTGAGCAAGACGAAATCATAGTCGCAGATATACAGAACAACTTCTACTAAATTCAAACGTCTTTAAACATAATACCATTCATGTTGCAGCGGATAGTCGTGGTGAAATGATATTGTCTTACATTTGAATAAAAGTCTTAGTTTGATATTGAAATCATAAAGCAGTTTATTTAAGATAGGTCGAGACTACGACTCCAGTAAAGCAGGGTCGAAAGTTACATTGAAGCCCCATTTGCACGTCTTCCATGATAAGCTTAGATACCTGAGAAATCATGAGTTTAAAAGGTCAACTTAAGTTGGTGAGGTTCACAGGTTTATGATTCTATGGTAAGTTTGTAAAAACAGTTTACAGTATGTTGGAATAACAGTTTACGGTATGTTGGAATAACAGTTTACGGTATACTTAAATGTTACGTTGGTTTACTGTCGTGGTTGTAAGATCCTCCCATGAACCTCAAATTCAAATACTAACGGATTACCCACTCATGGCATTCTATCCCAAGAATACCGAACAGGCGAGAGTAACTGACGTGTACCCCTTGACAATGTACGAAGTCAGGATTGGAGCTACCAATCTGGACAGGGTTGTCAACCCAAATAGATCTATTCACTAGTTATCGTTTCAAGCAGAACTAATCGAATTCAATTAATAGTGGGATTTCAGTTGTACTAACGTTTATAACGATAAAGTACCAGTTGTTTAGGATACGGAATGGAACATGTAGTCAAACGACTAACAAGTAAACCATAACATTAAGTAAAAAGCATTTTATCAGTTCATGATTTCTCCCCCATAAGTGTAAAACAATTGTAAAGAAAAGGGGCCGTGAAACTCACCTGTTCAAGGTGGATGATCATGATTGCTGATACGAGCAACAAGTAACCGACGTCCTAATATCAATAATAATAATAACACACGTCTTAGGTCTTATTTCAATTGGAATACGTTTTGGTTACCCAACGATCCTGGTCGAGTCTTGACAATTTATTCCCGTTTGTAACGTTTGGAAAACCCGTTCGTAATATTTATCGTTCAAATAAATATTTAAGTTAATGAATATATTTATAGTCAAATAAATATATATAGCTTTGTAGAAATAATTATAATCAAATAATTATTTAAGATTACGAAAATATATATTCAGTCAAGTTCTAAACATTGAGACAAACAATAAAGTTATTATTTGAAGTTCACGCTATATATTTAAGTTGGAGTTCATAATTATAGACAAATAATTATATATATATATATATATATATATATATATATATATATATATATATATATATATATAAGTCATTTTAGTCTGATTATATAGATACAAGTATATGACCATTGATCGTTATGATAATAAATATTTTGCTTCATAAATATTATTATGTTTATAATATCTCTTAAACAGTTTTTCTAAATTATATTTAGAAAATAATATTTAAATAACAAAATATTAAGATGAGATATTTGTGTGAAGTGGTGTCAATATATATGTAACAATATATAAGTTTCACGTCGTGACAGTCTAAAAGATAATACCTTATATTTTAGATCCCAAGTCCGGAATTAATATAATATATATACTATTTATTCCGACAAATAATATGATACAAAAAACTAATATTTAAGTCTTTAAATATTATTGGGTTAATAACTTTAAATAAACATTTCAAGTTATTAAAAATGAGATCTAAAAATATAAGTACTTAGTTGTTAATTATGAGTCCAAACGTTCGGTATTTAGAAATATATATATGTTTTATAAAAATAAAACTATTTTTATAATCAACATAGTCGATAATATATTTCTTATATTTTATGTTCAAAATATATCCATTTATATATTTTAGTCCGGTGTGTTATTTTGACGGTCTTTGAGTTAGTTTTTATACCGCTTAGTCTATATTCTTTTTAGTCTTCACAACGATTGTCAAATATATATTGTGACGCAAGTTCTTAAATATTAACGTTAATTTAATATTTAGGATGGTTTGTTTAGTTTATATATTTAGTGGGTGGAGTATCAAGACTCGTTTTGGGGTGATTATAAACATCAAAAACGAACAATAAAAATGATGAAATTGAAAAGTTTAGACTTTTACCTCTAGCACTAGGCTAGGTGATGAACCGAAAGAGGCGAGAACATCTCCGTAGACTTGATCGAAAAATATCGACACTAAAGGTGTCGACCCGAAAGGTAAAGCGGCCTTTTTGCGGGCTAGTTCTTGGTGGTTTACGGTGATCGTTAGGAGCAAACGTTGAGGCCGTTTGGGAGGTGGCTGGGTGGACTTTCCGTTGGTGGTGAAAGTGTGGTGTTGCGGTGGTCCGATGGTGGTGCTATGGTGGTGTAAAGTTAGCTCAAGGGACTGATTTGTTTAAAAAAAAAGTTTGATGGAAACGAAATCATGCTGGGACTGTTTTATTTTCTTTCATTCTTTCTCCATATATATATAGTTATATATATATATACATACGTATATATATGTGTATGTTTGGTCTGGTCGGACGGAAAGTAGGAGGAGGCGAGTTTGGCCGAGGTGGATCGATGATGATGATCGGAATGAAGGTGACGGTGAGCCAATGGCTCGGCGACGGCGGGGGTGGAGCTGTGGCGTCGGGATAGCGGTGGTAACAAGGAGATCGCCGGCATCGGGTGGTGGCGGTGGGGGTGGTTCAAGGCTGTGAACAGCAACCGCAGTAGGAGCACCGCCGCGGCAGCAGGAGCCGGGCGGGAAGGGTCGGAATTCTCCATCGTGATCGCCTGATCGGAACTCGGACAGAGTGACGGGGAAGAAGGTTCGAACGGGGTGAGAGATAGAACTCTGGGGTTTACGCCGGAGGTTTACAGAGGTCAGGGAGGGTTGGACGGTTGATGGGGCTGCCGGGGAGAGTTTCCGTGAACGAAGAAGAAGGGGTTGCGAGGTGTTGGGTTCGTCGGGTGAACCATCGGAGAAGGATGGTTCGCTGTTGCTTTGTTGTGGCTTGCCGGAGAGGCCAGACGGTGGGGCTGGTTGGCGCCGCCGGAAAATCGAGGAAGCAAGGGGGAGGAAGTGGCTGCGAGCTGCATTATCTTCTTTCTCTATTTATTTACCTATTTTTTATAATTTTGTCTGATTGTGGGTTTGAGTATTGTAGTGAATGTCTATATAAATACTAATATTGAAAGAAAATTGTGAATCACCTATTTGGTGAAGTTACGTAGTCATATTTTAGGGTGCATACGTAATTTAATCTGATGGTATATACGTACTAAAATTTGGTTGGAGACACGTATACGCATGAATTGACCATAAAATAGTTCCACATATTTTCCTTTTATTATGGTGTACCATTTAATAAATAGACATTATATCCATATTTTGAACCCGTTAAATAGTTTAACATTTACTAAACGGTTCATAAAAATTCCGGAACATCTAAAATATTACGGGAGTTTGATAAATATAAATATATATATATATATACATATATATATATATATATATATATATATATATTTTTCAGTTATAACGTAAACTAGTGAACGTCTAGTTAATTACGTGGTATAAAGCGCGTGTCCAATCGGCGTTGCGATCATGGCCGTTTCACATACCGAATACGTATTCTTGACTGAAATTCTTAATCAACGTTAAAATAATTGTTTATAATTCGCCGAGTCATTAAAATCATCTCGGACGGCCAAACGAATTGATTTCGGCTAATATCGCGTAACAGCAACGGTTTCATTGTTTTTGGCTCGTTGGGCCTATTAAGCCTAGTTGGACCCAACGGGGTTAACAGTTGAGGTTTGGCTTAAGTCTTGATAACGATTTCGGAATGTGATGTTTTTATTTCGTAAAAACAATAGTTCAAGTCGGTTATAACAGTTTTTCAGAAATCGGATATAGTTTTCAGTTTTGTAGGCGGGTTACGGTTAACGTTTTCAATTTTGTCAGTTCGTAACAGTTTTAAGCTCGACCGTCCAGATTGTTTAAAACCGAATAGTTTTAAACTTACGATCGCTTATCAGTTTGCTGTGTCGGTTATATAAACGTACGACACCAGTTCCAGTCCAGATAAAATATAAAAATACATTTTATATTTAATTCCTTGTTATTGAAATTCCATGATTAATCCATGGAATCTCTATGCATTTTACGGGTATACGCTTCCAGTGCAAACGCGGGATTAGGTTTACGTCATCAGTTATCGGTCAGACACAGTAATTAATAGTTTAAACAGTAATCGGATCAGTTTATGCACATAAATACTTAATTAAAAGGTCAAAGTAAAGAGGTTTGACTTAGGTTTTCGGACGAGGTGTCACATTCTCCCCCAGTTAGAAGAATTTCGTCCCGAAATTCAGTTCTTGATCACTGGTTGTTTGTGACGTTTCCGAAAAGACGAGGGTACTACAGACGCATTTGGTCCTCGCGTTCCCAAGTGTACTCTGGGCCTCGCCGTGAGTCCCAGCGCACTTTGACAGTGGGAATACGGCTATGCTTCGTTCCTTTAAGGTCTCGGTCAAGTATCTCGACCGGTTCCTCAATAAAGTGAGGCTTTTCGTCAATTTGAATTTCATCAAGTGGGACGACAAGCGTTTTATCAGACAAGCATTTCATAAGATTTCTAACGTAAAAGACATCATGCACACTGGTTAGCTCTACGGAAGGCGTAGACGGTAAGCTATTGGTTCGATTGTCTTAGTGATTTCAAATGGACCAATGTAACGAGGTTTAAGCTTTTCTCGTTTGCCGAACCGGATGACACCTTTCCAAATTGACACTTTTAACATGACGCGGTCACCCTTTAATAGATAAGGGTTTGTGACGATTGTCGGCAGATAAATCTCAATAGTCTGATAAAAGAATGAGGATTGACACACCGGAGGAAGGTTTCTGGACAAGTCAGGATTTCTCATGAATGGGCTCTACTAGGATTTTCATGTAGTTCAGATTACAATTATGTGTGCACGCACAATTGTGATTTGCCTTACATGATCGGCCTAAGCTTTGCTCATACTTGAGTTTTCAGTTTGTCGGAAAATGAAATGTGTCGGGGACAAGATGGCTTATGGAAAAGTTTAGATTGATCCGCTACCGGACGGGATCTAATGATAAAAATAATGGAAATACGGTTTGGCTCCAGTCTATTAGGTGTGTAGGCCATTGGTCCAATCCGTTCCAGGATCTCAAGGGACCGATGAGGTTTAAGCATACCTAACTTTCCAGGCCTAGTTACCTCCGTCTGAGACAGAATTCATTATAAGGTTTTGAACCCCCTTATAGATTTTAAGGGTTCGCGTCGAGTGTTAACGTAGTTTCTCCTGGAGATTACCTATGGCTTTCAGAAATTGAAAGGTCTCCTTAGTAGTTTCATGAATTATCACTGGACCAGTCGGACGACTATTACTGGCTTCGGTCCAACGAAGGGGTGAATGAAACTTTCTTCCATACAAGCCTTCGAAAAGGGGCGGCTTGAATATTTGAGCGATATCTATTGTAATAAGGAAACTCGACGAGTGGAAAAATGGTTGTCTCAACCATTGCCTAGGTTTGTCTTGCGTGATGACAATCTGTCACATAACTACGCAACGTACCTTTTTAAGGTCTGAATTTTTCCTTTTGATTTGGTCATCAGTATAACTCCCTTATACATACATTTTGTTGAATCCATGGGTGGATTGAATATCTTGATTTGTGGGCTTCATCAAACACTAGCCTTCTCAAGTCTCTGAGGCTAGGTACCCATAGTCTATCCAAAAAATTCATGGTTCCATCAGGCTTTTCAATCAGTTGTTTCACCATGTCATGCAAGCATTCATTTTCCAGATTCCCTGGCTGAAAAGCTTCGATTTGAGCGTCACGAACTTGTGACGTGAGACTCGAGCGTATGGTCATACTTAGTGCTTGAAAACGACACGGTTTGGTATGTTCCTTCCTGCTTAAAGCATCGCTACAACGTTAGCCTTGCCCGGGTGATAACGAATCTCACATTCGAAATCGTTAAGCAGTTCGACCATCGTCGTTGTCTCATGTTTAGCTCTTTCTGGTTAAGGACGTGCTGGAGGCTCTTGTGATTGGTGAATATAACGCACCGAGTCCCATAGAGGTAGTGCCTTCAGATTTGAGGGCAAAGATAGCGGCTCTAAGTTCTAAGTCATGAGTCGTGTAATTCTTCTCATGAATCTTCAGTTGTCGAGAGGCGTAAGCGATGACTTTCTCACGCTGCACCAGTACGCAGCCCAAGCCTTGATGCGAAGCATCATAGTATAAAACGAAATCGTCGATTCCGTCTGGTAAGGATAGGATTGGGGCGTTGCAAAGTTTTTGCTTCAACAACTGGAAAGCAGTTTCAGTTTTATCATCCCAGATGTACTTTTTATCTTTCTGGGTCAGGGTGGTAAGAGGCTGGGCTATCTTGGAAAATTTTCAATGAATCGGCGATAACAGCCAACGAGACCTAAGAATTGTCGAATCTCGGTTGGGGTCGTGGGAGTACTCCAATATTTGATTGATTCAATCTTTGATGGATCAACGTGAATGTCATGGTCATTGATCACATGACCCAGAAAGTGTACTTCTCGAATCCAAAAGTCACATTTGGAGAATTTTGCGCAAAGCTCTTCTTTCTTCAGCAGTTCTAAGATGAGTCTCAAATATTCTTCATGTTCTTTCTTATTACGCGAGTAGATAAGAATATCGTCGATGAACATGATAACAAATTTATCCAAGTATGGTTTGCACACGCGATTCATTAAGTCCATGAATACGGCCGATGCGTTAGTTAAACCAAATGGCATAACGAGGAACTCATAATGACCATAGTGTGTTCTAAACGTTGTCTTCGAGACATATTTATCTCTAACTCGAAGTTGATGGTACCCCGACCTTAGATCAATCTTGGAATAGGAGCATGATCCTTGAAGTTGATCAAATAGGTCATCGATCCTTGAAAGCGGGTAACGGTTCTGCACATTTAGTTTGTTCAACTCTCGGTAGTCGATACACATCCTGAACGTTCCATCTTTCTTTTTCACGAATAACACGGGAGCACCCCACGGGGAGTGGCTTGGGTGAATAAAGCCCTTATCTAGAAACTCTTGCAGTTGGCTAGATAACTCTTCCATTTCAGACAGTGCCAGTCTGTAAGGGGACCTGGAAACGGGGCGGCTTCGGGTGTTAGGTCGATGCGAAACTCTGCATGTCGTGTTGGAGGTAAGCCTGGCAAGTCTTCTGGAAAGACTCTCAGGTATTTGCAGACAATAGGAACGTCTTCGATACGCTACTCCTTCGGTTTCTTCTGAGTGACATGAGCTAGGATGGCATGGCCTCCCTTGTGGAGGAATTTCTATGCCTTCATACAAGACAGGACATCTAGTTCGGCTCCACTCTTTTCGTCCAGCACGTTCAGAGTGTTGCCGCCTGCTAACGGCACTCCAACCATTTTCTCATGACACACAGTTTCTATATGGTTCTTGCTAACCAATCCATTCCAATGACTACATTGAAACTTCCTCGATCCATGGGCATTAAGTCGATGCTGAAAGAATGGTCAGTAGGTAGCCTAGGTAGATTATTCGGGTTTCTATCAAAATCCATATGCTAATGCTTCTATGAACTTAGTGTCTAAGGCAACATGGGTGATTTCAAGTAATTGACTAAAATCGGTAGACACAAGCTTCTATCGGCACCAGTACCGAATAAAGCAGAGGTAAAATGGTTATTTAGCAAAAACGTATCCATCACCGTGTTGGGGTCACGACGGTCGTCTCCGGCATTGATCACGAAAGCTCTTCCTCTAGCATGGTTAGCATCTTGATTCTTCGCCTTTGGGCATTCCTTTTTGTAATGGTCAATTTCTCAGCAACTATAGCATGTGCGATCTGGGCAATCGAGTGCTACATGTCTTTTAACCTTGCAGGTGTTACAGTAGACATTACCACAATTGAGAGTGTGGTGTTGGTTGCATTTGGAGCATAGGGGTGGTGTACCGGTGTAACCGGTCCTTCGGACAGGGTGAACAGCTCACGGAACCTCTAAAAGGTGTAGGTTTTAATTCATAAAGTCCTTTATGAACATCCATGAGGTCTTACGATGTTAGGTTAAAACATTGAACACAATTTGGTGCAATTGTGGTCTGGTGTTTTCTAACCTTGGTTAATTCGTTCATACTGCGCACCCCATCGTCTGCGTGACGTTAGGTTGCAGTAGCAGCGACGGTTTCAGCACCGCGTTGGTCAATCAGTTCCTCGATTTCAGCAGCGCTCAAGGGCGGAGGCGGTGAAGCGTTTCTGGTGGCTCGGCGTCTAGGCGGCATACTTTCCCTTTAAGTTATTAATGTCAACATAAACAAAGTCTAGATTATATGTGAATGGGGTTATTACATGCGCGAGAATAACTGCCACGACACACATCCATGGTACCTAAACATGACGCGCGCAAGCACGACCAAGAAACAGGAAGTAGAGGGGAACAGCATACGCGAATAAATGGCATGATATAATGACAGCAACGGTAGTAACATCCATACTAAACATGAAAATCATAATAATAATCATGATACTAGTTTCCATCCACCGTATTAACTGGTAGAATATACGATAGTAAAAAGAGGATAAGTCTTCGTTATGGGCCCGCAGTTCTATCACAACAAAATATATAAATATTTTCATTGCTAAAATGAGGGATCAAAAGTCTAGATTCTTATCCAAGCTATCTAGAGTGGCGGCAATCCAAAGGGCATAGTTAAGGTGGTGGTGATCTGAGTAGTGAGGTTCATGTAACTGAACACTCACCCAGGGAATTCCTCCAGGTAAGCGACTCTCGCCTGGAGGGACTCGTTGGCCAATCCGCAGATCGGTGTTGTCCATGTTGACACCACTCATGTGAGCGTGCAGTGACTCCATAACACCTAGTGTGGAAGCCTGGTGATGCTCTATGGCAGCTAGAGGGGTCTCTAGTGGCGCCAGATCGGTCTAGGTGGGGAGTCTAGTGATCTCATCGTCGATCACCCTGAGGCCTGCTCGTGACATCGCGGGTATGTCACAAGTAGCGGTGGTCGCACCGCCAGCGGCAGTGGTGGAAATCGGGTGGTTCGAGGAGTCGTCTGAGAGACGGGGGCACAATGGTCTCAGAAAACTCGATGGTAATGAGGACTGTCGGACAGTACCGACGGTGAGAATGTCATGCTCTGGGCTAGACAACTCATGGTCCTTAGGGGAAGCTGTGTACTCAGGCACGACTGTGTCTTTTCCAGAGGAATCAGATGTGCAGATGACCTCTTCGAAAGTCATCTCTACGATAATATTCCATAAGAGAACATAGCTGGTAACACGATAACAGTATCTAGAATAAAGATATAAATGTACCAGTTGCAGTAATAATAACTCGTATATGTAAAGCATAAGTTAACGTAACCAATATGATAAGGAATTGGTCTTGCGTGCAAATGGTAGCTTCAGAGCGGGTTATAGTCCAGGTTTGGTTTTTGTTTATTTGTTTAACCTAGTTCGCTATAACCACGGCTCTGATACCAATCTGTCACACCCCGGTCAACGGATTGGGTGTGAGCAAGACGGAATCATAGTCGAAGATATACAGAACAACTTCTACTAAATTCAAACGTCATTAAACATAATACCATTCATGTTGCAGCGGAAAGTCGTGGTGAAATGATATTGTCTTACATTTGAATAAAAGTCTTAGTTTGATATTGAAATCATAAAGCAGTTTATTTAAGATAGGTCGGGACTACGACTCCAGTAAAGTAGGGTCGAAAGTTACAGTGAAGCCCCATTTGCACGTCTTCCATGATAAGCTTAGATACCTGAGAAATCATGAGTTTAAAAGGTCAACATAAAGTTGGTGAGGTTCACAGGTTTATGATTCTATGGTAAGTTTGTAAAAACAGTTTACAGTATGTTGGAATAACAGTTTACGGTATGTTGGAATAACAGTTTACGGTATACTTAAATGTTACGTTGGTTTACTGTCGTGGTTGTAAGATCCTCCCATGAACCTCAAATTCGAATACTAACGGATTACCCACTCATGGCATTCTATCCCAAGAATACCGAACAGGCGAGAGTAACTGACGTGTACCCCTTGACAATGTACGAAGTCAGGATTGGAGCTACCAATCTGGACAGGGTTGTCAACCCAAATAGATCTATTCACTAGTTATCGTTTCAAGCAGAACTAATCGAATTCAATTAATAGTGGGATTTCAGTTGTACTAACGTTTATAATGATAAAGTACCAGTTGTTTAGGATACGGAATGGAACATGTAGTCAAACGGCTAACAGGTAAACCATAACATTAAGTAAAAAGCATTTTATCAGTTCATGATTTCTCCCCCATAAGTGTAAAACAGTTGTAAAGAAAAGGGGTCGTGAAACTCACCTGTTCAAGGTGGATGATCATGATTGCTGATACGAGCAAAGTAACCGACGTCCTAATATCAATAATAATAATAGCACACGTCTTAGGTCTTGTTTCAATTGGAATTCGTTTTGGTTACCCAACGATCCTGGTCAAGTCTTGACAATTTATTCCCGTTTGTAACGTTTGGAAAACCCGTTCGTAATATTTATCGTTCAAATATATATTTAAGTTAATGAATATATTTATAGTCAAATAAATATATATAGCTTTGTAGAAATAATTATAATCAAATAATTAATTAAGATTACGAAAATATATATTCAGTCAAGTTCTAAACATTGAGACAAACAATAAAGTTATTATTTGAAGTTCACGCTATATATTTAAGTTGGAGTTCATAATTATAGACAAATAATTATATATATATATATAAGTCATTTTAGTCTGATTATATAGATACAAGTATATGACCATTGATCGTTATGATAATAAATATTTAGCTTCGTAAATATTATTATGTTTATAATATCTCTTAAACAGTTTTTCTATATTATATTTAGAAAATAATATTTAAATAACAAAATATTAAGATGAGATATTTGTGTGAAGTGTGTCAATATATATGTAACAATATATAAGTTTCACGTCGTGACAGTCTAAAAGATAATACCTTATATTTTAGATCCCAAGTCCGGAATTAATATAATATATATACTATTTATTCCGACAAATAATATGATACGAAAAACTAATATTTAAGTCTTTAAATATTATTGGGTTAATAACTTTAAATAAACATTTCAAGTTATTAAAAATGAGATCTAAAAATATGAGTACTTAGTTGTTAATTATGAGTCCAAACGTTCGGTATTTAGAAATATATATATGTTTTATAAAAATAAAACTATTTTTATAATCAACATAGTCGATAATATATTTCTTATATTTTAGGTTCAAAATATATCCATTATATATTTTAGTCCGATGTGTTATTTTGACGGTCTTTGAGTTAGTTTTTATACCGCTTAGTCTATATTCTTTTTAGTCTTCACAACAATTGTCAAATATATATTGTGACGCAAGTTCTTATATATTAACGTTAATTTAATATTTAGGATGGTTTGTTTAGTTTATATATTTAGTGTGTGGAGTGTCAAGACTCGTTTTGGGGTGATTATAAACATAAAAAACGAACAATAAAAATGATGAAATTGAAAAGTTTAGACTTTTACCTCTAGCACTAGGCTAGGTGATGAACCGAAAGAGGCGAGAACATCTCCGTAGACTTGATCGAAAAATATCGACTTTAAAGGTGTCGACCCGAAAGGTAAAGCGGCCTTTTTGCGGGCTAGTTCTCAGTGGTTTACGGTGATCGTTAGGAGCAAACGTTGAGGCAGTTTGGGAGGTGGCTGGGTGGACTTTCCGTTGGTGGTGAAAGTATGGCGTTGCGGTGGTCCGAGGGTGGTGCTATGGTGGTGTAAAGTTAGCTCAAGGGACTGATTTGTTTAAAAAAAAAGTTTGATGGAAATGAAATCATGCTGGGACTGTTTTATTTTCTTTCATTCTTTCTCCATATATATATAGTTATATATATATATATACATACGTATATATATGTGTATGTTTGGTCTGGTCGGACGGAAAGTAGGAGGAGGCGAGTTTGGCTGTGGTGGATCGATGATGATCATCGGAATGATGGTGACGGTGAGCCGATGGCTCGGCGGCGGCGGGGGTGGAGCTGTGCCGTCGGGATAGCGGTGGTAACAAGGAGATCGCCGGCATCGGGTGGTGGCGGTGGGGGTGGTTCACGGCTGTGAACAGCAACGGCAGCAGGAGCACCGCCGCGGAAGCAGGAACCGGGCGGGAAGGGTCGGAATTCACCATCGTGATCGCCTGATCAGAACTCGGACAGAGTGACGGGGAAGAAGGTTCTAACGGGGTGAGAGATAGAACTCTGGGGTTTACGCCGGAGGTTTACAGAGGTCGGGGAGGGTTGGACGGTTGATGGGGCTACCGGGGAGAGTCGCCGTGAACGAAGAAGAAGGGGTTGCGAGGTGTTGGGTTCGTCGGGTGAACCATCGGAGAAGGATGGTTCGCTATTGCTTGGCTGTGGCTTGCCGGAGAGGCCAGACGGTGGGGCTGGTTGGCGCCGCCGGAAAATCGAGGAAGCAAGGGGGAGGAAGTGGCTGCGAGCTGCATTCTCTTCTTTCTCTATTTATTTACCTTTTTTATAATTTTGTCTGATTGTGGGTTTGTGTATTGTAGTGCATGTCTATATAAATACTAATATTGAAAGGAAATTGTGAAACACTTATTTGGTGAAGCTACATAGTCATATTTTAGGGTGCTTACGTAATTTAATCTGATGGTATATATGTACTAAAATTTGGTTGGAGACACGTATACGCATGAATTGACCATAAAATAGTTTCACAAATTTTCCTTTTATTATGGTGTACCATTTAATATATAGGCATTATATCCATATTTTGAACCCGTTAAATAGTTTAACATTTACTAAACGGTTCATAAAAATTCCCGAACATCTAAAATATTACGGGAGTTTAATAAATATAATTATTATATATATATTTTTCAGTTATAACGTAAACTAGTGAACGTCTAGTTAATTACGTGGTATATAGCGCGTGTCCGATCGGCGTTGCGATCATGGCCGTTTCACATACCGAATACGTTTTCTTGACTGAAATTCTTAATCAACGTTACAATAATTATTTATAATTCGCCGAGTCATTAAAATCATCTCGGACGGCCAAACGAATTGATTTCGGCTAATATCGCGTAACAGCAACGGTTTCATTGTTTTTGGCTCGTTGGGCCTATTAAGCCTAGTTGGGCCCAACGGGGTTAACAGTTGAGGTTTGGCTTAAGTCTTGACAACGATTTCGGTTTGTGATGTTTTTATTTCGTAAAAACAATAGTTCAAGTCGGTTATAACAGTTTTTCAGAAATCGGATATAGTTTTCAGTTTTGTAGGCGGGTTACGGTTAACGTTTTCAGTTTTGTCAGTTCGTAACAGTTTTAAGCTCGACCGTCCAGATTGTTTAAAACCGAATAGTTTTAAACTTACGATCGCTTATCAGTTTGCTGTGTCGGTTATATAAACGTACGACACCAGTTCCAGTCCAGATAAAATATAAAAATACATTTTATATTTAATTCCTTGTTATTGAAATTCCATGATTAATCCATGGAATCTCTATGCATTTTACGGGTATACGCTTCCAGTGCAAACGCGGGATTAGGTTTACGTCATCAGTTATCGGTCAGACACAGTAATTAATAGTTTAAAGAGTAATCAGATCAGTTTATGCACATAAATACTTAATTAAAAGGTCAAAGTAAAGAGGTTTGACTTAGGTTTTCGGACGAGGTGTCACAGATAATGGCATGTATCAAAGTTCCATCTAGTGCACCTACAACTCCTTTAAAAACCTTTCGTAGCCTCTTGTTATGTCCCGGAATGTTTGGATTCGGATTGAAAGAAGTAGGTACTATCATCTCTTTTACGAAAAGCATCATTTTATCCAACACTTTGTTGATACATGGTTCCTGATCGTCATGTGAAGTATCGAGAACAAGACGGAACGTGCAAGTTTAGGTATGGCCGAACCTTGGCCGAACTCAAGGTTCGGAGCCGCCGAAGCTTGGCCGAACCTGAGGTTCGGCCAGTCGTGGTTTCAGCCTATAAATATGTTCGTCTTGTATAGAATTAGAGAGCTTCCGTGTTATAACTTTCTCTAAGTGTACTTTGTGGTCTCTGTGGTTAATACAAGTCTCAGTTGTATTTACTCTCTGTGTTTTACTCGTTTACATTGATTTTTATACAACTAAGTAGAAGATCCTCACGCTCACGCAATTTCAATTGGTATCAGAGCAATAGGTTTACTCTACTAGTCGGAGATCAGTGTTTTTAGTGTTTTCGAGTTCAAATTCACGTTTTTGAGTTTCAAAATTCGTTTATCATCTTCATTTCTCAAAATCATCGTTCAAATCATCATGATTTACGTTCAATATGTCTCTGTTTGATCGTGTTCAGTTGATTGAGTGTTTACAGCTCGAGAGGTGTCGATTTCAGTGAGTTTTTCCAAATTTTTCCGAAAATTCGCGTTCGGCCGAACTCCTCGTTCGGCGTAACTGCTCCGCACTCCAGGTTCGGAGCACGCTCGGTATAACCGTCCCGAACACCAGGTTCGGAGTACGTTCGGAGGTGTTCGGTGAAGGATCAGAGTCTGTTTTGTAGTTCGGTGATAGTTCGGAGCTCGTTCGGAGGGTTTCGGAGTTAACGGGGTTCAGTGAGAGATCGGAGAGAGTTCGGACTGTGTTTCTGAGTTCGGAGGACGTTCGGAGGGTATATTAGGTTCGGACGAGGTTCGGAGTGAACAGTAAACTGTGTTACGAAAATGTCCGATTTTCAAGCGTTCGCGGCTATTCAAAACTCAGTTCAAGCAACTATGCAAACGATGATGAACTATGATAATGAAATTGGAACAAGTCAGAAAGTTCCCAAATTGCTAAAGTTGGAAGATTATCATAGTTGGGTTAAACGGTTTGAAGCATATGTCGATACAAATGACATTGATATGTGGTTAGCGTTCACTGAGCAATATGTTTACCCTAAAGATGAAACTGGTGAACCTATACTTCAAAGAAAAATGTCTTCTGAACAAAAGAAAGCTTATCAAGCTGAGAAAAAGGCATATGGGACTTTAACGATGGCGTTGCCTAAAGAATTACTTCATCAATTTGCTGGTAATTACACATCAAAAAGTCTATGGGATGCTTTAGAGAAAAGATGTGAAGGCAATGACCAGTACAAGAAAAGTCGACAAAAGGTATTGAAGAAAGAGTTTGATAGTTTCAAACATTATCAGAATGAAACGATTCCTAATCTGATTGCAAGATTTGCTCATCTGATGAGTGAAATGCGTTTGGTGAATCTTACTAAAGACGAAGCTGATATGAAAGAGAAGATTTTGGAAGCTCTACCTGAAAAATGGGAGAATTATGTTATGATGATTACTCATGACAAGGATTTTCAAGGATTGTCTTTCAATGATTTAGTTCAACGACTTCAGGCTATGGATATGGAATTGATGGTGAACAAGTCTCTTCCTACACAAATTCAGAATCCTGCAGTGTATCATGGTGAAAATGATTCTACAATGAATGCTGGGAAATCGAGTATTCTTAATTCTGCACCCCCAACAGCCTTTCTGGCAGGTAAATCTGAATCTTCAAGTTATTCATCTGCTGGTTGTACTGTTTCAATTCCAAGTTCTTCGACTTCTAGTGCATTGTCTGCTCAAACTATTGATGATTATAATGCTTTAATGTCTGCATTGGTATCTTCATATTTTGGTGTTATCACTGGTGCTGTGAGTAATGCTGAGTTAGCAAATGAAGATTACGATCAGATTGATTATGATCATTTGGAAGAAATGGATCTAAATTGGCAGTATGCAATGTTGGTTCGACGAACGAAGAATTTTTTCTACAGAACTGGGAAGAAGAGATTGAATCAGGAGGGTAAGATTGGTTTGGATAAGTCTAAGGTAAAATGTTACAAGTGTGCAAATTATGGTCACTTTGCTTGAGAATGTCCAATTTCTGCAGATCATAAATTGAAAACTAGTCAACATGCACATTTAGTTTATCATTCACCAAATAAAGTTGAGAAGGTTGAGATGAAATCTGCTAATCTTGTTCATGATTGGACCAATACTTTTCCACAGTCAAATGAGTTTGCATGGAATGCAGATACTGAAGCTAAAAGGAATAATTCTAAACCTGCAATTGCTTTGACTGTTCGTCATATTGATGATGATAGCATCTTAACTGATTCTGATTCTTATTCAAGTGTCTCCATGGTTCAAGAAGAATTACCTAAAATTTCTGAGAGTTCAAAGGTTGCAGAGACTGAATGTCTTCAATGTAAGAAATTTCTTCAGGAGATTGCAAGTTTTGAACAAAGTCGTCAAATTTCAACTGAAGAGATAGTGGTGTTAAAGCAAGAATTGGAAGATTTTCAAAAGAAGTATTATGAGTTGGTTCATGTTCATGAAGATGTTTTAAAAGAGAAAGCAACATTGGCTGAAGAGTGTGAGAAAGCAAAAGCAGAAGCTTTAGATGCAGCTCAAGATTTTGAAAATCTGTTTGAGAAAAGTTATCCAGTTCAGAAAAAGTATGAAGAAGCTACAGCTCTTATTGCTACAACTGTTGTTACTGTTGAAAAGCTTCAGAACAAAATTTCTATGCTTCAAGATGAAAATACTCTCTATCGTGACAAGAATGAAGTGTTGACTAAAGATATTGAAATTTACAAGAAAAGGAGGGAAAGTGTTCTTGAAGAGCTATTTGCTGAATGTGAGATCCGAAAGTTACAAACTTATGAATATGATGATCTCAATGCAAAGTTCATCAAGTCACAGAAAGAAGTTTTTGAAGCTCAACAAAAGCTCAATGATTTAAAACTGGAGATTTTGGAGTTGAAGCGGCAAGTGAAGAATTGCAATTTATCACCAACAATGCTAAATTTCTTATATAAGCAGGATCAGAGTTCAGATAGTTCTCAGAAGGCTGATGTTCACTTGGTTCCTCAACCAGTGGATTTAACTGAAGTTACTGCTGCTCAGATTGATTCAAAAGATGAATTGCATGATTATTCCAAATTTGCTACTCCACCTAAGAAGAACAAATCCAAGTCCAAAAAGAAGGAAAAGCCTTTGGGTGAAGCTCCAAAATTTGTGTCAAAGTCTGTTTTGTTGGAGAATGAGAAGGTTTTTGATAAGGTTGTGTTAAGTTCTTCATCTGCAACTGAAGAAGAAAAAGTTTTGGTTGAGAAGAACAGGCTGAAGGATATTAAAGCCAAATTTACTAGTGAAGCTAAGGCGAGCGAAGCTTCGGGTTCTTCCTCAAGTATTTCAAAGGTTTCAGGCTCCAAACACAAAGGTGTGGGGTTTGTTGTGAAGGAAGAACTGATTCAAACAAAGAAACCGGTGAAAGTTGCCAAGGCTCCTAAAGCAAAGACTGCAAAGAAATCACCATCTCAGAAGGAATTCACTTCCTATTCTAGAAGATCGTCATCTTCAAGGAGTCCATCTCCTAGGTATGATTCCTCTGATGATTTCTTTGACAATTTTGATTCTGAGCATTCATCAGGTTTTTCAAAATCAAACCAATTTTCAAATGTGTTTAGAGAACGACTTTGTTATGTATGTCGTCAACCAGGACATCTTGCTGCTGATTGTCTGACGACTGCATATATCCACAAAACTGCCAAATATGTGGATAACAAAGGTCAAATTTTTGATGAACCATGGTCGCCACAAGTTAAATCAACTCGTAAATCGTCTTGGTCTAAACCAAGTACGTCGGTTGATTCTGATTCTGGTTCTGATCAGAAATTAAAAATTTTCCAAATTTGGAAACCAAAAGTTGTTTCCAAGGCCAACCATGACTTTGTGGAAGACACTGGGCGACCCGACGATGTTACATCGGGTTGATCCCAGAGCGACTAATTATTTATTTGGTGTCAACAGGTGTTTCAAGAAGACCTTTCAGTGATTGGATAATTGCTGATTGTGAAATATCTGTTCTAATTAATCTGACTTTCAAAATCAATTGTGTTTTTTTTTCCAAAAGACTTACACTGCAAGTATTCGTGTTGTTTGATCAATTTTTCTTGGTTTTTCACTCCGTCTCATTCTAAGGGGGAGTTTTTTTTTTGCAAAAATACAAAAATAGTGTGTTGTTTTTCAAATCGTAAAAAATGAAAATCTATACATAGCATTGTCATTTTTAGGGGGAGAAATTTGAAAAAGTCAAAAACATTAAAAATGCAAAAAGCCAAAAACATTGAAAAATGAGAAATTGTATCCGACATGATTGGGAAATGATGGTACATTGGCTGACAATGTCTGACTCATGGATAAAATAGATGAAAAAGCCATAAGACCATTTGATCGTTGTGCAAGGTAGGCTCGGCAAATCAGAAAGTATACAAATGTGATATACACAAAATCTGATGCTTGAACTAGTGAACAACATCTTGATGCATATCTCATGATATATCAAGAAAAAGATATGTGAAAATAAAATGAGAAGTCACTGTGTATACATGTGTTCATTTTGCAAAGATTTAAATTTGTTTGATTTTCTTTATTTTGTCAAATGATCGGACTTTCTCTGCGTATCGAAAGACCGACCTGATCGTTGTTCGTTTGACGTTCTGCTTTATTTTCTTTGGTGTTTCGTATAACTCATCGGACTTTCTCTGCGTGTACGGGAGTACCGACCTGATTGTTGTTGAGTTATACAACTTCAACTTGTTTTATTTTCTTATTTTGTTAAATCCGAGGCCTTATCTGCGTATCGAAAGATCGACCTTAAGGTAGACGATTTAACGTTCTTATTTCTTTTTGCATGGAACACAGTTGACTATATCATGAATACAATCATTATGTGATTAATATCACAAATGAAGTCACAAAATGTGATAAGCAAAGCATATCTGAGTATGTCTGATAATGTGGGGTACACTGGTCAATGCAAATCTAATAAATACCTTAACATATCCAGATGTTATGAGTATGGTTGTGCCAGAGTTTAAATTTGGACAAATTATATCTGCAATCGGCATGGCTTATGTGCTACGATAATCGAAATTGAAGTGTAGTTCAGCATGTTATGACCAATATGATCCCAAGTCGTGATCTTTCTCACGAAAGACAAAAATAGTGTCTGATTCTGTATGGCATTTATTTTCTTATTAGAAAATACCAAAAAGATTTTAGGTGTGTTTTGATATAAAGTTCCTAAAAGTCAAAAATATTTTGTTTCTGATTTGTTTTCGATTGATCAACACGGAATACGAAATCATTTTCAAAATCAAGATATCTTGGAGTCTCGAAGAGACGTTTTGTGCCAAGATTATTTATGTTGGCAGGTTTCTAAGTGGAAAGAGAACATCACAACTTCAAGTCTTCTGAAGATTGTTGATAAAGAGACTACACATGTTGTAATATCAAGTATTCAAGATTGAATTCTTCGTCTAGATCGAGGAAGAGTTTGATTGAAGATACAAGATACAAGTTTGATTAAGAGGAGATGATACTGCACATGCCGAGGGGGAGTTTGTTGATACATGGTTCTTGATCGTCATGTGAAGTATCGAGAACAAGACGGAACGTGAAAGTTTAGGTATGGCCGAACCTTGGCCGAACTCAAGGTTCGGAGCCGCCGAAGCTTGGCCGAACCTGAGGTTCGGCCAGTCGTGGTTTCAGCCTATAAATATGTTCGTCTTGTATAGAATTAGAGAGCTTCCGTGTTATAACTTTCTCTAAGTGTACTTTGTGGTCTCTGTGGTTAATACAAGTCTCAGTTGTATTTACTCTCTGTGTTTTACTCGTTTACATTGATTTTTATACGACTAAGTAGAAGATCCTCACGCTCACGCAATTTCACACTTCATTAAAAAAATTATGAATTGTTTGCTTTAAGTGTTGAAATCTACGCTTGATAACCACGTAACATTGATTATGACCGATCATCATCAAAAACATAGCCATCTTTTCCTCAGTCGATACATGTTTACTATCCTTTAATGAATATGTTATTCTAAAATGTGCACATAGGTGGACAAAGGACTCACGAGACATACGTAGCATTTCAATGCATTGTTTGGCATTGCTTTGCAACAACTCTAACGTGTACTGATGTCCCATCATACGTGAATCATTGTCTCGCTTTCGTTTCAAACCTCTATTCCAAAAAAAGCGAACATACAAATAAAGGATGATTACGAGAAGTATTTTCTTATCATGATCCATTATGATCATTTGTTTATAAAACATAAAAAACCATTTAACATAAGCAAAAAAGAAAACAACCATGCAATGTATTCAAGCAAAAAAACCGTACAAAGTTCTCAACGTGGCCAACAAAAAACAATTTAACATAGCTAACCCTAAAGAAGATAGTGTTTCCAACATGACCAACAAAAAATAATTCAATAAAGCTTAAAGCTAACCCAAAAGCAGATAATGTATCCAACGTGGCCAATAAAAACAATTCTTCACTACTTTATTAGTCCTAAAGTTGTTGTCGTCATCACGAGCCATCCGCTTAATACTTCAGGAATATCTAGTAATGCCATCCATGCCTCTCTCATGTTTGAGGTCCCTCCAAAAATATAAAATGCAGCTAAGAATAAATGATCTACCGGATCTAGCCCGACCAGCTTTAACTTCTCAGAACATTCAGCAATTATTATTGCTGGCGTTTCTTTGCCTTTAACCAAATATTGTAGAGCCTGTCGTATATCGAGTGCTAAATCATCAACATTGATAGATGATGATTTTGAAGTTTTTGCTCTTTTCTTTGGATTGGGCTCGGGATTAGGATCGGGGCTAGGCTCAGGGGTACGTTCTGGAGTAGGCTCGAAAGTAGGCTTAGGATTAGAATCAAGAATATGCTCAGAGGTATGATGATAAGTGTCAGTATCATCTTCTTCTGTGTCATGATAAAGAAGAAGTGGTTGGGCAGGATGAAAAGAATATGACCCAACCCCTGATCTTTGGGTTGATGTACACTTACCATCCCCAGTGGCAGTATTACCATCAAACAATTGAGCACAAAGTTCTGGAAAAGGCAATGGAACTGTTTTCAATGATGCAGCCTTCGGAGGCCCCTAAGTAAAAAAAATGGTATGATTATTTATTTAAAGGTAGATGTTAAAAAAATTATATAGATGAACATACCTTCCTAAATTCTTCCCATTCCTCGTTTGTTAAAGTAAAAGTGTTTGTTTAAGCGTTGCATATGTTACAAGTTTTGTTTTTCAAATAAACCCATCCTATGTATTTCGCTGTAAGATTATCATAGGCATTTTTCATTTGCTTTTGAAACAACTCCAAGCCAAACTTTTCCTTAAGAACTTTTCCTAACTTGGTCCATGAGTCTTTGTGCAAACTCAATCCTTTTCTACCCACGGTGGTTATCTCTTCAATTCAAGTCTCTAGTAAGCATTTTAGTTGATCATTCGACCATTGTTGTTTCTCTCTCATTTGTAATAATTAACAAACAATCACTATATCAAAACAATATAGTCAATGGTAAGGATCAAAATGATCCAAAAACTCATCTAAATGGATCAAGTTGCATATAGCAAACAACCAATACAAAAATAGAAAACTCAAATTCATCCAAAAACTAAAAAGAATGGATTAAGTTGCATATAGCAAACAACCAATATTCACAAATCTCATGAAATCTACAAAACTAAAAATCTCATATTCATCCGAAAACTAAAAAAAAGCATCCGATGGTCAAGAAACACCAATTAACTATTCACAAATCTCATGATCAAGAACAAGAACAATATCAAATTGGTGACCTAAATTGATTCTTTACAAGATTTGCAAACTTACGTTGTTCAATAAGAACAGAAAATCATGATTTGGAACAATAACAACAGAAAATCACGAACAGAAACATACCTGCTTTGGTGGGGAAGGCGGTACCGGTGGTGCTCCTGGTAGTGGCTGCGGTTCAAAGTGACAAGGGGGTTTATAGAATCGCGATTTGGAAGATGGACAGAGACAAGTCGCGATTTGGAAGAGTTGGAGATCGTACCTGCGTTGGTGGGGAAGGAGGCGTCGGTGAAGGCGGCGGTCGGAGGGGAGGCGGTGACTAGTGATGCTACTGGTGGTGGTTATCGTTCCAAAGTGAGAATGGGGGTAGGGTTTTCTTGTTGAACGTACTTTTGCAATCTCATGGAGAGAATAGCACCTTCGAAGATTTTAGAAGAGGCAAACCCAAGTCTGCTCCAAGAAGAGGACGCGAAGAGGTTTTTTAATGAAACGTCTACAAGAAATCAAACACTCTGCAAACCCACATGTCTACGCGTGGTCTGCGCGACGCAGACATAAGAGGTTAGAAGAGATTTTTTTAAAAAAACAAACAACACCTAACTGATTACCCACTAATGGCATCATTCCCCAAGAATACCGAATGACCTGAATAACTGACATGTACCCCTTGACAATAACTGTGGAGTCAGGATTAGAGCGACCAATCAGGACAGGGTCATCAACCCAAATAGATATATTTACTAGCTATCGCTTCAGACTGAACTAATTGAATTCAATTAATAGTGGGGTTTGGCATATAAACATGAATCAACATGATTTATACAAGTTGGGGATATGAAAAGATCATGTAATCAGTACGTGTTACAAGTATCAACAATATCAGACAAAATGTTTGAATAGGCGTTCGTTGAGTTCTCCACCATAGTTTAGAAAAGTGAAAAGGGGCCGTGAAAACTCAGTTGCTAGGTGATGAATAGACAGATATCGCGTTGGATATAGAAAGTGGCTGACCTAGCAGGGTCTACAATATATAGTATTCAGACATTTAGGCCAGTTGTATTGGGTAACAGCCATGTCACCCAATGTTTAGGTCAAGTCTTGACTTATGTTACCCGATGGTATCGTTGGAAATCACCGAATGTTATTTGTTGACAAAAAATAAGGTTAAGGTTGAAAATTATATTTATTTGAATAAATAAATATTTAAATTAAGTTCCCACATCTGGAAAACATTATATTTAATAATATAGAATTATTTCCTGGTGACGACATGAAAATATAAATATTTAATGAATAAATTTCTCCATTTATTAAGATTCGAACACGCGTTTTTTACCGCGCGTCGATACACGGTATTAGTCGCGTTTTTATGGAAAATGATTTGTCACATAAAAATATATTTACTTTTATGAAATAATATTTTCAAAATATAAGAATTTATATTTTGCGAATTTGAATGTCGGTTAACTCGGTAACAGTGTCGGTTTTACCGGTTTCGCATCTATGAATTGTTTTATGATCGTTTGCGTTTCTTAAACACTTGTAAAGGGTTTATAAGGCTGTTTTGGTAAGGTTTTAAGTTTTAAATTACCAAACTTGTTGGTGGAAGCCAAACTTGCCAAAATTAGTGTCTTCGCATTAAGAAAGTCACACTTTTTGTCTGGTTTCTTCCTAAAACATTATTTTTCACTTTTGGACTTTATGAAACTTTTCTGTTACTAAAAATAACTCTATTTTAGATTTTGGACCAGAACCTTATAATGTCCAAAATTTCATAATAATTTAGTTAGAAAACTTAATTTTTCGGGTCTCGAATATCCCGTTTATGAACATAAAACGTTTTGGACTTAAAAGTGACTTTTGAAAACTTGTTGGTAATTTATAAACACACATTTATTAAGACGCAAACTCATCATAAGATTAGTCATGCATATTTTTGTCAAAAATTAACATTATGTGATTTTAAGTCATAAAATAACAATTTTTAAAACATTGCTTTATGTTTAGCATTTCTTTCAACAAAATAGCATTTTATTTTCATAAAATAACCATTATTAATTATATGTCTCACAATACTAAACAGAATGTTAGGTTACGAGTTTTATGGACTTTTGGAATTATTTTCATGATACATTTTGTGTATGTCATTTTTAATACATGTTTTTAACCAAATAACCCATTATGAAAATATATATCATCCATTATGGTCACGGGTCCGAATTTATATAATTTATATATGTGGCATCCATGATATTATTCATCAAAGAAAACATTCATAATCTAATGTTTAGGGTTTTTAAACCAAAGTATGAACTTTGAACAAGATTTCATCACATGTTATTATTTATATAATAATAACACTAAATCATGAAATAGATTTAAAAAATGATTAGGTTAACCCAAATATAATTCCATTAAAGTGAGTAGTTTTAGTTCTAACAATAAGTTTTGTTAGACAATCATCAAGTAACATCATCAAGACTTGGATGAACATTAGTTATGACATGATTTTTGAAATAAAATCAACGAAGAAACATAAGAGAAGAATAATTCTCACTAAAGCTTCCTCGAGATTGGTTATGACTTAGGTGGGTGTTGAAATGCTTCCAGTATTTAGCTCCAACCCACCCTTGAATCTTGAATAATGAAGCAATAAGAAAATAAAATGATGGAAAACAAGGAGGTTAAAATGAAAGAAAAGAGATGGGTTTTATGAATAATGATAGAAATTAGAGATGGTTAGAACTTACCTTTGGATTAGATAAGGGATTAGAAGTGGAATGGTGGTTGGATGATGAGAATTTGGTGGAGATGGTAACGGTTTGAAGGTGGTCCGAAAGGTAGAGAGAAGAGAATGTGGGTGTAAGTGTTTGTGAAATGTTTGAAATATTCTAAGTGTTGGGTTTGATAGATGTGTTAAGTAGGGCTTTGGGTTCGGTTTATGTGAACCGATTTGGATGGTTCGAACCGAAGGAAATGAGAAGAAAAGGAAAGGGCTTGACCCACTTGGCTTATGCTTGAACCATGGCTAATAAATCTAATAAAATGGGGGTGAATGGAACCGGCCAAAAGGAGGGGAAAAGAGAGGGAAAGTGTTGCCCGTGAGGTATTAATCATTGTGTAACATTGGTGTTGTCCTTGAGGGGACACACTTGTCCCCTAATCATGTGTTTTAGCCAAGGATCTAGGGAACATTAGGTTTATTAGATGATGATCCAAGAGTTTAGACATGTAAGGATATAAGTAAAATATCTAGTGAGTTGTGTGTGTGGGATCTGGTAAAAACCGAATGGAGGAAAGAAAAAAGAAAACAAGGAAGGGCCGATTCGAACTCGAGACTAAACCGGACCAAAAGAAAGGAAGAAAAAGAAAGGAGTGTGGGTCGTGAATCGGGCTAAGGAAAAGAAAGAAAACGGGTTGGAGGATCGGGTTAGGCCAAGAGGAAAAAGAAACCAAGAAAATCGATTTGGGCCAAATGGGCATGTGGGCCGAAAAGATAAGGATTGGGCCGAAGGGCCTGTGAATCGGTCTAGGCCGGTCTGGGCTCGGGTCGGGCTAGAAATGATTCGGGTTGAATAATCGAGTCGGGCTGGGTCAGTTATGGCCACGGGTTGGGTCGAATTTGTTAAATGGGCCGGTTTGGGTTGTTGGGTCGCAAACCCCCAATTTGAGTCGTGAACCATTGGTTGGGCCAAATGTGTTTGAGCCTAGGTGATCCAGATAGGTAGATAGGTCGGGTCAGGTCGCCTTGGTTAACGTTTTGGTGAACCCAAAAGTGTTATGATTTTTGGATAAGAAACGAAATGAATAAATTTCGGGTTAAACAAGTGACAAGACAATTGTACGGAATTGAACGATACAAGGCTTGAGTTTTGATGATGATTGATATGCTAACTTTGAATGTTTTTTATTGATTAAAATTAAGGACGACGTTCGTAAAGAAACGTCGAAAGCTCGGTTTATTATTTACTCTATGTATGTTTGACTTAAAATTCTTTAAGTATATTGACGATATATATATATGTGTGTGTGAAATTTCAAATACAAAGGCTTTTTTTCGTGCGAAGTGTGCGAAGGAAGGGGAGGCCGACGCGTGGCGTTTTCTTTCTGGACGCAGAGGGACATTTTTGTCAATTTAAAGTTTTTAATTAAAATATACGGAGATTGCGTCACAGCGTTTCTTCATGCGGGGGTGCGTTATTTGTTGTAAGGTGTTTTATATCGAGTTTCTTCATGCGTCAAAATAAAAACAACATGCGTGATTATAGAGAGTCAATTAACTAAATTTTTTAACTTATGTTCATGTTTTTTTCTTTTTGTAAAAGTTTTTATGTTTGCGTTTTTATTTAATAACTGCGTAATTTTATTTTGTTGTTTTTTATGTTTTTATTTTTTTTGCATGAATATTATTTTTTTGTGTGTGTTTTAATTATATGTCGTTGCGTGGTTTGTTGTGACCTTAAATTTATGAGTTACTTCATGCGAGAAATTACAAGTAAAATGCGTGATAATAGAATCTAAAAATTTTCGAACATATGTGTGACGCCCACTCCCAGTCTTGGCTCCAGGAGGGGTCACGTGTCGGATTTACTCATGAACACATGGTACAATAGAGATAACTAAGCAGCGGAAATTAAAACCTTTTCATTTATTTATATAACAAGTACAACAGTAAGGAAGATAACAATATAATCTAATAACTAGATCTTATCTATAACTATGCCAGTCTACTACCGAGTCTTTCCTGATAGCTTGCCCATCTAATCAGCCCTTGCTAGAGCCCTTCCCTTGCTACTTTAAACATCGTCGATACCTGACTTACATGCTTTTAAAGGTCAGCTTACGCTGGTGAGTTCTAAGTATTTAAAACTTTTACCTTTCCTTGAAAGGTTACTTTTAACATTTGGGTCTAACAACCCTTTCTTTATAAACGTTTTAATAGGCATAAAACATAACAGGTATACCAAAACATTTAACTATTCATTCTACTAAGCATTGTCTATTGGAACCACGTTAGTTCCTCGGGCAACCGTCGCCACCCGAAACCTTTTCATAGAGTAACCGTCGTTACCCCGGGGAACCGTCATTCCCCGCTTCTAGTTGCACAACTTTGATGATACAATCACAGGTGACTGTGATGATGAACCTACACTTTGAACCTTTGAAACCATTGGAACAAAACGTTTTTGTTTATGAAATAATGTAGGTTCAACGTCATCAAAAACTCTACCTTGTTCATCAAAGAACTTTGTGTTGACAGGTTTACCAAAAACTGGTTTCTTATGAAACCCTTGGGGTGAATCAGCAGGTAATGGACAATCCTTTGCCATATGCCCTGGTCGGCGGCAAATATAACAGATTCTTTTCGTTTTGTCCCATCTTTGATGTACCTGCGAAGAACACACATGAATATCTCGAACATGATCAGAATGAGAATCATATACCTGATGCCTGTGATCATGTACCCATTTGGATGTAGGGCTTCGAGATTGTGAACTTTCAGAAGAAGCTTGAGCTTTCACAAAAACTTCAGAAATCTTTTGAGCATCAACACAATGAAGAGGAAATTCTTTATCAGAGAACAACTGATCAGAACCTTTAAGCTTGTGGAATCTCTCAGAGTGAACTTTTTCAGCCTTAAACACATCCTTCTTCACTTGTTTCAGCTTCAATTGCTTCAAATCTTGAGATGATAATTCTGGAACCTTCTTAGGTTTATCTTTCATCCCGTGAAAACCCAATCCCACATGCTTTCCAGAAATCTTCTCCTCAGGTGTAAAATGTCCATTCTTCGCTAAACGAGAAAATTCAGCTTTCACTCCAGTTACATTCTTTTGATCATAAAAAATCTTTTCATCAAACTCAGGTTGAGACTGAATCTTGTCACTTGAAGTAGCTAATTTCTCATTATCAGCAGAAGATGAACCAGATACAAATTTTGGAGCAGGAGAAACTTCAGATTTCTTTTCCTTCTTTTTGTTATTCTTCCTGTTCTTCTTCTTCGTCACAACTTTCTCATCCTCAACAGTAGATGACGAAACCTTTGAATAATCAAATTCGTCAACTTGTTCTTTCACTTATTTGAAAGCTTCTTTGATATGAGCAGGGGGTGATGCAGTCTTATCAAACATTTTCTCAAAATTTGCATCAGTAGCTAAGAAGCGTGTGAAAACTTGAGTATTTGAAACATTGTTAAGCAATCGACTAGCATACAGAACTTGAATTTTTAGATCAGAAATTTTCTGTTGAGCTTCAGCAAATTCTTTTTCTTTATAAATCAATCGCTTCGCAACTTCGTGAGTTTCAAACTTTTGCAGGCGAAGATTATCAAGTCCTTCAAATAATTCCTTCTTCAATTTATCTTCATTGCGCTTTTGAATCTCCAAATTTGCTGCTTGAACTTTATTGACACGAACCAATTCTCGCTTCTCATCTAACAACTTTCCCATGTCAACTTGATATTTCAATCTTAGCAGTTGATTCTTCAACATTCTTTGTAAGCAGATCAAGCTTAACTTTTGATTTATCAAACAAATTCGTGAAATCAGAAGCAGTATCCTTCGCTTCATCCTTCCATTTCTTGACTTCCTTCACCAACTCATCCCGTTCGTCACAAATCTTAGCTTTTGCAGCTTCAACATCCCTTTTATCTTGTTAAGAAATTTCTAAAACTTCATTCAGCAATTTGATTTCTTTAAGTAAACATTCATTCTTCAGAACCAATTCCTTCTCATTTTCCTTAGAAATTCCCAACTCCGAACTAATCATTTTGAAATTAGCAGTAACTCTTTTAACTTCTTCAATCAAAAATTGTTTTTCTTTCATCAAGGCTTCAATTTTAGACTCAAATTTCTCATTCTCAGCAGCGTCATATGAACTCGAATCAGAATAATAATCATCTTGCTCATGTGTGACAATTAATGTTGATGTATCATATCCAAACTGTTGACCCCAATCATAAACACCATCATGTTGAGCTGTCAAAGCTGTTGTCTTGCTTGTGTTACTAGTAGATGGTTGAGTAAAACCAGGCATGGGTGATTGAGTAAAACCAGGCTTGCTTGCATGAGCCTGTTGACAATCTTTGGCAAAATGTCCAAGCTGTGAACATTTATAACATTTTAACTTTGATTTGTCAAAACCCAATTTATCACCAGAAAGATTTCTTCCATGTTTCTTGAAGAATCTATTCGATCTTTGACATAACATAGCATATTGCCAAGATATATCCAATTCAGTTAGTTGATCATCATCAAGAGCATCAAGATCATCACTGGTTAACTTTGCATCAACAACATTCTTAATAATCGAACCAAAAGATGATGAAATCAAGGCAGAAATCATTTTAGCACAATCATCTGTTGATTCAGCAAAAAAAAGCATTCTGATTTGAAAGATTTGGAATTGTAAAGCTACAACCCCGTGACGACTTGTTATCAGAATTATCAGAAATTCCAGTCAAGAAAGCTGTACTAGGTGCAGAACTCAGACTTGGTTTAGCTTTAGCATTCATGCTTTCCGTATTCTCACCATGATACAATTCAGGATCTTGCAAAGTAGCAGTTGACTTCTCTGAGTTTAACATTTCCATTTCTCGAGCATGAAGTTTTCCAGTAAGCCCGTGAAATGTCATTGTAGAATAATCCTTGTCATGAGTGAGCAGCAAAACATAATTCTCCCACTTTTTAGGTAAAGCTTCCATAATCTTTTCCTTCAAATCAGCATCAGATTTCTCAATACCAACTATCTTTAATTCACTAATTAGATGTGAAAACCGTGAAACGAGAGCAGTAATGTTCTCATTTTCATAATTTTGAAAATTATCAAATTCTTTGTTCAACACTTTCTTCCGACTCTTCTTGTAATCATCATTACCCTCACATCTTGCTGAGAGAGCATCCCACAATTGCTTTGATTTCTTACAAGTGCTGAATTGATGTAACAATTCGGTAGGTAACGCCATGGTAAGATAACCATAAACTTTCTTTTCAAGCTCATAACTTTTTCTTCCAGCAGCATCAAAATCTTGAAGTTCCTTATAGTCTCCTTCTTCAGTTGGTTGTTCATACAACTTTCGAATTGGAATCCATAGATCAATATCATTTGTGCTTATGTATGTAGAAAACCGTTTCTTCCAATTTTAAATTCTGACGGCCAAACTTCCTCCGAACCTAACACTGACCTCCGAACTCTGTCCGAACCTAATACCAAAGTCCGAACTTCGTACGAACTTGCTCCGAATCAAAATCAACTCTCCGAACTCCTAAGAGATTCCGATCTAGCTCCGAACCTTGAATCACACTGAACCTCGACCGAGACAACTCCGAACACTGACCGAACTTTCACCGAACTCGAAGTTCGGAGCAGTTACTCCGAACCTGACCAGGTACCTCCGAACCTCGATTTCATTTTTCAAAAACACGCAAAAATCAACTTATTTTGACGAAACTCGTTACTATGGATCAGAAAAACCGATAGAAAATGGCTTCGAAGCAGATTTGACACAAAATACTCGATAGAAATGATGAATAACACAAAATCAAAATCGAGAGTCACGAAAAACGCTTTAAAAATCCAAAAATAGCAACCACAGATCAGTAGAGTGAACTAGAAAGCTCTGATACCACTTGAAAATGCGTGAGTATCGGATCGTCTACTCGATCTAGCTATTTGAACATCGAAACGTAATTAACCGATTGATTTATTGATCAACGAAGAACAATTACAACCAGTAAACACTCAGAATTGGACTCAGAGAAACACACTCAGAAACACACACTTAACAGTAATCTCTCACGCTCAGAACTGAATATTACAAAGACCAAACGACAATTTATACCCAGCTAGCCGATCTCTGTCCGAACCCCAGGTTCGGCCAGTCCGAACTCCAGGTTCGGACCAAGTACGGCCATACCTAATTTGTCTTGATCTTGAACATTGCTTGATACATCACACGACTCACATATCAGGTATCAACAAAGATTTTTCAATATTGATCCAGCCATGCAAGCTTAACTTCTAACAAGATTTCAAGTTAAAGATTAGACGCAATGATGCTGAAGATTGAAGACAGAAGTTTTGTTAGATAGATAGATAGTTAGTTACAATACACGTCTAGGGGGAGTTTGTTAGAGCATATTCCTATGCTACGTTGTGTCTCGTGTATTGTATCTAATCTAGAGCGTCTTTGTGAGTCAAGATAGTCAACTAGCCGTACCATATGGACCGCCGTACCAGATGGTACGGACGTACCAAGTGGCCCATGGGTGGTACGGTAGCCAGAACTAAGTGACTATAAATAGTTCGTGTTAGAGTGCGTTTCTCTGTCTAGCTTGTATCTCTTTGTGAATCAATAAAGCAAAGCTTTATTTACTCGTTTGTGTTTCTCCGATTACCGAATCATGCAGTAGTAAGATCGTCCAGTGGTTTTACACATATATTAATATTTATAAGAATTTTCAAGTGGAAAAGATCAAAAAACATCATAAGAACATAAAAAACCCCAAAAAAATGGGTGCCTAAATCTTCTTAAATATTTCAGCAGCCTCCACCCTGTCGTTACCCTTCTTAATGGTGCTGTCGACAACACCACTAAGGAGGGTATGCATCTCCTCCTTCAACTCCAGCTGGCTGAGTAATATACTCAGCAGCAGCCTCTTTCATCGCGGACTCCGGCTCGTTTACAAGCTCCTGAAGCATCATGATGTGGCCTTGGATGCTGTTGACAGTAAGACCCCTAATCATGGCGAAAGAATTACGCATTATGTGATCATCCTTCGATTCTTTGGCATGCATTTGTTCAACAATTTGCATGACTACGTTTTTAGACGCAGTGTTAGAGTTAGATGAAGAAGAAGCCATTATTCTTTTTATGCTGAAAGGATGAGAAGATTGAATATAGGTCTGGGATATATGGGGGATATGAGGACTTTGTGCGTCGAGTAAGGAATGTGCATGAAGAAAGGCACAATATATATATACATAACAGAAAAATGGAGGGAAAATGAATCGCCGGATAAAAAAAAATTACATAATAAACTGGGAAATATAAAAATGTTAAAATCGCTTCCATTTCACCTCCCCCAACCGTCCCCATTAATACGGTAATAAATAAAAATACAGGTGACACATTTAATGCCAAGCGAATCTCATCATCCACCGTCTATAAAACTAGGCACTCGATTGCATTTTGAAATCACGCAAACACAGTTCATTAAATTACACATCAAATCATAAAATACACAGATAAGCGAAAAAATGTCTTCATCTTCCTCCAACACCACAAAAGCCAACAACAACAACACGCTCAAGGAGAAACTAACTCGGAAAATAATGCTGGAGTACAACAAGGATAAACTACTGATAGACATCCTCGAACAAAGTTTCGAAAGCCTCCAAGAAAACACGCGAGCCAGAGAAGAAATCGCGCAGAAGATAAGCAGTCTGCCAAAGAATTCACTTCAATATATTGTCCGTTTGTTCATGCTAGACCAGGACAAAAACGGATATGGAGCAGATGGAAACAATAAACAAAATACTTGAGGATATGAGTGCCTCTCTTGAGTTTAAAAAGTCTTTTTACAAGCCTATCAGTAGAAATGTATCTCTGTTATCAAATAATAATAATAATTTTTGTATTTCTTGATTTTATTCTTCATTTATGTTGAAACTAACAAGTAATATATAAAAAACAATTCGAACTTAGCATTACGCAAACTACAACTAATCACGCGAACGATAAAATTACGCAGATATTAAAATAAATTACGCAAACACAAAAAACTCTAGTAAAAAACTAAAACAAAACTACTTAACATTTATCAATGATTCTGCAAAAAAAAAAAACAAAATCAACTTTAAAAAATAGACAAGTGTAACAATAAAATACAACATTATTACACACACTATAATTGTGTATGACACTAGCTGAAAATACATGAACATATTGTAACATCCCAAAATTTGATAGAATACGTAGCTACTATGAATAATACATCTTATATATGTGTTAGGTAGCTAAAGATGATGAAACAGGTAGAAAATGCATGTTTACCCATTACTAGGTGATAAATCGATAAACGATAATATTGCATGAATAATACACGTGTTAATTAATAAAATGAGATAAGGAAATAAAAATAATATGTATTTTATAACAAAGATAATTGATATATATGATATTGGCATGAAAAGCGTAGCTAAACGTTTTTATGATAGGAATAAATGATAACCGGGAGAAAATGCCTTTACGTAATTAGGTTATATGAAATACATGTGTAAATATGTGTTTGAATAGTGTGAATGCATGTGAAATATTTATTTGATGAACATATATATGAAAATACGTGTTTAATTAGTTAAACGTGTGAAAATGCAAGTTAAATAGTTAACGGAAATGTATAAGGACTGAAAGTATAATTTATGTAAAGTTATGAATACTTACGAATATTATACATGTTATAATTATTATAAGTGTTCCGAGACTTATAAAGTATTATAAGAATATTCTAAAGTGGTTCGGAACATAAAATAAAAAGTATTGTAAAGTTAGAGGGGTAGAAAGTGTAAACTTTGTAAAAGTATGATTAAATATGTATATATATGTGTATATATATTAATATACATAACTCGAAACCTCAAGAATGTTATAATTAGGTTTAATAAAGTTATGGAACATAAAATGATAGCTACATCGAAAGTTACGAAGGTAATAAGCATAAAACGAAAGTTAAGGGACTAAAAGTGTCAATAACTGAAAGATATAAAACGTATGTATACGTATATCATCGAGAGTATCCCGATCCTTAGAAACTTTGTTAAACATGTTATAAAATAGTTCGATGCATAAAATAACAGTTCGTAGAAATTTAGGGGCTTAAAATGTAAATATAAGGTCCAGGGACCATTTCTGTCATTATGGCAAACTCGGGCCGCGGTACGCGAGGGCCATCCCTCGGTCCGGCGCGACACGCGCTGCGTATGCAGACAGAAAAACGCCACGAGGCCGACTTGTTCTTCACGTTTGATCCTCTTACGTGTTGAATTCGATCGATTATTCACCTATACACGTGCGCCACCCTCCTGCGACTTCGACTGCTATAAAACGGAGCCTCAATTGTCCCATCCAACTCGCCAATTCACGAGATTTATCTCCATAAACCCTAAACCACTATCGCGATCTTCATCTTCAAAATTCGAGCAAATCGTTCGGAGTTAGAAGCTGATCTCCTGCAGTCCCACGTTTTGAGGTATGAACTACAAAAGCCCCATGTTAATTTCAGATTATATCCACGTTTTGACCGAGTTCTAAATCTAGGGTAAAATTAGGGTTCTTAATGTTATTTTGCTCAAATCGGGTGATCGGGTGGGAGTTAGGCTCTGAATTTTTGTAGGTACTCTTAAAATAATGTTATATAAGAAAGCCCTAAGTTTATTTCACAATTGGAAAAGGTTTGGTTAAGGTTTTGTAAACGGGTCAAAAATTAGGGTTTTCATGTAGTTGTTCTGCCCAAATCAAGTAAACGATTTTGAATTAAGCTTTGCCATTTTAAAGATATTATAAAATGTTATAATGGATAATGCCCTAAGACGGTTTTGAATAAAAATGAGTTTTGCTATAGAAACAAGAAAACTGGGAAATTAGGGTTTCGGAATATGGATATTTAATATAAAATAATCCGGAAGGTATGGGGACTTGAATTTTAGTATGGTAACGTGTTTATATATATAATAAGTATATATAAAGTTAAAATGGATAAATAATGAAGTATTGAAAATACCGAGTTAATCGAATATTTAGAAGTTCGTGCGGACTAGAAGGGTAAACGCCTGTACACTAGGGTTTCTGGCATAGCGAGGGTGTCGCATAAATCCCAACTGGGAAATGCCATACCTCCCTGGGCGATCCCGGAGTGAGCGTTTACTTATAGGAATGCGCGTCTTCATATTATCATTAAAAGAAAAAGATAATTACCTATAAGGGCATTTTGGTCATTTTGACCTATTAAAAGGGTAATCTTAATAAATATATAATATTAAGATAATAAAAGATAGAAATAAACATAGGGAATATTTATTGTATGAAACCTGGCGTTAACACCCTACAATACGCGATTAGGTTTAATTGGAAGGCATAGCAGAAGTTTTTTCTGAATTAACTGCTTAAGAGAATAAGGTGAGTTCTATGAGCCTACTTTTAAATGTTTTAATGTTTTCGGGCTGATATACATGCAATGATATATATTCAACTGTTTACTTGAAAAGTATTTGAGATGCCTTTACTTGTTTTGTGTTGTTACACATACGTGGAAAAGTTATATACTTATAACTGTTTTAAAGTTATTATTACCTGTTATTACTTTTTCGGGAAGGTTATAATAAATGGGTAATATAAAGGACGGAACTTTTATATAAAGTTTTGAGAAATGAAAAATGTGAATGTTTGGTTTAAGCCTATGTATAGGACTAAGTGTCGGGTAAATATGATCTTATTAGCCTTGTTATGCAAGACCCATAACATTATATTTATGAAACGCTTATTTCCATATACGGGTAATGGACCGGTGTTGAAATGGTTATGAGTCTAAATACAAGAGTTATTTAAATGGACTTTTGAAAAAGATGAAGAGGTTTAAAAGATTGGAAAGGTTGAAAAGGTTTTAATCTAAGTGGATATTGTCTAGTGAAAAGGGAAAAGGTGGTTGTGCAACTAGAAGCGGGGAATGACGGTTCCCCGGGGTAACGACGGTTACTCTATGAAAAGATTTCGGGTGGCGACGGTTGCCCGAGGAACTAACGTGGTTCCAATAGACAATGCTTAGTAGAATGAATAGTTAAATGTTTTGGTATAATCCTGTTATGTTTTATGCCTATTAAAACGTTTATAAAGAAAGGGTCGTTAGACCCAAATGTTAAAAGTAACCTTTCAAGGAAAGGTAAAAGTTTTAAATACTTAGAACTCACCAGCGTAAGCTGACCTTTAAAAGCATGTAAGTCAGGTATCGGCGATGTTTAAAGTAGCAAGGGAAGGGCTCTAGCAAGGGCTGATTAGATGGGCAAGCTATCAGGAAAGACTCGGTAGTAGACTGGCATAGTTATAGATAAGATCTAGTTATTAGATTATATTGTTATCTTCCTTACTGTTGTACTTGTTATATAAATAAGTGAAAAGTTTTTAATTTCCGCTGCTTAGTTATCTCTATTGTACCATGTGTTCATGAGTAAATCCGACACGTGACCCCTTCTGGAGCCAAGACTGGGAGTGGGCATCACAAGTTGGTATCAGAGCCTTGGTTTAAGAGATTTAGATACTAGCACGGTATCTAGACTTAAACTAGGACTCTTGGTAAACAAAGTAAGGTAAGATAGGGAATGTAAATGTCAGTCAGGATAGTCATGCCCATAGGAAAAAGGTTGCACCAGGAACATAGGAGGTAGGACTTAGGGTATGCAAGTGCGGAAACTACCCGATCGCAATTAGCTACTGCAATTTGCTATTTTACCCAAATAAACATATCATAGGTTCTAACTGTTGTGTGGCCTAGTGCGGGGTAGGTTAATTGACAGTGAGATACGTGGTCAATAACTTGTAAAGAATGCCTAGAGAAAGGTAGTTTTAAAAGACCGGTTTTAAAATTCTCGGTAAAGAATAAAAAGGAATAGTACGAACACCAGGGATGACTGTGATGAGAATAACTGAGTTTTGAACGCATCATAATTATATAAGTGCACGTATATAATTATCATGAATTCAAAGTTTGGAGACTTCACGTCACATGAGTTCTGAAGTGTCAGACTATTTCGATCGTAGGATCAAAAGACTAGAAATGATAGTCATGATAGAAATGCGAATAGAACATCCGATACGAAATCTGATGTCAGTAAAGACGAGCACCTTCAGCAAAGAAATGAAAGTCATTATGTTAGAAATAGTGGCAGAAGCATTGAAGGTTACGTTTCTATCGATTGTTAATCAATTTCCGGAAGCTTTGACGAGAAGAATGTCCAATAAAGCGACCGCTAGTAGAGCTGGTCCCAAGGAAGCTTTTGGTAGAAATAGATTCTCGGTGAAAGACAAACGGAAAAGGTACGAGGATGAAGAAGGTCTTGAAGACAATGACGACGAATTCCACAAGAAGGCTAAGGGAGCTTCTAAACAAAGAAGGCCGATATGCCAGATGTGCGAGAAACGTCATCATAGGAATTACATTGAAGAACCCAGGGACCGTTGGAGATAAAAAGAGGTATAGACAAGCCTAGAATGTCACCTTAAAGCAAGGAAACTGAAGACATGATAGACGCTGTCACGGTAAAGTAGAAATGAGAATTGCTACGGCAAGAAAAGTGGAAACAACGTTCCAAGCTACGTTGCTACATTCAAGAAGACCATCACTATAAGTGATTGGTCGGAAGGCTCAAAGCAAAAGCTAGCAGTTTAGGATGGCTCAAAGAGAGATGACGAAGGTTACCACAAGCTGGATCGAGAATCCACAAGCTTAGGAGTATGGAGATCCAGAGTAGGCCAAGAAGGACTTACGGATGTTGTTTCTTCAAATGGCAGGATGAAAGCACGCGACGATTGGATGAGCTACACGAAGAAGAATTCCAACATAAGGAGAGGAAAAACATTGTCAAGGAATCCCGTAGTCAAGCTACCTTAGAAAGCTTAAGATTACGTATTCCTTAGGACAAATGCAAAGACGTCAAGATAGACGACCTCAAGACAAATGTTGATACGCGGATGAGCCTGACAATTCGAAACTAGCAGCAACAACAAATTTGGAGGTCTGAATTCGATATTAGGAATTGTCACACAGTGTACTACACCGATGCGAGTAAATGATCAGTATTTGACAAATGTTCTTAAGATCAATGTCAAAGCTAGAGATAACGATAGATAAATTTAGACGTTGAATGAATTGACTCGCGAGATGCTACGCGTAACTCATCTGTAATCAGAGGAAGACTCAATTTCATATGCAAGGATCGTGATGGCTTGGCACTAAAAATTACAAAACATGGAAGTATACGAGTCAAGAGGTAATTTATACTCAATGTATGCCATTGACTCAGAGGCAAAACCAAGAAACCGAAGAACGTACCAGTGAATCCAATGAGCAACTCGTCAGATCAAGAAATGGGGTTCCATAATCAACTCGACGCTGAAAGCAACGCCAGAAGCAGCGACACCAAAAGCAAAGTCAAGATCAATACTAGAAGCAACAACGCCAGCAGCAGCAACATTAGAAGCAACAACGCCAGAAGTAGAAACACCGTACCAGTTATCTCCAACAGAAGTCAGAAGATTTCTTTAGACCAAATATATCGCCTTAGGATACTCCAGCTGTCACACCCCCAATTTCCACTAACGGAGTATAACCGTGTGGGGTGTGATCCAGACCAGGATCCCAGACTTTAGTTACAACCAAGCCATAATAGTAAATAAAATAAAGATAAGGGACTCTTAAATAAAGTGAAGGAAAGTTTGTTTTACAGATACATATGTTAGTTTAAAAGATCAGCGGAAGCATAATAGTGATTACAAGTTTGATGTACAAAAGACATGTTCATAAAGTTTGGAAATATGAATTTCCCAAAAGTTTGCAAAAGAGAGTACTGCCGCCACCCGTGCCATCCAAGGATCCACCTAACGACCTGAAAAAGTAAACATCAATCAAGTGTCAGCTAAGGCTGGTGAGTTCACTAAAACAGTCTACCCGTCACAAGTAGACCTAATGTTTATGAATAAAGACCAGTAAAATTCCATATCGTAGGTAGCTAGCCTATAGTTATGTACACAATCAATATCATAAGACCAGTAAAATTCCATATCATAGGTAGCTAGCCTATAGTTATGTACACCTGAATTGTTCGTAACCGAAGCTGACAATGTTTTGATAGGGAATTCCTATGAACCTTGCCTTCCCGTGTCTTGAAGGATCACGGAGGGTAGGCTAACATTGATCTCAGTCCGACCGCCAGTCGGGAGGGTGCATCCTGTGCACCGCTGAGCGGGGGTGTCAATCCCCAGTAGTACTACTCAATATTACCTCGCTACTGTATATTAACGGCTCGAATGTAAGGACTTTTTAAATAAATAAGTTCAATTCAGTGTCACATATGATATTATGTCGGAAATTTACCCAGTAAGAAAACCTTACCGTTTGGGTCACCATCCTTACCGGATGTAACCACTTGCGCATTATCGTCCCTGAACGGACCTAACAATAATATAAATGAACTCACCTTAGGTTGCTCGGCTTACTCTTCAATAAATCCGGTTATGATTGTTAACGAGGACCTAATAATCACATTAAGGTCTTAGGTGTAAGGTTGTGTTTAAAACTACTAGCACGTTGGAAAATACGTCACGACATAACGACACACGACACCGATGGTTGATCATACACAAGGGTTCATACACATCAGAAGTACAAGCAAGTGTTATCATAGTATAAAGCATGCAAGTCATGGCATATCATTCAAGTAAATTGTACAAGTTTGGATTCTGGTCACAATTTCGCTAGCAGTTTCGCTAGACAGTTTCGCTGGGTGCACGGGCAGCACTTTCGCTAGGCAATACCCGATGACACAGTTTCGCTAGGCTAGTTTCGCTCGAAACTGTTGGCACAGTTTCGCTAGCCTAGTTTCGCCCGAAACTGGTTTGAACTTTCGTTCAGGGAATTTCGCTTGGTAGTTTCGTTCGGACAGGTCTGGTTGGTTTACCCGGCGACACTACAGTTTCGCTACATAGTGTCGCTGGATGAAGATATACATAGTTTCGCTACCTAATTTCGCCTGATGAAGGCACAGTTTCGCTAGTCGCTAAATAAACACGTAAATTTGACTAAAAATCTTTCTAATAGCTCCTATATCACATGCAATTCGATATCTAGCATACCTAAACGTTTACCAACATCATGTGAGCAATTTTAACACCTAAAACATGGTTTCTAGTCATCAATTTACCAAGAACACATTTTCACATAAAGGAACCTAATTAGCATGGATCTTCATATTGACATGGCAAGTTACAGAATTTATGTTATGTCTAGCATCCTTAAGCATTTTAACAGAGGCATACACCATTGCATGTAAATTTGGTCATCTAATTAAGTAAAGCACAAAGAGGAATGTAGAAGAAGTGGTCTTGGGGACTCACGGTTGATCTCCAAGCTCAAATGGATGGTGATTTGGGGCTGGTCTCCTTGGTTCGTGCTGATTCCTTGCTGGTCAGAAATCTCGAGAGGGAGAGAGTGCAGAAGTGTGTGTGTGTTGAGAGGTGCAAGTAAAAATGAGAAGTTTGGCTTGGGGTTTCTATATATCTGGTGCTAGTTTCGCTGGCAGTGTCGCTGGCTGTTTCGCTGGCAGTTTCGCTAGCCACGCGAAACTGGTCATGCATTAGCTACCGGGCGAAACTGTCAGTTTCGCTGGCCTCCAAGAAAGGGGTCAATTTTACATTCTAAGTAAGATAAACACGATTTCTCGATAAATCACATAATTTGCACAATTAATTAAATAAGCATGTTGCATGGCCTCACACAGTAGTAATAAGTAACAAATCATATAACACATATGGGCGGGTTCGGTGATCAACCAAAGGTCGTGGACGTATGCGGTCTAGTTAAGTATTAGTTATTACTTGTAATGTGACTAACGGAGATTGCCTAACGGAACTAATGGAATTAACGGAAGAACTTAACGGAGTTAACTTGGGAGGTCACAGTTGTCACACCAGCAATTTCAAGACAAAGGATGGAAGCCAAGGATATGCATAGACTGCAAGAAAAAGTTGTTAGTAAAAAGCAGATATCCTTTGTTAAGGATCAACAAACTATTCAAACAACTACAAGGAGCAAGACGATTCCCCAAAGATGATCTGAGATCAGATTAGTACCAGCTAAAGGAGTAAGAATGAAACTGTAAGAGAACGGCTTTTCGGAAGCAAAATAATCATTACAAGTGATTAGTAGTGTTGATTGGAATGACGAACGCCCCTACAATTCCAGAAGATCTAGTAACTGAGCATGCTGACAAATAACGTTCTAAAGTTTTCAAGGAATGGAGAAGAATGAAAGAGAGGAATGCTATACGTAGGAAGTTTATATGATCGACATAATAGATCCTTTCGAAACATAAACAGTAATACGTTGGAAGCCGCCAAGACTTTCCAAGGATGTAACGCCATTAGGTTGACTAAGAAGATGTCAGGTCCTTTTGGAATCCTAATCAGTAGCAGGCATGAAATGAAGTAATGAACGGATTAATTTAGGCATCGGTAAAATCATTACCGATTAGGCCCAGTGAAGAGAGAAATTGCGGCAATAGTGTTTACACTCAAGAGATGCAAACAGCAAACGAGGTTATACGCAAAATGTCCAAACTAGTTATTTAAGTAAGTAATAGATAGGCATGAATTATAATGATTTTGATGTGGTTAGAATAGTAATATCGCCCTACACCAGACTAGTAATAGTACGCCTCTAGTCGTATCAAAGGTGTGGTGGATATGCCGCTGGTACATCCTATATATATACACCTGAGGTACAACTAGAAGTGGCACTAGAATTAGTCTCGTGCAGGCAGATATTACGGGCCACTGTGGAAAACAAATAAGTAGCATTCATGAATACATATCACTTACTAACAAGTAACTGAGGGACTGTTGATGTCCAGAGAAGAAGTTTGAGGGACTATTGATGTCCAGAAAAGAAGTTCAAATCTTACAGCAGGCAAAAATGTTTAACGTACGTAAAAAGGTTAAAGCAGAATGGCGGAAGCTTCGCGATAAATTTCAATTTTAGGAATTTCGAAGCACATTCCGGTGGAATTTATAATCAGGCTACCCTATATATAGCTAAAGAGTTATGACACCACCTAGATAGAATGTGATTGATATAAGGAAGAGTTCCTTTATTTTGAGAAACGTATTCTCCCTAATCGTTAGCTAGACTGTTCGTTAGAAATTCGTTTAAAAAAATGCTAACATCAGTTATAGAAATGCGGTTCACATTCTAATTGTGAACATGATTTTGTGAATAGAATAGTTAAAGTATTACCTTATAGGTAATAGAGTTAAATGATAGATGGTCATAGAAAGTTTGTTACGATGTTAAAATCGTATCCTAGGAACCAAGTGGTTCATATGGTATGGATGCATTAAATGCATAGAAAGGTTTCCGGATTGATCCGGGAAAGAAAGGTGAAAAGGTAATGATCTCATTGTGAGTTAAATCACAGTTTGAGCAGGTTTCGAGGACGAAACCTTATTTAAGGGTGGTAGAGTTGAAACATCCCATAATTTGATATAATACGTAGCTACTATGAATAATACATGTTATATATGTGTTAGGTAGCTAAACGTGATGAAACTTGTAGAAAATGCATGTTTACCCATTACTAGGTGATAAATCGATAAACGATAATATTGCATGAATAATACACGTGTTAATTAATAAAATGAGATACGGAAATAAAAATAATATGTGTTTTATATCAAAGATAATTGATATATATGATATTGGCATGAAAAAGGTAGCTAAACGTTTATATGATAAGAATAAATGATAACCGGGAGAAAATGCCTTTACGTAATTAGGTTATATGAAATACATGTGTAAATATGTGTTTGAATAGTATGAATGCATGTGAAATATTCATTTGATGAACATATATGTGGAAATACGTGTTTAGATTAGTTAAACGTGTGAAAATGCAAGTTAAATAGTTAACGGAAAAGTATAAGGACTGAAAGTGTAATTTATGTAAAGTTATGAATACTTACGAATATTATACATGTTATAATTATTATAAGTGTTCCGAGACTTGTAAAGTATTATAAGAATATCCTAAAGTGGTTCGGAACATAAAATAAAAAGTATTGTAAAGTTAGAGGGGTAGAAAGTGTAACTTTGTAAAAGTATGTATAAATATGTATATATATGTGTATATATATTAATATACATAATCCGAAACCTCAAGAATGTTATAATTATGTTTAATAAAGTTATGGAACACAAAATGATAGCTACATCGAAAGTTACGAAGGTAATAAGTATAAAACGAAAGTTAAGGGACTAAAAGTGTCAATAATTGAAAGATATAAAACGTATGTATACGTATATCATCGAGAGTATCCCGAGCCTTAGAAACTTTGTTAAACATGTTATAAAATAGTTCGATGCATAAAATAACAGTTCGGTAGAAATTTAGGGGCTTAAAATGTAAATATAAGGTCTGAGGGACCATTTCTGTCATTATGGCAAACTCGGGCCGCGGTACGCGAGGGCCATCCCTCGGTCCGGCGCGACACGCGCTGCGTATGCAGACAGAAAAACGCCACGAGGCCGACTTGTTCTTCACGTTTGATCCTCTTACGTGTTAAATTCGATCGATTACTCACCTATACACGTGCGCCACCCTCCTGCGACTTCGACTGCTATAAAAAACGGAGCCTCAATCGTCCCTTCCAACTCGCCAATTCACGAAATTTATCTCCATAAACCCTAAACCACTACCGTGATCTTCATCTTTAAAATTCGAGTAAATCGTTCGGAGTTAGAAGCTGATATCTTGCAGTCCCACGTTTTGAGGTATAAACTACAAAAGCCCCATGTTAATTTCAGATTATATCCACGTTTTGATCGAGTTCTAAATCTAGGGTAAAATTAGGGTTCTTAATGTTATTTGCTCAAATCGGGTGATCGGGTGGGAGTCAGGCTCTTAATTTTTGTAGGTACTCTTAAAATAATGTTATATAAGAAAGCCCTAAGTTTATTTCACAATTGGAAAAGATTTGGTTAAGGTTTTGTAAATGGGTAAAAAATTAGGGTTTTCATGTCCTTGTTCTGCCCAAATCAAGTAAACGGTTTTGAATTAAGCTTTGCCATTTTAAAGGATATTATAAAATGTTATAATGGATAATGCCCTAAGATGGTTTTGAATAAAAATGAGTTTTGCTATAGAAACAAGAAAAATGGGAAATTAGGGTTTCGGAATATGGATATTTAATATAAAATAATTCGGAAGGTATGGGGACTTGAATTTTAGTATGGTAACATATTTATATATATAATAAGTATATATGAAGTTAAAATGGATAAATAATGAATTATTGAAAATACCAAGTTAATCGGATATTTAGAAGTTCGTGCGGACCGGAAGGGTAAACACCTGTACACTAGGGTTTCTGGCATAGCGAGGGTGTCGCATAAATCCCAACTAGGAAATGGCATACCTCCCTGGGCGATCCCGGAGTGAGCGTTTACTTATAGGAATGCATGTCTTCATATTATCATTAAAAGAAAAGGATAATTGCCTATAAGGGCATTTTGGTCATTTTGACCTATTAAAAGGGTAATCTTAATAAATATATAATATTAAGATAATAAAAGATAGAATTGAACATAGGGAATATTTATTGTATGAAACCTGGTGTTAACACCGTACAATACGCGATTAGGTTTAATTGGAAGGCATAACAGAAGTTTTCTCTGAATTAACTGCTTAAGAGAATAAGGTGAGTTCTATGAGCCCACTTTTAAATGTTTTAAATGTTTTAATGTTTTCGGGCTGATATACATGCAATGATATATATTCAACTGTTTACTTGAAAAGTATTTGAGATTCCTTTACTTGTTTTGTGTTGTTACACATACGTGGAAAAGTTATAATACTTATAACTGTTTTAAAGTTATTATTACCTGTTATTACTTTTTCGAGAAGGTTATAATAAACGGGTAATATAAAGGACGAAACTTTTATATAAAGCTTTGAGAAATGAAAAATGTGAATGTTTGGTCTAAGCTTATGCATAGGACTAAGTGTCGGGTAAATATGATCTTATTAGCCTTGTTATGCATGACCCATAACATTATATTTATGAAACGCTTATTTCCATATACGTGTAATGGACTGGTGTTGAAATGGTTATGAGTCCAAATACAAGAGTTATTTAAATGGACTTTTGAAAAAGATGAAGAGGTTTAAAAGATTGGAAAGGTTGAAAAGGTTTTAATCTAAGCGGATATTGTAAACCTAAATTACCAAAACATCAGCATTGGAAACCTAAGGTGGTTTCTAAACAAAACAAGGACACTGGTCGACCAGAGGCGATTCGCTTCAGGTCATTTTTGGACTAATTAGTTTGACCAGTGTGCAGGTACTTCTAGAAGACCTATCGATAATTTCAAAGTTGTTGATGGAGGAGTATTCTGTTTAACTTAAAGTTCATGATAAATCTTTCTAACCTGCAAATTTTCTGAATTCTAAAACTGCACCATATCCGTGTTTATTGATCGCTTTTCTTTGTTTACAAGTTTTTTCTTAAAAAATGGTCAAAAATAGATTCTTGTTTTTGTGTAAAATGAAAATCCAAAAATAGAGTTTTCATTTTAAGGGGGAGAATTGTAAGTAAGGGGGGGGTAATTGAGAAAATGCATGTTATGGGGAGAAGGTGAATATATGCCAAATATATAATGAAGGAAGGTGAATACATGCAAAATATAAAATTGTGAGAAATTGATCATTGGGAAATGATGGTACATTGGCTTACGTATCTGACTCATGGATAGAGTAGATGAAAGAGCTATAAGATCATTGTTTGATATGCTTGGTAGGCTCGACAAATTAGAAAGTATTCAGAGGTGATATACACTAAATACTAATGCTTGACCATGTGGATAACATCTTGATGCATAGTTCATGACACAAAAAGACAAATAAGTGTGAAATTCAAAATGAGAAGTCACTGTGTATACATGTGTTCATTTTGCAAAGATTTAAACTTGTTTGATTTTCTTTATTTTGTCAAACGATCGGACTTTCTCTGCGTATCGAAAGATCGACCTGATCGTTGTTCGTTTGACATTCTGCTTTATTTTCTTTGGTGTTTCATATAACTCATCGGACTTTCTCTACGTGTACGGGAGTACCGACCTGATTATTGTTGGGTTATACAATTTCAACTTGTTATATTTTCTTATTTTGTTAAATCCGAGGCCTTATCTGCGTATCGAAAGATCGACCTTAAGGTAGACGATTTAATGTTCTTATTTCTTTTTGCATGGAACACAGTTGACGATATCATGAAAATATTATGTGTTGTGAAAAATCACAAGTGTTGTCACCCAACGGAAAAAGAAAGAAAAACTGAAAAAGTCTGATTATGTCTGATAGTGTGGGATACACTGGTCAAAGCAATCTAATCAATACCTTAACATATCCAGATGTTATGAGTATGATTCTGTCTGAGTTTAAGTTGGACAAATTATACCAGCAATCAGCATGACTTGTGTGCTTCGACTAATTGAAATTGAAGTGCAGTTCAGTGCATTATGATCAATATGATCCCATATAGTGATCTTTCTCATACCAAAAATAGTGTTTGATTCTGTATTGTGAGTTGATCTCATTTCTGAAAAGAACAAAAAGATTTTCGATGTGTTTTAGCATAGACTTTGAAAAATCAAAAAGATTTTAAGTTTGTTCTGATATAAGTTTTCTAAAAGTCAAAAAAAAATTGTGTCTGCTTTATTTTCGATCTGATCAACACGTGATACAAATCAATTTTCAAAATCATATCTTAGAGTCTCAAAGAGACGTTTTGCACCAAGATTATTTAAATGTTTGAGCAGGTTGCTATGTGCAAGATAGCACAACTTCAAGTCTTCTGAAGATGTTGATGAAAGATCAGAGATACACTTCAATGTCATCAAGTATTCAAGATCAAGCTACGATCGAGTTGAGAAGGAGTTTGTTTGAAGATTCATTTCATTGAACGAACGGATTCTATACTTGAGGGGGAGCTTGATTGAAGATACAAAGTTGATGATGTTGAAGAGATACTGCACACGACGAGGGGGAGTTTGTTGATACCTGATATGTGCGTCGTGTGAAGTATCAAGCAATGTTCAAGATCAAGACAAATTAGGTCTTGCCGAACTTGGTCCGAACCTGGAGTTCAGACTGGCCGAACCTGGGGTTCGGACAGAGATTGGCCAGCTGGGTATAAATAGTCGTTTGGTCTTTGTAATATTCAATTCTGAGCGTAGAGATTACTGTTAAGTGTGTGTTTCTGAGTGTGTTTCTCTGAGTCCATTTCTGAGTGTTTACTAGTTGTAGTTGTTCTTTGTTGATCAATAAATCAATCGGTTAATTACGATTCGATGTTCAAATAGCTAGATCGAGTAGACGATCCGATGCTCACGCATTTTCAATCTTTGAAATTCAAGATCCACTTGTGAAAGATATTGCATACTCCCCCTTTCACCATGGTTGAGTCTTGTCACACAGAATAACCTGCAATTTCAGAAGACAGAAACGCGGCTTTCTTTTTCTTTTATTTAAAATTAAATTAATCTTGGCGCAAAACTTCTCTTTGAGAATCCAAGATATAACTTTGAAATTATATTTTGTATCGTGTATCGATCGGTCGAAAACAAATAAGAAACAAAATCTTTTTGGCTTTTTCAAACTTTATATCAAAACACACCGAAAATCTTTTTCGATTTTTCAAATATGAAACATAAATGCAATGCAGAAATGAAATACTGAATTACACACTATTTTTGTCTTTTGCGAGAAAGATCACAAATTGGGATCATATTGGTCATGACATGCTGAACTACACTTCAATTTCAATTACTTCAGCACACAAGTCAAGTCGATTGCTGGTATAATTTGTCCATCTTAAACTCAGGCACAATCATACTCATAACATCTGGATATGTTATTGAATTGATTAGATTGCTTTGACCATTGTACCCCCACGCTATCAGACATACTCAGATATGTATTCTCTTTTATATCATACTTTGTGATTTCATTCGTGATTTAATCGCATAATGATTTTATTCATGATATAGTCAACTGTGTTCCATGCAAAAAGAAATAAGAACATTAAATCGTCTACCTTAAGGTCGATCTTTCGATACTCAGATAAGGCCTCGGATTTAACAAAAAAAAAGAAAATAAAACAAGTTGAAATTGTATAACCCAACAACAATCAGGTCGGTACTTTCGTACACGCAGAGAAAGTCCAATGAGTTATACGAAACACCAAAGAAAATAAAGCAGAAAGTCAAACGAACAACGATCAGGTCGGTCTTGTGGACACGCAGAGAAAGTCCGATCGTTTGAAAAAATAAAGAAAATCAAACAAGTTTAAATTTTTGCAAAATGAACACATGTTTACACAGTGACTTCTCATTTTTCTGTTTCCACATATATTTTTTATATCATGAGATACACATCAAAATGTTGTCCACTTGGTCAAGCAATTGAATTTAATGTGTTTATCACATCTGAATACTTTCTGATTTAATGTCGAGCCTACCAAGCACATCAAGCAATGATCTTATGGCTTTTTCATCTAGTTTATTCATGAGTCAGACATGTAAGCCAATGTACCATCATTTCCCAATCATGTCGGATCAATTTCTCATTTTTCAATGTTTTTGCATTTTTCTGTTTTCTATGTT
>JBCNJP010000003.1:75130921-75217025 GCA_039602395.1 Deinandra increscens subsp. villosa
GCGAATTGAACCGGATGTTGGAATCTACACACAGAATATAGAAATCTTCAAGCTGAGAGTTGAAAACTGTAAACCAAAAACTGAATTCGTGAGCCGAGAGTTGAATACCGCAAGCCAAGCGTTGAAAATCACAACCGAATTCACCATCTGTGAGTCGAAATTCGCAAACCGAATTACTAATCAATTTTTGAATAATGTGAGTTACAAAATTTTGAATAAACACGTTGTGTGTTAACACCACGAGTTTGAATCCATAGATCAACATTAGAAGCTGCGAATTGAGTCCACACATCGAGTATTGTATAAAGCGAGTTTGGAACTCATACACCAAGCATTGAAAACCACAGTTTAAATTTGAAACATTGAATAGCGAGAACATGGAAAAAAGTTACAATCTGTATCGAAATGCGGAATAACGCGAGTCTTCTGAAAGATTGTTGTTTGGGTCAAAATTCCATGAAAATTTGAAAATACGATTCGAGTAAATTCGAACATCGCTAACGAAGGAGATAACAAATTTACCCACGTAAGAGCTGTAAAAAAAATCCAGGAGTTTCACTAGAGGTTAGCCAAAAGAAGCTTATGGCTAGGCACAACCAAGGATTCGAAGGTAATGTTGATTATAACTGAGAAGTATCCATACTATAAGGTAGTACATATACGGTGATATCGTCATCATGAATGCGATAAGAGACTAAATGGGAGCAGTAATTACGGAAACAAAATAATTAGAGGTAGGTGGCTGACACAAAACAGTGTGAGGCGATAGGGTGACTTGCCAACAGGAGTAGTACCGGGTAAGTTAATGCGGAAGTCGTCTTGGCGAACGGGAGGAAGACCCAATATGTCTTCGGGAAATACTTTAGGGAAGTTCCGAACGACTAGGATGTCTTGGACTCCCTATTCCTGATTACGAACGTCCACAATGCTGACCAGACAGGCAATGTACTCCTTATGCAAGTACTTGTGGGTTTTAACGTCGGACATGAGCTAGAACCCATGGAATGGTTTATCGCCATAGATTGTCTGGACTTGATTATCGAGCGGGGAAAACGAAACGATCATCGCGATACACATAAGTTTGACATTCGCTGGGGTAAACATGAGTTTGGATAAAAATGAATGTTAAGGCGAAACAGTTGAAACATCGCGCAATTTGCAATTGGAATATAACCTTGAATATAAAGGATGAGTTTTTTTTTTAATTTAATAAACATGTATAGTTATCTACTTGTAAAGTTATAACGTCGTAAACTCGACGCATGCAATCCCGTAGGTATGTGGACTGGTAAACTCATAATTTTCTAAACAAGTAAATTCCTAAACTTGTATACCTAAAAGTGCAAAACGTGATACTTTGGAGGGGTTCAAAAATAGATAATTTAATATTTTCTAAAACGGGATATCATGTACGTGTGAGTTCGTAGGCTCGTATATGGGTAAACGCGTAAACTCATAAGCATGTAATCCCGTAACCATGCAAACTTGTAAACTCGTGAACCCATCGACAAGCACTCGCTCACCTGTAAATGAGTTAAAAGGAAAAAAAATTACATGATATAAATAGGTTTTGAAATGATGAATGTAAATTGTTTTGAATTATGCATCGAACAATGAAATCAGGAATGAATTTTTTTATATAGATATCATAAGCTTAAAAACCAACTAACTGGATTCAAACGGCAAATTTGACTTGAGATCAAAATGTGACTATGCGCAACTTGTTTGGCTAGTTTGACCGAAGCATTGTCTGCAATGGCCAGCTTTCGACACACATTGTAGGGTTACGTGAATCACCACGCAGGTGTGTCTATTGCGTAATGGTGCAACATGTTAGGCTATGATTGGAACAATGGGTTACTGGGTTGAGTCTAAAATGGGTTGGCAACAAGATCTGATAAAACAATCAATCGACCACGACTTGAGAATCATGTAATGAAGGTTTTGAAACTAAGCAAGAGCGTTTTATGAACTCACAAGGTTTTGGTTTAAAATGGGATAATCAGATCCATGACACATTTATGGTGGTGAGGAATGACATGAATTTGAAATACAAGGATGATGTGTGAAAAATCAAGAGTATATGAAATCATGAGGGTAACAAATTGATCGTATAAACATCGAAAAATACCCCGAGGATTGAATCTGAAAGTTATGAAACTCGAGTTACTAACTAAATAACAAGGGGTTATTTGAATTCTCAAAGTTGAGTCAAAATGGAACTGTGAACCGATAACGTAAATCGTAGGATAGTGTAGGATGTGATACGCCACAGGAGTGCAACATTATGAAATTGTGAAATAGAAATCACAAGGATGACTTTGGATGTAATAAACACGAAAGGTTTGAATATGGAATATCAATTGACTAAAATATGAGAGGTAAAATATGTAAAATTGTGAAAGTAAGTGTCGATGGTGAAAACTTCAAAAATGCCATTGAAATCACGAAAAGTGGCGTTTTAACCATGTAATAGTTGAAAATCAAAAGAATATCATAGATCGAAATCAGAGTATAAACCGGATATCATGGAATCGCATGCAAAACAAGAAATCGAATTGACTTGTTTAAAATCAATGAAATGGTTCTCATTTCCCGATTGGGAAACTGTCACCTTCGACTAATGAGGGTTAATATGGTTCCTAGAAACGTTTGTTATGACATGCTTTGGCCTAATAGGCTAAGGCACTCTCGCCAGAGTGTCTCGGGTAACGCTTACCTAGATAGACACCCTGATTACCAGTGCTTTCACCCTTTCAGTTACTACATGTCCGTTACTAAGGAACCTAACCCGGATGAGATTTAAAAAAAAGTTCAAATAAAATCAAGTTCTTAAAATGGCACGTAAGGCACCATTACTAAGGAAAAGGCTAGGAAGCTTGAAGTTGGGTGCATGAGTGTGTGATAAGTGTTAGACTTGAGGTACATCCTAACTAAGGCAAAACAAGACATAAAAGGGCAATCTCTAAACGAAGCATACAATACACGAGGTACTCGTGTTTGGACACCTAAGGCAATAGTCTAGGTCATTCCATTTCTAATAACCTAGTTCCCTATAGCCATGGCTCTGATACCAATCTGTCACACCCCAACCGACGGCGGAAACGTCGGGGCATGATTGGATTGCCCATAAGCTCATGACAACTAATTTAGTGACAATAGTTAAATAACGAATTTTATTGATAACAATGAAAGATAAAACAATACACCACATATTGATAACAAATACAATTTATTTATTAGACTAGGTCCAAAAGCCCTATGTGATAGCATCCTGAAACATCAACATCATAGCCTGCAACATGTATAAAATAAAAAGGGTCAACTATAAATAGTTGGTGAGTAACCACAAGTTTGATACATAACATATATTTGAAAAACATGCGTTACGTGTCATATGATAGAATAAGTGAAATATAACATGCTAGAAGATATTGACAACATGAAAAACTAGGCATAACCAAAATTGCTGGTATAAAATGACAACATGAAATACTAGGCATAAACAAACCTCACTGACATATGAAAGTTTCCCTAACCCGCAGGTTAGACTATATGAAATAATGAAATAGGCTCCAAACACCCAACGCCGAACCGGTCAAGTTGAGTGGGTTGTCAACCGATAGATCTACCTTTGTTACCCCAGGCCTTACGTTAATGTTTATGCCAAATGAAAGACATGACAGACATGACAACCATGACATACTTGACATCCAATGATATACATGAAAACCTTTGATAAACATGAAAGCCTTTGAAAATCACATATTGATAAATCATGCTAGAAATCACATAACACATAATTCACACATAGATCACATACGCATGGTAAATGATAAACTTGATAGACAACACTTTGAAATAGGATACATGTTGCAACCCCAAAAATGAGAAAATGAGAAAAGGGGCAAGGATTACTCACATGGATTAGAAGTTAAGTCCACGAAGTGAAAAGTGAAGGTGAAATGATTAGTTCCGAAGATTCATCCTAAAAGAATAGGAAGGGACGACATGAATATTGGAATGTGGGATTCTAAGCAGTTATGCATTTGGGGAATGGGTTTTAATATTATAAATTGAAGTTTGAAAACATGTTAACTTTTAAAAGGAACGATACCTTAAACGTTACCAGACATGCTTTGGCCTAATAGGTTATTCCACTCTCATCGGGGCATCCCAGGTAAGCATCCAGGTCCGACCATGGGATTTATGCGAACACTTACCCTTTGACAGAGACCCCAACTACCGGTGTTTTCACCCTTCCTGTAACTACATGTCATTCGCGTCTCAAGTATCATCACTAAATATGTTGTTAAACAAAGATCGATTTCTAAGTTATTTGAAATTCTTAAAAATGAGTTTATGTTCTCAACCTGAATTACATATTAGAATGATTAAGAATTAGTTTAATTGCTGATATGTGAAAAACAAGCCTTAATCCCCAATTTGTTCATGCATAAAAACGTTGAGTTTTGGATTAGAAGAATATAGATGAAATTGGACATGATAGTTTAGACTCGTTGGGCCTAGCGAGCCTCTACAAGGCTACAACAAGCCCAAAACGGCCTGAGCAAGGCAACACGTCCTAATGACGTGCCTTTGCAAAGCTAGGCCGTCCAAAGGACAAGCCTTAGCAATACTAGGCGTTCTAAGAACGAGCCTTAGCAAGGCTACCTAAACGAGCCTAAAGCACCTAACTAAGAACCTAAACTAAACTAATTAATTAAGCTAATAAAGCAATAAATAAACGAATAACGAAAGAAAGAAAAGAAAGGAAACAAAAAAAGAAAAAGAAGAAGAATTACCTCAAAGAAGCTTTTCAAACGGGACGAGCTTGAAGGGCAGCACCTCCTCGACGAAAGCATAAAAAAAAAAACTAAGCACGACACCCAAAGAGGTATTGTAGTTGTGGAACCACCAAAACTTGGTTATTCCACTTGTTTATACTCAAACTATGAGTTGGGAAACTATGAGGGACCTAGAAGAGGTATTTATAGGTGTGTAAGGGATGGAAATTTCGTTGAAGAGGCAATGTGGGATGAAATTCGCGTCTTGCAACTCAACATCAAACATCAAATTTGTTTTTGCGATTCCCGCTTCGTTATAACTCGGTTTTGCACGCGGTTTTCGCCCATGTTCACCATTTATAGAGTACTATCATAAGGAAGAGAGTAATTTACCATTTATGGTGTTTAGAATTGGGTTTAAATCTTGGATCTTGATGTGGGTCGAGTTTCCGGGTTTTTGAAGCATACGGATGTTACACAGACGAAGATGATATGAAAGCAGATAACAAAGTAGCTAGATCTTTGGTTGCTTGATTAGAAGTTAACTTGCTTGATGATCTATCAGGAATGGTAAAACTGCAACCTGAAGAATAACTAGTGTTTTCAGACGTTCCAGCAAGAAAAGCTGTTACAGGTGGATTACTGCTTGAAATCGAATGTGATTTTGTTTTAGCATGCACAGTGGCAGAGTTCTCTCCAAAATATATATCAGGATTCTGACAGATGGAGTTGCCGACTTTTTTACAAGTAATTCCATTTCCCGAGCTTGTAATTTGCTTAACACTTGATTGAATGTCAAATTTAAATAATTTGGATCATTAGTAAGCATCATAACAAAATTCTCCCACTTTTCTGGTAGAGCTTCAAGAAATTTTTCCTTCAATTCCTTTTTTTCTTTCTTCACTCCTACAACATCAAGTTCATTGATCAGGTGAGAAAAGCTAGAAATCAAGTTTGCAATACTCTCTTTGTCACAATGTTGAAAGTTGTCCAATTCTTTTAACAAAACTTTCTTTCGACTCTTCTTATATTGCTCGTTTCCTGCACACCTATCTTTTAATGCATCCCACAAAGTTTTTGATGTTGTGTAATATTTGAATTGATGCAAGAGTTCTCTTGGTAATGCCATTGTGAGATTTACATAAGTTTTCTTTTCTCTAGCATAAACTTTCCCTATGATCTTCATCAAGATCACTTCGTGGGACCGGTTCTCCATTTTTCTTAGGATAAGTATAGTCTTGCTCAATGGATATCCATAGATCAATGTTAAGAGCATTAATGAATGATTCAAACCGTTGCTTCTAATTTTCATAATCTTCCAGCTGAAGCAACTTAGGAACTTTCTGAGTTGTTCCTATCTCGTTATCATAGTTCAACATAGCTTGCATTGATGATTGAACAGCTGAAAATGCGTGAAAATCGCTCATTTTGAAATTACAATACCGAACGTAAAAACTTATAACTCAAAAACGGACGTCTTCCAAGCGGATTTGGGGGGTCAAACCAGAGGGTACTGGCCATTAGGCGGGTAAAAGTCTAGATCTCGTCAAGACGAACGTTTTGGCTGGTATTAGCTCCCGTAACTCTTAACGGAACTCAAGTTACGTCAGTTTTAGTGAAGACATGTATTCTGCCAGTGTACCAATCTGTTCTCAGCGTACCAAATCCGGACCAATTCAACCAGCGGACCAAAACCACCAATGTACCAGATTAACTCACGTACCAGCAGCGGACCAAAAACCCTCAACGTACCAGAAACTGGTACGGCGGACCAAAATGGTACGGAGTAACTGTCAACGGACCAGAAAATAACCGCCACGAACCAACTTGAAGATTGTCTTCCGGACCAGATTCAGCGGACCAGAATCTCGAAGAAGATAGCCTTGCGGACCAAACACGGACCAGTTGTTCTTCGGCCGGACCAGATGCGTACCACGTTGATTGTAACTAATTTTTTGAATTTCTGATATTTTTTACTGGAATATGGATCAGGAAGATGCGCAAAGTCACTAGGAACACTCAGAAATCATTTTCCATCTTTGAAACACTCAGAATTGCGAAAATTTGATGAAAAACTAAGAAAACCCACACTTTCTCTCTCTAGAATCCGAAAAATTTCCAAAATCACAGCAGTAGAGTAACCAAATGCTCTGATACCACTTGTAAAACCACTGGACGATCTTACTACTGCATGATTCGGTAATCGGAGAAACACAAACGAGTAAATAAAGCTTTGCTTTCTTGATTCACAACGAGATACAAGCTAGAGAGAGAAACACACACAGTTAAGAGTATTGGAAATGACAGAACTTCTCAGACTCTCTCTAACACGAACTATTTATAGTCACTTAGTTCTGGCTAGCGTACCACCCACGGACCACTTGGTACGTCTGTACCATCTGGTACGGCGGTCCATATGGTACGGCCAGTTGACTATCTTGATTCACACAGACGCTCTAGATTAGATACAATACACGAGACACAACGTAGTATAGGAATATGCTCTAACAATATGGCACTGTATTCTTTTTAATCTATTATATGCTTTTGAATTATATTGTTTGCGTCTTTTTATTTGAACATCATGCATTATTTTATTAAGTGTGAAATCAAGTGTTTTTTGTGAGTTCTGGAGTGTATGCGTCATTTTTAGAACAACTTGCGTGATTTTTAAAAATAATGCGTGAATTTTTAAGTATCTTAGGCTATTAATGCGTGATTTTTTTACAGGTGCGATTATGTTCTTTGTGTTTGCGTTATTTTTAATATCAACATGCATTTTTTTTAGTGTAAGACAGGTAGGTTGTGTTTTTGTGAGTTTTTAGAGTGTGTGCGTTATTTTTATCTATAAAACGTAAGTGTGCATTATTTATTGGAATACATGCGTTTTTTTATTAAGTGTAAGACATTTTTTGTTAGGTTTGTGTTTTTGTGAGTTTTTAAAAGTGTATGCGTGAATTTTTTTCAAGTATGCGTTATTTGTTTAAAGGTTAAAGGTTTGCGTTTTGTGTTTGATGCGTACATATTTTTGCGTATGCGTGTCTCATCTAAAGTTGAAAAGACTTTAATACCCCTTTTAATGACACCGCATCCTTTTTTTAAATTAATTAAGCGTGTTTCATTTTACCGGATATCATGGAATCGCATGCAAAACAAGAAATCGAATTGACTTGTTTAAAATCAATGAAATGGTTCTCATTTCCCGATTGGGAAACTGTCACCTTCGACTAATGAGGGTTAATATGGTTCCTAGAAACGTTTGTTATGACATGCTTTGGCCTAATAGGCTAAGGCACTCTCGCCAGAGTGTCTCGGGTAACGCTTACCTAGATAGACACCCTGATTACCAGTGCTTTCACCCTTTCAGTTACTACATGTCCGTTACTAAGGAACCTAACCCGGATGAGATTTAAAAAAAAATCAAATAAAATCAAGTTCTTAAAATGGCACGTAAGGCACCATTACTAAGGAAAAGGCTAGGAAGCTTGAAGTTGGGTGCATGAGTGTGTGATAAGTGTTAGACTTGAGGTACATCCTAACTAAGGCAAAACAAGACATAAAAGGGCAATCTCTAAACGAAGCATACAATACACGAGGTACTCGTGTTTGGACACCTAAGGCAATAGTCTAGGTCATTCCATTTCTAATAACCTAGTTCCCTATAGCCATGGCTCTGATACCAATCTGTCACACCCCAACCGACGGCGGAAACGTCGGGGCATGATTGGATTGCCCATAAGCTCATGACAACTAATTTAGTGACAATAGTTAAATAACGAATTTCATTGATAACATTGAAAGATAAAACAATACACCACATATTGATAACAAATACAATTTATTTATTAGACTAGGTCCAAAAGCCCTATGTGATAGCATCCTGAAACATCAACATCATAGCCTGCAACATGTATAAAATAAAAAGGGTCAACTATAAATAGTTGGTGAGTAACCACAAGTTTGATACATAACATATATTTGAAAAACATGCGTTACGTGTCATATGATAGAATAAGTGAAATATAACATGCTAGAAGATATTGACAACATGAAAAACTAGGCATAACCAAAATTGCTGGTATAAAATGACAACATGAAATACTAGGCATAAACAAACCTCACTGACATATGAAAGTTTCCCTAACCCGCAGGTTAGACTATATGAAATAATGAAATAGGCTCCAAACACCCAACGCCGAACCGGTCAAGTTGAGTGGGTTGTCAACCGATAGATCTACCTTTGTTACCCCAGGCCTTACGTTAATGTTTATGCCAAATGAAAGACATGACAGACATGACAACCATGACATACTTGACATCCAATGATATACATGAAAACCTTTGATAAACATGAAAGCCTTTGAAAATCACATATTGATAAATCATGCTAGAAATCACATAACACATAATTCACACATAGATCACATACGCATGGTAAATGATAAACTTGATAGACAACACTTTGAAATAGGATACATGTTGCAACCCCAAAAATGAGAAAATGAGAAAAGGGGCAAGGATTACTCACATGGATTAGAAGTTAAGTCCACGAAGCGAAAAGTGAAGGTGAAATGATTAGTTCCGAAGATTCATCCTAAAAGAATAGGAAGGGACGACATGAATATTGGAATGTGGGATTCTAAGCAGTTATGCATTTGGGGAATGGGTTTTAATATTATAAATTGAAGTTTGAAAACATGTTAACTTTTAAAAGGAACGATACCTTAAACGTTACCAGACATGCTTTGGCCTAATAGGTTATTCCACTCTCATCGGGGCATCCCAGGTAAGCATCCAGGTCCGACTATGGGATTTATGCGAACACTTACCCTTTGACAGAGACCCCAACTACCGGTGTTTTCACCCTTCCAGTAACTACATGTCATTCGCGTCTCAAGTATCATCACTAAATATGTTGTTAAACAAAGATCGATTTCTAAGTTATTTGAAATTCTTAAAAATGAGTTTATGTTCTCAACCTGAATTACATATTAGAATGATTAAGAATTAGTTTAATTGCTGATATGTGAAAAACAAGCCTTAATCCCCAATTTGTTCATGCATAAAAACGTTGAGTTTTGGATTAGAAGAATATAGATGAAATTGGACATGATAGTTTAGACTCGTTGGGCCTAGCGAGCCTCTACAAGGCTACAACAAGCCCAAAACGGCCTGAGCAAGGCAACACGTCCTAATGACGTGCCTTTGCAAAGCTAGGCCGTCCAAAGGACAAGCCTTAGCAATACTAGGCGTTCTAAGAACGAGCCTTAGCAAGGCTACCTAAACGAGCCTAAAGCACCTAACTAAGAACCTAAACTAAACTAATTAATTAAGCTAATAAAGCAATAAATAAACGAATAACGAAAGAAAGAAAAGAAAGGAAACAAAAAAAGAAAAAGAAGAAGAATTACCTCAAAGAAGCTTTTCAAACGGGACGAGCTTGAAGGGCAGCACCTCCTCGACGAAAGCATAAAAAAAAAAACTAAGCACGACACCCAAAGAGGTATTGTAGTTGTGGAACCACCAAAACTTGGTTATTCCACTTGTTTATACTCAAACTATGAGTTGGGAAACTATGAGGGACCTAGAAGAGGTATTTATAGGTGTGTAAGGGATGGAAATTTCGTTGAAGAGGCAATGTGGGATGAAATTCGCGTCTTGCAACTCAACATCAAACATCAAATTTGTTTTTGCGATTCCCGCTTCGTTATAACTCGGTTTTGCACGCGGTTTTCGCCCATGTTCACCATTTATAGAGTACTATCATAAGGAAGAGAGTAATTTACCATTTATGGTGTTTAGAATTGGGTTTAAATCTTGGATCTTGATGTGGGTCGAGTTTCCGGGTTTTTGAAGCATACGGATGTTACACAGACGAAGATGATATGAAAGCAGATAACAAAGTAGCTAGATCTTTGGTTGCTTGATTAGAAGTTAACTTGCTTGATGATCTATCAGGAATGGTAAAACTGCAACCTGAAGAATAACTAGTGTTTTCAGACGTTCCAGCAAGAAAAGCTGTTACAGGTGGATTACTGCTTGAAATCGAATGTGATTTTGTTTTAGCATGCACAGTGGCAGAGTTCTCTCCAAAATATATATCAGGATTCTGACAGATGGAGTTGCCGACTTTTTTACAAGTAATTCCATTTCCCGAGCTTGTAATTTGCTTAACACTTGATTGAATGTCAAATTTAAATAATTTGGATCATTAGTAAGCATCATAACAAAATTCTCCCACTTTTCTGGTAGAGCTTCAAGAAATTTTTCCTTCAATTCCTTTTTTTCTTTCTTCACTCCTACAACATCAAGTTCATTGATCAGGTGAGAAAAGCTAGAAATCAAGTTTGCAATACTCTCTTTGTCACAATGTTGAAAGTTGTCCAATTCTTTTAACAAAACTTTCTTTCGACTCTTCTTATATTGCTCGTTTCCTGCACACCTATCTTTTAATGCATCCCACAAAGTTTTTGATGTTGTGTAATATTTGAATTGATGCAAGAGTTCTCTTGGTAATGCCATTGTGAGATTTACATAAGTTTTCTTTTCTCTAGCATAAACTTTCCCTATGATCTTCATCAAGATCACTTCGTGGGACCGGTTCTCCATTTTTCTTAGGATAAGTATAGTCTTGCTCAATGGATATCCATAGATCAATGTTAAGAGCATTAATGAATGATTCAAACCGTTGCTTCTAATTTTCATAATCTTCCATCTGAAGCAACTTAGGAACTTTCTGAGTTGTTCCTATCTCGTTATCATAGTTCAACATAGCTTACATTGATGATTGAACAGCTGAAAATGCGTGAAAATCGCTCATTTTGAAATTACAATACCGAACGTAAAAACTTATAACTCAAAAACGGACGTCTTCCAAGCGGATTTGGGGGGTCAAACCAGAGGGTACTGGCCATTAGGCGGGTAAAAGTCTAGATCTCGTCAAGACGAACGTTTTGGCTGGTATTAGCTCCCGTAACTCTTAACGGAACTCAAGTTACGTCAGTTTTAGTGAAGACATGTATTCTGCCAGTGTACCAATCTGTTCTCAGCGTACCAAATCCGGACCAATTCAACCAGCGGACCAAAACCACCAATGTACCAGATTAACTCACGTACCAGCAGCGGACCAAAAACCCTCAACGTACCAGAAACTGGTACGGCGGACCAAAATGGTACGGAGTAACTGTCAACGGACCAGAAAATAACCGCCACGAACCAACTTGAAGATTGTCTTCCGGACCAGATTCAGCGGACCAGAATCTCGAAGAAGATAGCCTTGCGGACCAAACACGGATCAGTTGTTCTTCGGCCGGACCAGATGCGTACCACGTTGATTGTAACTAATTTTTTGAGTTTCTGATATTTTTTACTGGAATATGGATCAGGAAGATGCGCAAAGTCACTAGGAACACTCAGAAATCATTTTCCATCTTTGAAACACTCAGAATTGCGAAAATTTGATGAAAAACTAAGAAAACCCACACTTTCTCTCTCTAGAATCCGAAAAATTTTCAAAATCACAGCAGTAGAGTAACCAAATGCTCTGATACCACTTGTAAAACCACTGGACGATCTTACTACTGCATGATTCGGTAATCAGAGAAACACAAACGAGTAAATAAAGCTTTGCTTTCTTGATTCACAACGAGATACAAGCTAGAGAGAGAAACACACACAGTTAAGAGTATTGGAAATGACAGAACTTCTCAGACTCTCTCTAACACGAACTATTTATAGTCACTTAGTTCTGGCTAGCGTACCACCCACGGACCACTTGGTACGTCTGTACCATCTGGTACGGCGGTCCATATGGTACGGCCAGTTGACTATCTTGATTCACACAGACGCTCTAGATTAGATACAATACACGAGACACAACGTAGTATAGGAATATGCTCTAACAATATGGCACTGTATTCTTTTTAATCTATTATATGCTTTTGAATTATATTGTTTGCGTCTTTTTATTTGAACATCATGCATTATTTTATTAAGTGTGAAATCAAGTGTTTTTTGTGAGTTCTGGAGTGTATGCGTCATTTTTAGAACAACTTGCGTGATTTTTAAAAATAATGCGTGAATTTTTAAGTATCTTAGGCTATTAATGCGTGATTTTTTTACAGGTGCGATTATGTTCTTTGTGTTTGCGTTATTTTTAATATCAACATGCATTTTTTTTAGTGTAAGACAGGTAGGTTGTGTTTTTGTGAGTTTTTAGAGTGTATGCTTATTTTTATCTATAAAACGTAAGTGTGCATTATTTATTGGAATACATGCGTTTTTTTATTAAGTGTAAGACATTTTTTGTTAGGTTTGTGTTTTTGTGAGTTTTTAAAAGTGTATGCGTGAATTTTTTTCAAGTATGCGTTATTTGTTTAAAGGTTAAAGGTTTGCGTTTTGTGTTTGATGCGTAAATATTTTTGCGTATGCGTGTCTCATCTAAAGTTGAAAAGACTTTAATACCCCTTTTAATGACCCCGCATCCTTTTTTTAAATTAATTAAGCGTGTTTCATTTTTAGCGCCGTCAGATAAAAAAAGCCCGCATATGAGCGGCCGAGATGCCTTCGCACACTTCGCACAGAAATTGTCCTTTGTACAATAACTTTCCCCTATATATATATATATATATATATATATATATATATACTAGCCGTGTGCCTGCGCGCTGCGGCAGCGACAGTGCATAGCGTGTTATTCGTCTTCTTTTCACGCGTTCTGCGACGACGACAATTTACAATGTGATATTCGTTATTGTTAGCGTGATGCGGTGTAAAGATAATTGATAATGCGATAACCATTTTTTTAAATTTGACATGTACACAAAAATAAAAAGTTGGATAATACAAGAAAGATATACCAAATCCCATAGGGTGAAGCTTTGGTGGAAGCCATGTTCATGTCACTTAAATATTTAGTTAAGCATCTCTTTTTATTTCACTTGGTTACATGTCAATCATACAAGATAACCCAAATCACCCGTTCATAAGTAAAACGGGTCGATATTTCTTTCCATTGTTCAACCAAGTGCAAGGCCTAGAGCATGGTACACGGCTTTAAATAGCCAATTAAAGCTTGTTAATGTTATGCATTTTGTGTATGGCATAAGGAAGATAAATTGTAACCAAAATTTTAGACCCAAAATTCTCAATACCCAATGCCCGTGAGAGGGTATCTAAAAAAACTATTTCTTTATGATGTCAACTTATAATGTTGTATATGCGCGTTTTGACTGTTTTTTAAAGAACAACCTTTTGAAGGACTCATGAATCAATTAAACATCAATTATATGTGAAATCTAGAAATATATACGACTGTATAAAAATGATGGTCGACTCATGAATCAATTAAACATCAATTAATGAGATAACAAATATACGTGAAAAGCTTATATGAGCTCTCAAAATGTTTGATAAAAAAAAGTTCAGAGGTATGCCTTCAGCCTTTTATAAGAACCCAGCAGTCAAACATACAAATAAAACATCATATTGTGATTTTCAATCTAAAGAATTATAATGAAAGCAGACAAAAAAACACAACTCATAATAAAACCCAACCAACAATGGAAGTCTTCTATCAATAGTACCAACTCATATATATTCACCTCTATCAGTATGTTTCTTTATGTTGCATCTTATGAATATATGAAACTATTGACGAGCATCTACTACCTGCAAGATTGAGCATGGCAAAAAATATTAATAGTCAATGTAGCCATGCATGATTTAAGCCATAAGCTAGCCATGTCCTCTGCTAATGGTGTATTTTTCTTATGTACAGAAACTATAAGCTGTGTATAGCAAAACTTGTTTATGCCAATATTAACTAACCATCGAAACAGGTCTCTAATGAAATGAGTAGAGAATGTTCCTAAAACAGCTTTGAGCACTTTGATTGATAACGAAACTCATCATACTAATTATGTCATATTCCACCAAGAAAAGTTAGAAAATAAAGTAATACCAATTAATACAACATAAAAAACATTTCAGCAACTATGACTTGAAGTCACAATAATCAGCCTATGGAGTTGGGTAAATTTCAGATTTCTTATTTATTTATGATCAAAATAACCAGATTTGAAGACATGAAAAGGCTGTTGTAAAAAATTGATAACTGAGATTCATGTAATTTGATCATATATATAATGATTATCAAGTTGCAATGGTCATGTAAAAGCACACGAGGCTCTTGCATTATAATGTAAATTAAAAAAAAAGGATACACACAAGGGTAGGTATCACAGTTGAATGCTTGCAACAAAACATTCAAATGATGCCTAGTTGGAAAATTTATGACCAGAAGATTAGAAAAGATTGAGATGTAAACTGCACCAACCACATAAAAAGTAGTGATTTATGACATCCGCGCTGCAAGGATCATCCTCTCCATTTGTGTTTAATTTGAACTTCGATTGATGTTAACTGAAGTTTTGAAATTAATAAAAGAATGTCATAATGATGATAAACAACGATGCTCTTAAACTTACTGAACCACAACATATAACGAATAGTAAGAACTGAAATTTAATCTTACCGGAATATACTGATGTCTCAGCAGCACCTCACTGTTATGCCTATTTTTTATAGATCATACATGTTTTAAAAGGTTTTATAAATCGTACATGTTTTAAAAGTATGTAAATAATAGCTGATTCACCCATTTTTAATAAAATTGACCAGTTAGTTCCATCGATGTGCTTCTAATTCCATCATCGCCTCTGCCAAATTTAACTTGCTCTACTAATAGCATAGTTCTTTTGAAAATATGATCATGTCGCTGACCACAATCAACTATTCCATTCAGTCTGCAAGAAGTTCACCATATCATGATTAATAATTAATAGTTTAGTATTAACAGGAACTAACACTAGATATAATTTTCAAGATCACCATTAGACAAATACTTTAGCATGTCTTCTGAAGGTAGCATGTCTTCTGAGATCAAAGGGGAACGTACGGCTTCAACTGCCTTTAAATCCTCTACATCATATTCACCTTGCTTGTACACCTTGGTTTGTGTGGTGTGTAGCTTGATCATTTGACCGAGTTGACCCGACTAAATGGAAATCACTCCCATATAAAGTAGTCGCACTTCCTTCCATACTCAAGGATAAAAAAAATTAGTTAATGAAATAGTAGGGGTACAAACTGCATTTTCAAAATTCAACTACAGTGCTCAAAGAAACAAATACTGACTTTGAAAGTCTACTTGCACATGGAACTTTTAATTAGTATATTTAAATGTCCACATAATTGGATCAAGCTAATTTGAAAATTAAGCTAAAAAGGTACTGTTTTAATAACTAAAACTAAGGAACTGTAATTAAAGTTTAATAAAGTGCTTCATCAAGAAGCATACAAAACAGTAATACAGCCTCTTTCCACCAAGTGTAGAAGGGAAAATAATAGATCTTTATAACCTCTATATGATTGATTCATTAAAACCTCACCTAAGAGTATATTTTCTATAGTTCTTATTATGTGATGATGGATGTTTATGCTCATAGTAAAGTATTGAAATAAATCATTAGAAGGAAAAAAGTATTTCAAATAACATGATCCATAAATAAGCCTCATATGTCCGTAGGCGGGCAAACATCACACATAATTATCCATAATTTTCTGTCAACCCTGTGTGCTATTTATAACCTGTGTTAATTAAAAGTAAGCACAAAATAACCACCTCCTTAATATGTGAATGGAAAGAATCATAATGTTCAAGATTTATAACAAAGGATTAAGATTGTTCCTGTCTGAGCATAATCTCCTTTGACTTTAACTTTAACGTCAGTTGTCCAAATTCAAGAATCCAAGCATAAAAATGTGGGTTAACACTAAAACACTTCTTATCCAAAGCTTTAAGGTCTATAGCTTCACTTTTTACTCTTTTATGTTATGATCTGTATGGTTATTTGTTGCAGTTACATGAAATTAGCTGTTGATTTGTTACATATGAACCACCTAATTTACTCTGATATTACAACAACAAATATGTTTTTGTTATACCTTAACAAATAACCAAGTACCAAACCGAACTTTAAACATAGGATTCTTGAAAAAAGGAGAACTACTTCATATAAAAGTTCCAACCTCAGTTGCTACTCATTTGAAGAAAGTTGTGATTCTTGAAGAACGGAAAACTATTTCATATAAAATCCATCAGATGCTACTCATTTTCCATCAGTTGCTACTCTACTCATTACAATGTTGTCATGTGTCAGCTAGATATCATGTTGTTGTTTAAGATCCATTATTACAATGGCATATCACATTTCAAAATCGGATTTTCTCTTGAAAATAAGAATCAAAGACTGTGGTTATCAAAATTCAACATCAGAATTTCTCTTGAAAACATATTTAACTAACTAAGAATAGATTTTCACTAACTAAACATAAAACATATTTAGATAACCATACATAAAACATATCTCAGATTTAACTATTGAGAGCGCGCTAGAATGTACCTCAAAAGTGATACAGTTTTCACAGTAGTGAGGAGCTTGAATCGAATTCTACTATCTAAAACATAAATCATAAAGCATAAATCAGATTTAAGTAACATATATGAAACGAATTAAGAACATAAATCAAAACAAAAATTTATCTGCCTCAAATTTTCAATGGTTACTTGCAGTAAATGGTAACGGAGATGAGGTGTGAACTTATAGAGGCTTTGAATTGTAATTTTGAATTGAGATTTGAAGTGGGCGCCATTTTCAGAAGCGTGTGTCTGAAAGTTTGCCCCAATTCTTGTGTCTGCAACTTTGCCTCAATTAAATGGCGTTTTCTGAGATTAGGGTTCATGGATTTTGAAGGATGAAAAGCAAATTGAAGACTTACTCGAAAAGAAGAATATCTGATGAAAAGCGTCTGCGTGCCATTAATCTCTGAATCAAAAGTGATGAATATTTGTCTGCGATGAGCCGATAAAGATGGATGGAGAAGCGATGGGTCAAGAAGCCCGGATCGAGAAGCAGAAGGGTGTCAAAAGGATCATGCGAAAACCATCTTAAAATCTACATAACTTTTTCATACGTTAATATTTTTTTAAAAAAAATTGCACCAAAAGTCTTATAATTATGTTATCTTTAATTCTATAAAAACTAAAAAAAAATTACGTTTTTTTTTTTTGTGATGCACATGTGCATCACAAAAAAAAATCATATTTTTAGTATGAGTTAATATTGTTTTTTCTAAGTCGCACCATATGTGTTATATTTCCGTCATTTTTTTGTGCTTTTTTAATGATGCACATGTGCATCACACCAAAAAAACTCATATATGTGGTATACATTAATAGTTTTAAAAAGAAATTTGCACTTTAAATCTTATAGTTGTCTTATCTTTAGATCTAAAGAAAAAAAAATAACATTTTATAACTTTTTAATTATATGTTGCAAATGTGCTATATGTTTCATTGTCATTAGTAGCATAAATATTTTAGTGTTTTTAATATGTTTTTAACATAAGGAGTGTTTTTTTCGTATGATAAATCGTTTTTGTCCAGAGATAGCGTAATTCTAAGACTTTTGGCGTGAATTTTATGAAAAAAACATTAACGTATGAAGAAGTTATGTAGGTTTTTAATATTGTTTTTCGCGTTTTCGCAATATAAAGTGTTTTCGCAGGATCCTTACCCGAAGGATCATGCGAAAACACATTTATTTTGCGAAAACGCGAAAACCATCTTAAAACCTACATAACTTTTTCATACGTTAATATTTTTTAAAAAAAATTGCACCAAAAGTCTTATAATTATGTTGTCTTTAATTTTATAAAAACTAAAAGAAAATTAACGCTTTTCTTTTCTTTTTCTTTTTTTGTGATGCACATGTGCATCACAAAAAAAAACTCATATTTTTAGTATGAGTTAATATTGTTTTTTCTAAGTCGCACCATATGTGTTATATTTCCATCATTTTTTTGTGTTTTTATGAATGATGCACATGTGTATCACACCAAAAAAACCTCATATATTTGGTATACATTAATAGTTTTAAAAAGAAATTGCACCTTAAATCTTATAGTTGTCTTATCTTTATATCTAAAGAAAAAAATAACATTTTATAACTTTTTAATTATATGTTGCACATGTGCACTATGTTTCATTATCATTAGTAGCATAAATGTTTTAGTGTTTTTAATATGCTTTTAACATAAGGAATGTTTTTTTTCGCATTATAATTCGTTTTTTGTCCAGAGATAGCGTAATTCTAAGACTTTTGGAGCGAATTTTATGAAAAAAACATTAACGTATGAAGAAGTTATGTAGGTTTTAATATTGGTTTTCGCGTTTTCGCAATATAATGTGTTTTCGTATGATTCATATATATATATATATATATATATATATATATATATATATATATATATATATAGGGGAGGGATATAATGAAAACCTCTCCGAGTTTGGAAAACCGTGAAAACCAAGCTAAAAAATTCGATTTTTGTTCTGATTTTTTTTATGGTGATTCTCTAAGTTAAAAAGACTCCCTTTATGCAAAAAAATTAAAAAAAAAACGCCTAGTAAATTTTTTTTAAAAAAAATATTTTATAACCGAGGTTACATATGTAACAGGGTACTGTTACATATGTAACCTCGGTTATAAAATATTTTTTAAAAAAAAATTACTAGGCGTTTTTTTATTTTTTTGCATAGAGGGGGTTTTTTTAACTTAGAGAATCACCATAAAAAAAATCGGAACAAAAATCGAATTTTTTAGCTTGGTTTTTACGGTTTTCCAAACTCGGGGAGGTTTTCGTTTTATCCTATATATATATATATATATATATATATATATATATATATATATATATATATATATATATATAGGGGAGGATCATTTGAGAACCAATTGAGTTTGAGAACCATTCTGAGCCACAAATTATATATAAGGAACTCCCCCCTATGAATTTGAATGCTTCCCCCTGAAAATAAGTGGCCCAGAATGATTTTTAAAAGTTCTCTAAATAAAAAATTCTCATTTGAACCTAACCCTATATATATATATATATATATATATATATATATATATATATATATAGTGAAAAGTTCATTGTAGACACCCCCATAAGTGTAGACAGGTAGACACATTTTTTCACCATTAGATCTCTTGATCTAATGGTTATGATTAATTTCTTTTTCCTTTTTTTCCTTTTTCTCATTGTTCAGAAAATTTCACATGTGAAAACACATGTGAAATAAAGCAATTTCACATGTGAAATAGGGTGTCTACCTGTCTACACTTATGAGGGTGTCTACAATAAACCTCACCCTATATATATATATATATATATATATATATGGTAAGGATCCTGCGAAAACTCTTTTTTTTTTGTGAAAACCTAAAAACTAACACTAAAACCTTCATAACTTTTACATACCTTAATATTTTTCTATGAAACTTCCACCATAAATCTTAAAATTCTATTGTCTTTGATTCTGGAAAAGAAATTGATATTTCAAAAAAAAAAATAGTGCACATGTGTATTATTAGTGCACATGTGCACCATTTTCATTAGTACTACACAAATGAGAATTGTCATGCGAAAACATATTGTTTAGGTTAAAAACATTTAAAAAAAACTAAAATATTCATAGAAATAATGATAATTCTACATATGCACTATAACTATTAGTTATAGTGCACATGTGTAGCATAAAATTTAAAAAATTTTAAAACGTTAAATATATTTTCAGAGTTAAAGGTAACACAATTATAAGATTTATGGTGCAATTTCTCTTTTAAAATATTAATGTATACGACACGTATAAAGTGCTTTATTATTAGTGCACATGTGCACTAATAAAAAACCACGAAAAACTAACAAAATTATAACGTATTTGATGCGATTTTTCTAAAAAAAACATTAACGCATACTATATGTATGAGTTTTATTATTAGTGCACATGTGCACTAATAAAAAAATGACGAGACGTTAAAGTTTTTTTTTTTCCAGAATTAAAGAACTCGTAATTCTAAGGTTTTTTGTGCAAATTTTTTAAAAAAATATGATCGTATGAAAAAGTTATGAAGGTTTTAGTATTAGTTTTTAGATTTTCGCAAAAAGATGTGGTTTTTACATGATCCTTACCCTATATATATATATATATATATATATATATATATATATATAGGGAAAGGTTCGTGTAGACCCCTTAAATTTTGTAGACCCCGTAAACCCCTATAAAACTCAATAAAAATAAAACTCAGTGTTGTAAATTTGGTTTTTTTATTACGATAAGCTTTTAAGAACTAAATAAATAAATAAATAAATTAAAAAAAAACATTAAAAATCGAACATTTTAAGACAATGAGTCTTAAAATAATGAGTTTTAAACACAACACTGAGTTTTATTGAGTTTATTGAGTTTTAAACTCATTGATTTTTAAAATTCATTGTCTTAAAATGTTCAATTTTTAATGTTTTTCGTTTTTCTTTTTTTTTAATTGTCTTCTTTTGTTCTTAAAAGCTTATCGCAAATAAAAAAAACTATATTAACAAAACTGAGTTTTATTTTTAGTGAGTTTTAATGAGTTTTATTGAGTTTTATAAGGGGTCTACGGGGTCTACAAAAAATAAGGGGTCTACACGGATCTTTTACCTATATATATATATATATATATATATATATATATATATATATATATATATATATGGTATGGATATAATGAAAACTTCTTTGAGTTGGAAAAACCGTAGAAACTACCACAAAACGATTTTTTTTCTTCAAAATTTTTGTAGTGATTATATGCGTTAACACAAGTCCTATGGTGAAAAAATCAAAAAAAGCGCCTAGTAGTTTTTTTTTTAAATCCGAAATCTGACGTTACGTCATGTTATATATGTAACATTTACCTGTTACATATGTAAAATGCCTTGTTACATATGTAAAATGCCTTGTTACATATGTAACAAAATCTGTAAACAATTTTTAAGAAAAAATCTCTAAGCGCTTTTTAAATTTTTTTTTTCTCCAAAACCATCAAAAATGAATGTAGAATCTATAAAAAAATACATCTAAAAAGATAACAAATTTTGAACGTCTTTTTTGGCTGGTTAACTTCTTTTTGCAAAAAAAAATCGGTTCTTAAATATTTTTTTTTTTAAATTTACTCTGTGTTTTTTTCTTTTTTTTTCATAAAGGGTGTTTTTTTAAGTTAGAGAGTCACCATAAAAAAATCGGAACAAAAAACGAATTTTTTAGCTTAGTTTTCATGGGTTTTCCAACTCGGAGAGGTTTTCATTTTATCCTTCTCCTATATATACATATATATATATATATATATATATATATATATATATATATATATATATATATATATATATCGTCAATATACTTAAAGAATTTTAAGTAAAACGTACATAGAGTAATAGTTTGTTTTGAATTGTCAAACGTGAACCATTTACGTCAAAACTAAAGTTTAACGCGTAGCGGTCGTTTAACGGGTTGAATAGGTTGAACGTGTTAGACATAAGACAAATGATAGGAAAAATATAAAATGAACATATTATATTTTTTGTTGTTAAAATTCCATCTTTAAATTTTATAAAAGTTCTAGTTTGAACAAACGTAGAACCTTATTGTTAAAATTCCAAGCTAAAACGAGCAAGTTACACGAAGCAAAGCTATTTCGTGATTTGTCCCTACGATGCGGACCGTGGAAACAGAAGGAAGAGAGCTCGCATTTCGTGGGCCTACCTAGTGCGACCAGAATTTTGATTTTTACACTTTTTGTCCCTGAAGTTTTATAATGTGCAGTTGTGACCCCCAAACTTTGATATAATTACATGTTTAGCCCCAAAATAATATGAAACATATATTTACTTGATTCCAACTTTGAGATACGAATAATTTGATTTTGGTAATTTGCGGGACTCTCGGTTAATACCGAAATTGCTTAAAACACCGAATTTTCATTATTTATGTTTTAAACCTCGAACTTTTTGCAAAACCTCACTATTATTTACTTGTGGGCGTGACTAATATTACTCACAAGCATCATACATGTTTGGAATACTCGGTTTATCTGGTTTTAACTTAAATAACGAAAGTGCAAGATAGAATTTGAATTGAGATATCAAGACGATTTCTAAGCGTTGTAATCTAAATTATTTAATCGCATAATAATTGATATAAAAATAATCATCACATAAAATATGATTCTTCATTGATTCACGATTATGATTACAATCAAAGTTGAAAATAGGTCGGCTATGTACCAATATGGTTTGACCGAAGTGTCACATTATGTTTATCATTCAATTTGAACCTCTAGCTTTTATACAACTAACTAGCTGTGTTATCTTATAGCTCTATTTTGAACATCCAGTTCATGAAACAATTCATGTTTAAAGAGTTACAATTGCTAAAAGATTCTCAGGTTTCTTTAAAATAAAATATGATACAAACTAAAGTGATTTGGACACTAATGGAAGATGAGTTCTTAACCACCTAATTAAATTTGTTATTTCAACTGCAATTTGTTTGTTGTTAACAACCTTCTACTTCAGAGTTCTTTTCTGTGATTTACAATAATCGATTTTCTTCAACAATACTAAACGAACTCAAAACAAGGAGTGAAGAAGTTCATATATGCTTAAATGAAGTCAATATGCTTAAATTTTTTTTAATATTTATTTTAGTTTCTTATATGCTATGTTTACTAATACTATACATCTACAGCATGTAATCTATTGGATTGAAACACGTAGCAATGTGCAGGCTCACATACTTGTTAAACCAACAAAATGGATGTATCACATCATAAAAATTAAACTAGAATGAACTATTCTAAGAGTTAAATCGTGCCAAGAGTTAAATACTAAACCAAAACAGAATATATATCAAAGGTCTTAGGTTACTTTGAGCTGAAAAAGGAGCTTAAACATTTAACTATTATAATATAAAATTAAAAATAAGGGTGAATATAATCGAGTCACCGAGCGAACCAAAAGTGAGCGAGTTACGAGCCAAGCCACCCTTGGCCCGTGCTCGGCTCGTTTACAATCCGAGTTGGCTCGGCTCGACTCGGTTACAAACCGAGCCACCTTCAAGTGAGTTTTTTTTTCAAGCTATTTTCGAGTGAGATTCGAGGGACCACCGAGCAACGAGCTCTTTTAACAGCCCTATCTTTGTTATGCCGTTGTTTTTAATAGTATTGAGGATAAGCAAGAAGTAATTGTTACCCTTAATAATTACTATTCAATTATTAATAATTTCTATCTGATTGATTGTGCGACAACTCGTGTGATACACGAATTACAGACCTAGTTTAAAAAATAGATCTATAGTGGTCTTTACGTAGAACATATACTTTGTTGAAAGAAAATTGTTAATTTTTTATTGTTTAATTTTCATGTTCAGCTTTATTTATCTGCTTGTTTAATTGTTAAATTAAAGTGATTATTAAAAGGGAAAGTAAATATGATTCTAAGTTTGTATGCGAAATCAATAAAACTAAGTAGTTTTATTTAAAATTAAGTAGCATTTAATTTAAATCTCTTTATTTCTATATTCACACTCTCAAATACTCAAATTCGTCGCATTCATCTTTCTCGCAATCAGTGGCGAAGCTAGAAATTTTGAAGTGGGGCATCGGGATCTAAATTTTTTTTTCCTAACGCCAATTTTTGCGTAATTTTTGAAATGGGGGGGCGAAACCGGAGTATATCGAAAATTTTCTTCACGAAAGTTATATACCCCGTACATCGCAAAAAAAAAATCGGGGAGTCGGACGCCCCCCCCCCCCCCCCCGCCCCTTAGTAGCTGCGCCATTGCTCGCAATCACGTATAACAGATGTCTTTCTACAAACACCCCTATAAATCTAGAATAACCCCATTCCCTATATGAAGGAAATTGCTCAAGTAGTAATAATTAGGAAAATTAGAAGATAGTCTTTCTAGAATAATAAAGTAGTAAGCAATATATGTTACAACTAGAGATCAACCGCGCGTTGCTGCGGTTATCCGGGTATATCATGAATGAGAGATCTAAGAAGTATTAGTAGAGATCAACCGCACTTCACCGTTGTTATCCGGGTATATTATGAATGAGAGATCTAAAATGCGTTATTTAGAACTTCATTAGTAAGTTTTGATATACATGTCTCACATATAGACAACAAAAAAATATGCATATTGTTTGCATCAACGCATATGTTATTTTACAACAAAAGTGATAAAGTTGATGCACAGAAACTAATTCCAAAGGATGGCCGTCCTTCAAGGCGGAGGACAATTCACATGTTACAATAAGATATTAATGAGTATGAGAAGTTTATTACTTCTTAAAGACTCGGTGTATTATAGAAATGTTTAATACAAATTTTTCAATTGGCGCGTTGCTGCCGAAATGACAATGTGTTGACAGTTTCGAATCAGGCGAAAAATCAAGAAAAGAGTAGAGATGTAATATCACTCCAAAGCGTTTAACGCTGGTAACTACATTACAACACCAAAAGAAAGATATGGCTACAAAACTATAAGTAGTGACGTATCACCAAAATATTGGCCTCGTTGATGGGTCACCAGAAAGCGACGTTTTGTCATACACCTATTGTGAAAAACCCCAATGTTAGACGAAGGTAGGTTGCAAATTAACATAAATCTGACACATGTATGACATGGTTCTTGTAGCTGACACCTTTATCTTTTCTGCCTCTGCACTCAACGTAGAGAATACTGGTAAGAAGATAAGCTATCCAACTGCCAAGAAGACCATAGAATATTTGAACACTATTAGGGAGACCATACTTAGTTGAGAGAGAGAGTATGGTAGTATTAACAGCACTTGTGCCACCTGCATAAATATTTATCTAATTAGAGTTTAACAATATAAAATTTAGGTAATTAGAGTTTAACAATATAAATTTTAACTTACGGACAGATACTAAATACTAATTTGGTTAGAAAGTGAACATAGGAAAACATTACTGTAGTCTATAGATATGATTAAGATGTCATTTATGGGTCTATTTTGTATGCAATGAACAACTCTCTTATTCATTTTACACTAAAATACCTAGTTGATTTCACAATTAACGTATTAAACTATTATTATGATTTATAATTATTGTAGGCATTCTTACATGTAACTCTAACTGATGTGGATATACAAATGTCAATATTTGGGAGCATCATAGGTAGCAAATATATAATATTATAATCCACATTGTTATTCGGTCTTGTTTTGTTAATAGCTGCAAATATGATATAACTTATGCAAATTTGGATATCTATAATCCAAATAAAAAAAATCACCGAATGATTAATCAATTATAAAAAAATACCAACCTTAGTTGTAAACCTAAATCATAAAAGTCTAACAATTGTGATTCTGTGGAGTTCCATTTTGAAAGTATATGCATTCTAATGGATTTTCAATTTATATCAAGGGCCAATCAGTTGATGTCTGTATTGTAGCAATAGTACTCACCGAGATGATGCTCCAGGAGTGTATAGCAGCCGAGTTTGATTAATAGCATTTGCGTCCTCTTGCAATCTTGTTGAAGCTGTTATTTCTGGGAATAGACTACCAAACAACAAAATTAGTTATTTATGTACTTGTGAAGGAGCTTGGTTTAATGTACCTTCTTGCCATTTCATTTGCAATATCAATGTCGGGATTTATGCTTACCCTTGTTGCTGAGCATGATTGTAGTTGAATTTGACTTGCTATATATGCCATTGTCATAGGACATTATTTTGTAGATTTATACTTTATGCTTTTAATTACTTACCTAGGTAGGAAATGACTTTGACAGATGAGATGGTTGTGATGACTTGACAATCTGTTGATGCAAGAGTATCAAGATCTACCATTGCTGCAATTTCCTTCCACAGTGCCACAACAATTATATTAGCATTGTTTAAAAAATATATATGATGTTAATTATGTTGTTCTTGAGGTGGCGTTAGGTCATTTTATATATTTGACCTGTTATTTTGTACATATTTTACCTGAACAGTTTACTTCCAACATAATTTAAGCACCAAACCAATTACCAACATAACCCATTTTAGGTTAAAATCCAAAACAGAAAATCATGTTACAGAGCAAAGACAGCTAGTTCGCAACTGCAATATACGTGGAAGAACCGATACCTCTTTTTGATTTGTTAAAAAGGACCCACTACAAAAAAAATACGGGTCAAATGTACCTTTAAGCAACATATGCTGTTGTATTCCTTCTTAACTCAAGTGGTGAACATAAAAGTCTGCAAGTGAAGAACCTACAAACACCCCATATATATAAGAATTATAAATCTGCTAACAAATATAAACCTGTATTTAACCTATTCAATGAACCCAACTAATTACCTGGCATCCTTTGATATCTCAAGTCCCTCAAATATCCTTTGAAGGAAAACCAGAGGAGAAGATTAACTGATTAAGCCTCAACTTATATAATATTGAATATTAACAAATCATAGGGCGCTAAACTAAAAATCATGCAAAAACAAAGAACTCTCAATGACAATAGCCATGGACTTCTTTGTGTTTGCCCTATAAAAAAATCTGCTACAAAAAGGTACTAAACACACGTGAAAAGGAGGTTGACCTACAACGCAAAATCTAAACACAAACCAAAAAGTCAATAATAAACCGGAATTTGGAGATACCATAACAAATGAATTAATTATGTCCAAATTTTGAAAAGATGAATAAACAGGTTTATATAAAAAAAAATATCTGGCTTTCAGATTCTAGAAAACTCCAAAAAGATCTACTCCTTACTCAAGTTTACAGTTAAGATAAAGTAAAACTCTTATATAAAAAATAGCTTACATAAATAGGTATGGTAAAATCCTTATAATATTATATCAATAATATTGATATAATATTATAATGATTTTACCATACCTATTTAACCTATTTATGTAAGCTATTTTTTATATAAGCAGGTTTAAGGGATTGAAAAATAATGAATATTTGTTAAGGAATATCATCAAATAAATGAAATAAATCATACCTGGAGTCCTCAATATCGTGTCTGATTTCTATGGCAAATGATGAACTGATGTTGTCTTGCTCTTAGAAGATGAAGAAATCTACAAACCAACCAAATCTTTATGTTTTATGAAGAAACCTACAAAGCAACCAAATCTTTATGTTTAAACATAAATTATTAAAGCACAACGACACAAAAGTTAGATAGGATAATGCAATGAGTCGATTTCCTACAAAACTGAAGAACAATATCAATACGTATATTCCAAGCAATGATACTAAAGCCTCAAACCATAAATAAAGTAACCCTTCTTACATTGAAAAATCCAAATTTTATGATTGTGATTCTATGAAGGAATGTGCGGAGTGAAGGTGAGCAAATAAACACCGAATTTTAGTACGTGTGCAACGAAATCTAGAGAAGATGGTTTACCTTGACCAAGCTCATAACCTGGAATAAAAAAATTGGTTGCAGCAGTCTGTTCTTGTTCTCCATCTTGGCTTTTTGCGTGAAAATTCAAAACCCCCCAAAATACAATCACTTCAAAAGCAACATACCTGAAGGACACATCATCTAAAACAAAATCCATCCTCTTCCAGATCCCTTTTTAATGAGTAAAAAAAACTACAAATCAGCATAAAAACACAAAGGAATAAAAGTTAGTACCTATAACTGTTACCACCATTCAAATACAGAAGTTAAATATAGATAAAAATGATAACTATTAAGTTAACATAACCTATAACAAACTCAAGAGCTACGACTACTTAGAGACGATAAGTTCCTACCAAACCATATAATCAAATATATAAGTTCCTACAAAACCTTATAATCAAATATACCATTGTTTAAAGAAACACTAAATATATCAGAGATTCCGGATAAAAAATATACCATCATACAACCACGTAAATATCGATACATGCCCAATTACAAAATTGTTAAAAAAATGACAAAAAAAAAAACATTCTTCCCATTGTTTGAGAGTCATAAAACATGATTATAACCCAAACAGAATAGGCTAATTTCACCTCCAAATAATTTAAGTTGTTTTGATAATAATAAAATTTACCTCGGATTCTAACCCTAAACATCTGTCTGTCTAATACATAACGGAATAGGTGTCCTTCCGGATTTGAATTCCTTTTAATCATCCACTCAGAACATCGGTTTAATTATCTTATAATAACTTTTATGTACTATTAAGTGGACATGATTGAATGAAATTGACACCTTTTAGTGGACAAAATATATGAAAAGCTTTAGAGATAGTGTAATTGTGGATTATGAATACATACCTTTTCACCACTAAAATAATGTGGCAGCATTCAACCTGCAAAACATTCTGATGCTTGCATATGAGTTATGGATACGTGCACTTCTACATCAATCAATTGAATGTGGAAATAAATTCCAAGATGTGATAGAAATTTAGATATATGAACTCTTCGATCGGAAAAGAAGAATTTTACTAATTCACATAGGACTTAACCCTTTGAATCTCAGTTATGGTATTTGTGATGTTACATAATATCATTGTGTTTATTCTACTATAAACCTATAACATTCACAGACTTTTAAATATTATAATCATAATCATATAATATGTTTGAATTACCAAATGATGATGATAGAAATTACATCAATCAATTGAATGTGGAAATAAATTCCAAGATGTGATAGAAATTTAGATATTTGTGATGTTACATAATATCATTGTGTTTATTCTACTAAAACTTCAAAAGGTGATTTGTATTTTCCTTCTCATCTAATTTGTTGAATTTTACCTAACAATTCCACAAAAATATCCGGGTATTTAATCTTGCACACTACTATGATATTATCATAATAAAATGTATAAACTTTAACAAACCTACTTACATGATTTGAAGATAACCATAATTCCTTTGTAAAATTCTTGTGTAAAAGAGAGAAATACCAATAGGACATAGAAAGAAACAGAAAACCATTGAAGGTACCTGTTCTTATACATGGTTAGTGTGGTTCACTACACTCCAAAAGCCCCTTCAACATAAGATCAATGAGGATATAGAAAGAAACATAAAATTATTTTAACTAATACAATTGCTCATTTGATAATCAATTTCATAATGCAGTTACCTAGGATGTCATGGATGACATAGAGAACAATCAAAATTCAATCTTCATTTCCTACCGTAAATTGATAAAAATTGTAAGAAAATAAGAGAAACAAAAAAGGTAATACAAATAGAGGAACTAACCTTCAAAAGCCCCTCCAACAGATCGACGAAAGCAACTGCAAATGTACTGGACAACAACATACACAAGTGATGAAAAACAAAGTAAAAACATATACGAAAGTGCGATAAATAGTATAAAACACACAAATTAAGAAACTGAAGCCCATCACAATAGCTGTCATGTAAGTTTGTGCAAAAATTATCCATAATACCATAGTTCTAGTGATCTGCATGTCTTTTGCCATTCAACGTTTTCTATTCGGTGAGTTTAGGATACCTTATTATTATTTTTTCTATATGCTATACCTATTAATCATAATTCTTCTTCTTAAAATATTTTTTTTTTTGCATAAGGCATATCTTTGTATTAAAAACTGTAGGTGTTCTATTATTTGGTAAAAAGTTTAATCATTTCATTTCTATTGAAATTAATGGATCTATTTCTTTTAATGTTCTATTATGAAGGTACTTTAGTTCTCTGCTATTGAACATTACATGTGTGCTCTGTACATAAAAGTCAAAAATTTCACCTGTTAATGCCTATACATCTATTACATTATTTTTAGTTAGCAAAAAACTTCAAAACCCAAGGTGGAAGTGAGCAAGCATTTGAGGGGCTGAAAAACCCCTAATCAAGAATAGTTGGAATTTGGTAACTTATAAATGATGAAGTGTTAGGAATTTCACTCACCTCTGTTGTTGCATACCTTTTCACCATAGTTGTTGCATCTATATTCAGACAACCCTTGTTGCATCTATATTCAGACAACCCTTGTTTCTAGTGCAAGTTTACATAACAAAAGAACTCCAACAGATTAAAAAAAAAAAACAACAACAACAATAAAGAAACTCAAAGCAGATTTAGGATTAAACATGCAACCGTTGATTCATGTTATATTTTATTATTTTATCTCCAACGGGTCAATCGGGTTAAATGAACAATAGCTAAAAAGAAAATTAGTCAAGGAGTTGAACGGATTAAAAGTTACCCAAATTAAGTTTCTTATTGCATAAAACCTATTCACATGTTGAGTATGATTAAAAACACACTATTATAGTTATTACCCTGATCTGAAAGTATTATTAGGATGTTGCATGCACTAATAATACCCTTTGTGTGAATTCAACCCATGTGACTCGTTCCATTTTAACTAAAGATTTTACTTGACTTGTTTGAGAGAAAAAAAACACCTTGTTACCTTGTTTTGCACAGTGGCTTGCAGGACATCACCAATCTTATTGGTTATCAGCAACTTCTTCTAGAGATGATAAAACGGATCAAAGAAATTTACAAATCAGTAAATCAATGTCCCTGTCCAGTTCATGTAGAGATGATCAAAATTGTCAAAGAATGTGCACCCAACAGAACCCTTTTCCGCATTAAACCAAGCTTTCTTATTATTAAGCGAATATCTTATGTTCCACAATCCAAAATCACAAAACAAAATTATATCTAAATGGATTCAATCAAAAAATATTTCATAGAGAATGAAAGAAATCAAACCTTACATTCGGTTGCTACTAAAATTGACGGCCAATTGAGAATCTTGAAGGATGAAATCAACACCTATGAGCATAAAAAGTCAAAGATTCGACTTTAGCATCTATAATAAGATTTATTAGTATCATGTTCAAGCAAAAACAATCCAGGTAGCAAACAAAAACGTACCAGGAGATGTAGACTTTGATGGATTGGGCAAGAGCTAAAGCAATCAATGCAGAAACTGGCTGTGAAGAAGATGTCCAGATCGGAACTGTAACAGCCTTGATGCTGATGAAATCGCCATTTCAGATATTAAAACACTCCAAAAGCCCCTTCAACATAAGATCAATGAGGATATAGAAAGAAACATAAAATTATTTTAACTAATACAATTGCTCATTTGATAATCAATTTCATAATGCAGTTACCTAGGATGTCATGGATGACATAGAGAACAATCAAAATTCAATCTTCATTTCCTACCGTAAATTGATAAAAATTGTAAGAAAATAAGAGAAACAAAAAAGGTAATACAAATAGAGGAACTAACCTTCAAAAGCCCCTCCAACAGATCGACGAAAGCAACTGCAAATGTACTGGACAACAACATACACAAGTGATGAAAAACAAAGTAAAAACATATACGAAAGTGCGATAAATAGTATAAAACACACAAATTAAGAAACTGAAGCCCATCACAATAGCTGTCATGTAAGTTTGTGCAAAAATTATCCATAATACCATAGTTCTAGTGATCTGCATGTCTTTTGCCATTCAACGTTTTCTATTCGGTGAGTTTAGGATACCTTATTATTATTTTTTCTATATGCTATACCTATTAATCATAATTCTTCTTCTTAAAATATTTTTTTTTTTGCATAAGGCATATCTTTGTATTAAAACTGTAGGTGTTCTATTATTTGGTAAAAAGTTTAATCATTTCATTTCTATTGAAATTAATGGATCTATTTCTTTTAATGTTCTATTATGAAGGTACTTTAGTTCTCTGCTATTGAACATTACATGTGTGCTCTGTACATAAAAGTCAAAAATTTCACCTGTTAATGCCTATACATCTATTACATTATTTTTAGTTAGCAAAAAACTTCAAAACCCAAGGTGGAAGTGAGCAAGCATTTGAGGGGCTGAAAAACCCCTAATCAAGAATAGTTGGAATTTGGTAACTTATAAATGATGAAGTGTTAGGAATTTCACTCACCTCTGTTGTTGCATACCTTTTCACCATAGTTGTTGCATCTATATTCAGACAACCCTTGTTGCATCTATATTCAGACAACCCTTGTTTCTAGTGCAAGTTTACATAACAAAAGAACTCCAACAGATTAAAAAAAAAAAACAACAACAACAATAAAGAAACTCAAAGCAGATTTAGGATTAAACATGCAACCGTTGATTCATGTTATATTTTATTATTTTATCTCCAACGGGTCAATCGGGTTAAATGAACAATAGCTAAAAAGAAAATTAGTCAAGGAGTTGAACGGATTAAAAGTTACCCAAATTAAGTTTCTTATTGCATAAAACCTATTCACATGTTGAGTATGATTAAAAACACACTATTATAGTTATTACCCTGATCTGAAAGTATTATTAGGATGTTGCATGCACTAATAATACCCTTTGTGTGAATTCAACCCATGTGACTCGTTCCATTTTAACTAAAGATTTTACTTGACTTGTTTGAGAGAAAAAAAACACCTTGTTACCTTGTTTTGCACAGTGGCTTGCAGGACATCACCAATCTTATTGGTTATCAGCAACTTCTTCTAGAGATGATAAAACGGATCAAAGAAATTTACAAATCAGTAAATCAATGTCCCTGTCCAGTTCATGTAGAGATGATCAAAATTGTCAAAGAATGTGCACCCAACAGAACCCTTTTCCGCATTAAACCAAGCTTTCTTATTATTAAGCGAATATCTTATGTTCCACAATCCAAAATCACAAAACAAAATTATATCTAAATGGATTCAATCAAAAAATATTTCATAGAGAATGAAAGAAATCAAACCTTACATTCGGTTGCTACTAAAATTGACGGCCAATTGAGAATCTTGAAGGATGAAATCAACACCTATGAGCATAAAAAGTCAAAGATTCGACTTTAGCATCTATAATAAGATTTATTAGTATCATGTTCAAGCAAAAACAATCCAGGTAGCAAACAAAAACGTACCAGGAGATGTAGACTTTGATGGATTGGGCAAGAGCTAAAGCAATCAATGCAGAAACTGGCTGTGAAGAAGATGTCCAGATCGGAACTGTAACAGCCTTGATGCTGATGAAATCGCCATTTCAGATATTAAAACCAAAACTAGGGTTTTAGTTAGAAGACTGAGTCTGAAGCATTTTCGGTGTTGCCAACTCACATCGTTGATTCATCTTTCTAGGGTTCGAGACTTTGAGAGGTGCGGCTGTTGTCAGTGGTTAGCTTCATCTCTAGGGTAACCCTAGGGTAGAAAGAGAGGGTTTCAATATATGAACATTAAGATCTACGCTTTCAATATAACAGATTAGGATTTAGGGGTCTAGCATTATACCTCTGAAGAATCGAGAGAAGACGAACCCTGGCGTTCTTGAATTCACGTTTGAAGAATCGAGAGAAGCAAACACAAAAGAGCTCTGAGCTCTCAAGTCGAACGGCCACCGACGACGAGATTTACACAGGTTAAATCACCGGTGAGATTTAATGAGAGAGAAACAACAACAGCCGGATGTCGATGAATCTTCGGAGCAACTGAAGCTACAGCTCTCTTCTCTTTCTCTCCATCAACGTCACGTGTTAAGATGCCATACCTCTGGGACGAAGTCTGTTCTTCCCCTGTAAGAGTGAAAAAAAAAACTAAATTTGTTCTATTCAAATGTCAAAATTATAAATTGCAATCATACTAACACTGTTGAACACTAACAAAGAAGGGAAAAAACCCTAAAAAGTTGGTCATCGACATACCGGGTGGAGAACGGAGACGAAGCCATCTGTAGAATCGCCGGAGCCATATACATCATAGATGGCAGTGGTGGTTTGCGCAGAGAGGAATTGAAACCCTCAAGAGGTTTAAGCCTAAAAAAACAAAGCTTGAGATTTGAAGATCCAAACCCTAAAAGAGATTAGACAGAACAATAAAGGGTAAAGAAAGTAATTCTCACCAGAATCAATAACATCAAAACTTCCATCTTTCTGAAATTGCTTCAAGTCATGCGCTGCCGGAGCTCCTCGTTAGTGTTTTGGAAGAGGTAGACGAAGATGATGTGAAGTTAAGAGAGAGAAAGAGCAAGGCGTGTTTTACACGCTGGGTTGAAGGTGGGTCGATCCGGATCCGGATCCGAAAGAATTGGGAGGCACGATTTCATAGGAGAGTTTGGGATTGTATATATATACAATTCTAAAGAAAACAATGATCCTCCGGTAGAAAGAATTTGGTAAAAAAAAAATCCGTGTTCAAAACTTATTTCAAATTAATCTCACATTTAAATGTCTGCTCGTGATTTTACAAAGAATTCCAGAAAAAAACAAACCACGTATTAATTAGGAAACGATATAGATTAATTTTAGTTAGTTTTCAACAAAACTACATTCTATGTAGAATACAATTTTATTGGTTCTGCATACAAGCTTCTTGCATACAAGCTTAGATGCTTAACCGCACTTTCCCCTTATTATAAATAAATGTAAATTAACTATTGGAATCATTAAAATAACCTGTTTGTTTAGATTTAGTACTTGATCTAGATTATGGATGACCGAGACTGCTACAATGACAAATAAAGCAATGATAAGTTATATCAATCTAAAACATTTTAAAAAATGCATTATGATTTGTTAATTAAGATTAAAGATTAATCATCTTCATTTATAGTTTTAGTTTTGTATATATTTATATCGTCTTTTTAATATCGATTAAACATAATAAAAGCGTGGTCCAGTGGTGCAAAAAAAAAGGGTTGTAAACGAAACCAACAAACCGAACCAAAAGTGGCGTAAAGCAGTTCTGGTTTACCCTCCATGCTCAAACCAGTATGAAAATGGTTTAACTGAACCAGTCAACAAAGAGTTGAAGGTAAGTAACGATCCTTTGATCCTCGCCTGCTACCAATCACCGAATTACCATGATTTCAAGTTACAACCCCACTTTTCAGTCAAAGAAAGGAGATGCATAAAATCCCATGAACATATCTATAATAAAACACTTTTATCTATAAAACTATTAAGTAAATAAAAAGACAGAAAATTGGGTTCTAAAACTTTAAAACAGCTGACTGTATCCGCAAAGGAGGGCTGGCAACAGAAAAACCACTAACAAAAGGTTGGCTATTCAAGTAACCCAACATCCTACACCTATAAACTTTGATTTTAAGATGGGCAAAAGGCCAAAACCAAAGCACAGCCATCACTATGATAACATTGTTGCTCGGGATTTGGTCACTGCGCTCACGTTAAACCATGTCGACTGAGCTATTCACCTTTGGTTGACCACCATCAGGGGCAGCAGTAGCTGGCAGCTGAGTGGCAACCTTCACAAGGCCGCCAACCACTTGCTTTCCTTGTGCTGAGTTTGACTTCTCGGATGGTCGAATTTGACCATCATGCAATTCTGCCTCTGGCTTCCTTTTTCCAATCTTCTTCAAGACCTCTGAAACTGTTGTGTTCTGATTGGTAGGGTTGCCTTTTAGTTTCTCTTGTTTTGGCTTGTCAGAGCTAGAAGCGGTCGTCCGTGCAGTGGCGGCACTCCCACCTGACATTGTGCTGGATATTGACCTCAGTGGTGCACTTGATTCTAGCTTATCAGGTGTGTGTTGCACCTGACCCATAGATCCGGTATCAACAGTAATGGTATCTGTTTTGTGGGAAACTAACTTTTTCCTCTTCACGTTCTCTTGATCCTTCAAAAATAAAAAAATTATAGAAAAGTAAAATACAAGTGTCTAGCATTATAAAACATAGAGGTGGCATTGGCAATTTCAAAACATATACACGTGCATGGCCAGGTTCGAGTTATGATTCATCTCTAAGGGTAACGTTAATACATCGGCCGCACAGTGCAGGATGCATAAGTGGCTGCGGCCACTACGCGGGAACACCAGAACCAGGTGTGAGGGGCCGCGGTTTTGGGCACCACCGCGGTGGCCAAGCACCGCACCGCTTCTTTCTCCTCTTCTCTCTATGTCTCTCCTCCTTTTCTTCTCTCTCCTACTTTTGTATTTTTTTTGTTATTAAAAATAGGAAAAATAGATTTTAATAATACAAGTTTTACCTTGTTGGCGAATAATAATACGAGTTTTCAAATTTCCTTACAATAATACGAGTTTTGTGGGTACTGGATTCTAATGATACACTGTTAGTATTTTACTAACGGAGTTAGTCTGTTGCCTACGTGGCAGGTGCCACGTCAGGTGCCACGTAGGTAACAAACTAACACCGTTAGTAAAAATCTAGCGGTGTATCATTAGAATCTAATACCCACAAAACTCGTATTATTGTAAGGAAATTTCAAGCACCGCACCGCTTCTACTTTTGTATTTTTTTTGTTATTTAGAATTAAGTGTAGGGAAGTGTGGTGGGTATTATGAGGGTAAAATATGAAAGTGAAAGGTGATGAGGTGGCACTGAGTTGGCAGAAAAAAAAGTGTGGGGTTGAGAAAGTGTAGTGGGGGTATTATTCCTTACCCTAAGAGGTCAAGCTGGTCATATCAGAAAATTATATTAAAAGTAAAAGGGTCAAACAGGTAAAAAGGTCAAAAATCACACAGTGGATGATTATAATGGACAATACTTTCAAAATAGTTTTACTCAAGAAAACATAGATTATTATTTGACGAGCTAACTCTTAGTTAAAAAGACACTTATATTGGACAAAAAGAGTTCCAAGTCGAGCCAACCCAAACTAAAAAAAATTCACCTGTTTTGACCTGTTACCAACTCGCCCCCGTCCATTTTTTCACCTAGAAAGATAGTTGACTCTAGAACCTCTAGAGAGGCCGTCTGAAAGTTATAAAAATAACAGACAGGGCATGTAGCCTTTTCACTAATAGATATCAAATACCTTGCGCCTGTATAATGCTTTTCTCCTCTCTTTTGCCCTACAAATTGCTCGTTTGATCCCATGGTTGTCCATACAGCCTTTTGGCCACAGTTCAGCAAGCTGCAACATGGACACAAGATTCAAAATTATGTTTCAATTTAAGCAATACATATGATTGTTTGAAACCTAGAGCACAAGGCGAACAAAATCATAACATAGCCTACAGAAATCCATGATAGTTTATACTCTGGAAACTTTTACTCATTTACATACAAATTGGTTGATTTGTTTAATATTTTATCTAGCGAGTCAAGCGAGTTAAACTGAAAAATTTCTCTAAAAAAGAAAAGGTCAAAAATGGGTTGAAATTACTACCATAATATTTCTGTAAAAGTTAAATTACTACTGTAATATTTAAACACATTAAGTTTTTAAAAAGTAAAAAAAAGCAGATATAAAAAGTGTGGGGGTCCGTCCATGCTGACCCATTTATACCAGAACCAAATATGAAGCCCACCCATTATGCCTCCTCTTAAGAGTTCGCAATGTTTCATCACAGTAAATACCATGAATTAACCATCAAATACAATACAATTAGATACTCCCAGATTTATGATTTGTAAAATTAAATATCATCAAGAATTCTCAGGATAAGCTTACCTCTACATAAAGCTTCCTAACTTGGGGACCTGCATCTTCATCAAGCCCCTAATGAATATTTAAGAAAATTACAAGGTAAGATGCTCTGAAAAGGAAGATTTACAGTAAAGAATGGTTTTTAGATACGAATTCAAGGTGGAGTACATCAACAAAAAAGTCATAAAGGTCACAAATTTTGTCCTCTAGAGCATCATCTGTGGTAAATTTGCTTTTAACAACTTCTTTGGTACTAGGTTCTTGAAAATCATCAGATGAACCAGCCTGCTGCTCAATTACCTGTATTAAATACAAATCATATTAACTGTTACCCAAAAAAGTTTCAACATGTCCATCTATTATCTCAAACAAGTTTTGTTTATTCTAGAGGTCACAACATAAGTAGGTTAGGTAAAAGGTTCTGAAATAGGCCATTTGGAGTGCAGGTTGGCTTGCTAACACTTTTTTGTCCATCTTTTCTATAAACAATGCATGAGTTAAATATGGTTACAAAACCAATATTATTAAAATGATAATAGTGATAATAAAATAAACTTTGAATAAAACAGTTTAGGAGGTATATCATTTATGCAATAAAATTAGACTTTGGGAGACTTTCAACCAGTTCCCCTCATAGTTAAGTTCTTTACTTAACCCATTTGAGATAAAATACTACCCACATCCGTCTACTCACAAGTAAACAGATAAAAAACGTGACATCTACTCTATATAATAACATTTTTCAAACTAAATGCAGATGCATGCCATTAATATGTGGTCTAGAAAGAAATTACCACTGGTTTCATCAGGGGAGCCCGTATCTTAACCATTTCATCTACTTCTTTCTTTAACTGCTGCAACTTGCCATCTTTTTCTTCTTTGGCAGACAATCCCATAACTACCATGTTTTGAAGGTTTCTCTGTTACAAGATATCAAACAGTAAGCAAAATCAGAAAGGAAGCAAAACAATATAAAAACTGTGTCTTGATAGATTTATCAAGGACAAGAATTGTCAAATACTATAAATTGAAGATCATGACATATCAACTGAACTTGTTCAACTCATTTGAACCAGTTCATTTTCAGCAACTTTTTTTCTACTTGTTTGACATGTTAAACATAGAACATAACCCGGATCCATCCATTCACAAGTAAATGGGTCAAAATGTCCACCACTTTTATCTTTAATTAGTGGAAACCACCCCCAAATAAATTTCACTATGGATTAACCAAATGATACGTATAGCAAGAAACATAAATTTTTAGTAGATAAAGAAATTCATGATGGTAAGTTCAAGGTAAACCTTTAATGATCTGATCTGTATCAGATGACCAAGAATGCTCATTAAACGGTTAAGAAATTCCTTTGACAATTTTCCATGAATAGCATGCTACAAAAACCACAAATGTTCACAATTATGTTACAAAGAAGAAAAACGAGAAAAGGACCCATTTAACTTAAAAATAAACAATGACTGTTATTACCGCAAGTCTAGCAACTTTAGCCAACTTCTGCTTTATTTCAGGAGGCATTCTCCTTTTCACCTGAGATGGATTTTCAGCTTCTGGAACCTCCATACTTGGCGGCCTTACTGTTGCGATGTCAAAATATGAGTTATTAATCAAACACAAAAGTAAGATTCTTTATTAACTATTAAAGCTAGAGGCGACACATTGGACGGACCAGGGTGGTTGTCTAATGGATAACAATGCTTTCAGGTCAAAAGCTCTAATCAGTACCTAAACTAAAAATGGTCCGTGTTGGCAGAACACTTTTTTTAAACTTTTTCTAAAAGTTAGTGAGTTACTACAAAAATTATATTATTTCAAAATTTTATCTGATTTCTGAAAATAAAATTATTGGAGATGTTATTCGCAATACAAATACACTGGGTAACTTTTAATATGCTTGACAAATATCCTTTGAAAATAAGTTTTGATTTTTAGCGATTGGTGATAAAACAGAACCCTCATTGACCCATCCATAACAAAAATAGGATGAAATTGTCACACTTGTAATCAAAAGTGATAGTGCAACTTACTTTCTGTGACTGTCTTCTCCAAATCTCTGATGGCTTTTTCAAGCAACAGATTTGTACTTTTAGGTTTTGTGCTAGAGCCTTCCTTTCTCACCATGTGTGTTGTAGTCTTCTGCTTCAAAATCGATATAATTAATAATTAATACTACAAATATATGACAAAATATTTCCTTAATAAAAGACAATTATGAGCCTCATCATTACCAAGTTGGGCATTGTGAACAAAATTTCCCTCTAAAGAGATAGCATGTAAATGATCGTGAGCATACATGATACCATGATAAAATAAAAAGATAGGACGACGGTACAGGACATGTGGCAGCCATATATACAAAGATACAAAGATAACATATCGAAGTAATAAAATATACATAAGTGCAAATAATTAAGAAAGGGGGTACGGGATGAGCTCTACAACAACAAATGTTGTCAGGCGTTACACTAGATGTACAGATAATAATTAATAATCTAAAAAATGACGCCCGATAGCATTAATGATGCATGAAACTAGTGGTGTAACATATCCCATAGAACTTGATTGTTTTGGTGTATTCACTGGGACAGATGGTTTATTTGTGTGAGTAGAAAATGTTTCTCTATGAAATGACATGGTATCACACAAAAGCTAAGAAAAGGGATAAATATCTTCAATTGCAAAGAAAGCAAAAGAAAATAGTATCTATAAATGTCAAGACTTCAATCAATTTTCACTCATATCGTCACGACTCACGATTGATGTGTAGCGTGTCTTGTACAGGTCAAACTTTTATGTTGACCAATCAAATATCATATAATGTTAAATGAACTAACATTTAAACACAAACAAATTAATGCAATAAAAACACAAAATAATAAAAATAATGGTGGCGTGCTAGGAAGAAGAAACTTTAAAGTTTAAAGGGTGTGTTTGGATTGGGGATTCTAGAATGAGGGAATAGAAATCACAAGGGGAATTTGGTTTAAGGGTATTGGTTTAAAAGCTAGAAAAGAAACCCTTGAAATTGGCTTTCCCAGATCGGGTAAGGATTCTCATAAGTCATACCCGTTGGCACTTGGCATTCCCCTATACTATCAAACCCGAACCACACTAATTCGGTGGTACCAACTAAATGACACCTAATTGGTTTATTAGTTTCATTATATTTAACGTTTATTTAAATTTATAAATCAAGTTACCCATATATGTACATTTAGGATATTACTTTATATAGCTACTTCTATTTTCAATAACGGCATTTTCCCTTTAGTTGTTTGTTCTTTGCTTAGTATTAAGACACTTTATTACAATTGAGTTGTAATACTCAAGATGGTATTATTTAATAAACTAGATATAATGTTGACTTTTTATATAAAATAGTAGAATATCCTCTAACCTATTCCCCATTAGAGGCCCAATTGAGCAAAATCAACACAAGCCCAAAGGATTATGAGAATATTACAAATATTTATTAATTAGGATACACATAAGGTATTCACATAATAGCAATCGCCTACATATGAGGGTGGTAATCAAGTAATCTTTATCCGCATTATATGCTTGTTATCTTTGCACTTCTTGTTTGTCAAGTAGTATCAAGTCACATGTAAAAAATAGCATGGTATACAAGATGCCACTGTTAGAACAATGAATAGAATGTATATTTGTCAAAAATCCTCTAAACTCACTTATGGTTGTAGCAAGAAACCTATGTTTTCTCTAAATTATATCACCAAGTCTAGTAATGGACAAGGCCACTATATATTATTAGTATATTTAACTTCTAAAAGTTGCAACGAGCAGAATGTTGAGTATTTGTCAAAAGTCATCTAAACTCACTTATGATTGTATAAAGAAACTTATGTTTTCTCTAAATTATATCACCGAGTTTCTCGCATGGACAAGGCCACTATGTAGTATTAGTGTTGTATTAAACTTCTATAAGTTGCAACAAAATTCCTATAGTGACTAGAAACTAGTTATAATACAACAATACAATATTATATTTGATACAAAATTTATTTATAAGTGAAGACCTTAGTTTGTAAGTATCTAGGGTATGTGTATACAACATTATACCTATGAACTCTACATTTAACTTTGGTGCCTTATGATAACATCTAGGAAGGCCTCATAATTCCATGTCTCATTACTCCTTTGATGCATTCATGATCACCTTGCCTTATAGAGCATCCATGACTAAGAGGGAAAGTAGGAAACAATGCATGCTGCACAATACAAGTGTAATTGCAGATATGGCAACATGCTAGTGAAATAATATGAATGCCCCTCACCCCCTAAATATTTATAGTAATATCACACTACTACCTCAGGCATGTAAGACTATAAAAGGATATAAAGACTTACTAGTAGCACACAATTATAGATAAAGGCCATAAGAGCTGTCAGGTGTTCATGACTATGTGATACTCACATGCATGAGTACACATCAAAATATCAAAGGCATCATTCAAGAATCAATTAAAAAAGAAGCAACTACATCAATGAGGCATCCAAATGAGAGAAGATAGTCACCGGTTGCTGTGCAATCTCAGAAGCCTTGACATCTGCCTGTTGATGAATTATATTTTTCTCCCTAGGCAAAACTGATTGATTCAGATCTTCTGAGTTGTGGGGCAATTGTCCTTGAGATTTTAACACATCAGCAACCTTGTCATTGTTCCTCTGAGAAACAGGGGGTTGACTTCCATCTTTTGTTTTGGAACCATGCTTTTTGGATTGAAGAACTCCAGTTTTCTGCTTGTCAATGTTCTTTGCAGTCACTCTAGCCTCAGCATTTAAAATCTTAGTTGGAGATGGATTAGTTATATTTTTAGAATCAGAATGTTTTTTCACAACTGTTCCAAGAGCAATTACTGTATTCTGGTATTTCACATCTTCATTATTTATCGTTGGTACAGTTATACTACGAGATGGAGTGGTTGGATTCTTGTCTGCTGATGTCGTCATTTTCCTCTTCTCGTTCTTATTAACTTTCAACTGTTTATTTGGCACATTACCATCTTTGCTTCCATTATCACCTTTTGTTGGATCCTTCCTTCTTCTCTTTTTTGGTTGCTCACTTTTCAGAGCAGTAGGCTCGTTGCTATTAAGATAAACAGACTAAAGTCAGAAAATAACCAAGTAAAAAGATATTAATAATCTTACATGTATTTATAACTGCTTGTTGTCATAAAAACACTAAATGCCGGTTGTCATTACAAATATACTCCCCATTCGTTGCGTTCTTGATTCTGTTGTCTCTTTAAAACCGTGAAAGATCTTGTTGCATGTCTAAGGAATACCATGATAATGATTGTACACACCTTTAATACAAAATTGTTACCTCTTTAAGACCATGCATAAAAATGACGTTTTTAAGCCAAAGATTGACATTTATATCCAAACAAAAAAGAGAAGTTTGTTTGTAAGAATATTCTGAAAGCTTCCACATTTGTTGAACAAAGGTACCTTATGGGGTGTTACTGTGGATTACGGTCCTCCCTTCCACATCTATTTGATTAGAATATCTAATCAATTTGATTTTATGACCAGCACTGATAAAATGCTAGAAAACCAAAAGGTGATACTACTTGATAAAATAGAAATATAAGTGATCATTCTGTTATAACTAGACAATCAGATCAGACTAGTACAAAGCATGAGAGAATGGATTATGGACATTGAGATTTGATTCATGCAACACTCTTTGTCAAGTAATCAATAATAACTGAAATTTCTAATGTTATCAAATCTTAGAGCGCCATAAACTAGTCTGATGATCTATTAAACTGCTTTCTACTGTGCATATAATCTTGATAATCAGAATGTACATTCATACAAAATGTAAAACCAATCAATACAAATCCACAGGCTAGACTAAGACATAACAAGATCTGCACTTATGACGGTTACCACTACTTAAATGATATACATGATATATGTTATGTATGTAGAGTATAATCAAATATGATAATCTACAAAGAAGGAAAGAGTAGAAGTTTTAGTTCAGAAAGGATGATGCAACGAAGTAAAAGAATCTTAAACAATAACTAACATGCGTTCTAACTTCCCACGGTTGACAAAGAATCCATCATGCTTTATTGCTGAATTATCTACCTGGAAATAATCATCCTGAAGAGCAGAAAAAAGGAAAATAAATGTCACTATGTAAATGTAAAAAGAAATGGACTCATGGAAAAAACAAGTGCAATGGAATCAAACTATACTACAAAAACAAAACCAAAAAAGTAGTTTCACTAACCAGTTCAGCATCATCAATGAAAGAATCTTCAGTATCATACTCATCATCATCAGGAACATCATTGAGATCTTCCTCATCACTGCTGTTTTTACCCTGAAGATATAACATATAGCATCCTCAACAAATGACATGAAAGATTCAAAATAATATCTTCTATGTAGTCAAATGTAATTCGTCTTTTGCAGTATACACTTTTACAAAAGAAAACAGAGAATCATTCAAAAATCAGAACATTGGTCATAGCAATTGCCCAGATTTTAAAATTCATAACAAAACAAACATATTTCATACCATGTATAATCGTTCAATCTTCTCAATGACAGCGCTAAAACGGCTACCAGGGGGTGCATCACTTGCTTCATTTTCAGCAACATTTCCCTGAAAAGGTCAAAACAGCTATCAGTTTTGTTAGGAAAAAGCAAATGAAAGTGATACAGAGAATATTGAAAATGTTCTTTGGTAAACATTTTGTATCTGGTAACACTACAAAAACATTATTATCATATAAATTTCATCTACAAGAGAAGAAGCATCAGCACTCAGCAGCCACTAAACAATCCTTAACAATTCTAACAAACAGAACTAGAAGCCCAATAATAATATCAGTAAACATTCTCAGGTAAAAAAAATAAATAAATAACCTGCTGCGAGATCCTTTCAGCAATTATAAGTATTCCCCCATAAACAAGTTTTAAATTTACTTCCAACAGAACCCTAGTTCATCTAACAACAAATCGCACAATCTCCGAATCTCATTTTACTTTCAATAGAAACCCTACCTTTTTAACCCAAATCGAAACCACACATAACAATTCAATTCAATTAAAATTACACAAATTTAAGTAAACATTACAGAAGGGGGCGCAATGCGAGAATCGAGTGCCGGATTAGCAGCAACGGGAGGAGGAGCAGCAGACGGAGCAGATACAGGAACCACTTCATTATCTTTCTTATTCTTCTCTGCCTTATTTGCGTCCTTCATAAGCTTCTTCCACGACACAATTGTCGTCTCTCCGGGCGTCAGTTCCACCTCAAACCTCAGCCGTCCACCGCCGCTCAATAATGTCGAAGACGACGACGATGCGGCAGCACCACCACCGCCACCGCCGACACCTCCGCCGCTGCCTTCCTCCATCGATGATCCTGCAACTGAATTAAACCTTCACAGAAACTCTAGATGCATGCATTTAGGGTGAATTTATGCGTCAAATTGGATTGACGAAAACCCTAGTCGAGCGGAATTTGTGAATTTTTGTGGTTGGATTTCACGATTCCACCAGGCGCTAAGAAATTTAATCAAAGTTTTTTCTATTCTTGTGTTCTAAATCAAAACTTTTACAATAGAAACCGGTGAAATTTGTCCTTTTCCTAAAAATAACAACCCATTCTCCTGTGGCCCACTAAACAGCCCAAGCCCATTTATAAGAGATGGACAATCATACTAGATCCCAGACCTACCCGAAAAAAAACCGGTTCGGTGAAATCGGTACGAATCCGTTTCAATGTATATATTGTGAATACGGTTTGAAATTGATCCAATTTGATTCAATTTGATATGGTTTTTCTATAAAAACAGTTTAAAATCATCAGTTTTTTTACTTGATCCAAACCAGTTTTAGAACCGGACTAGTTTGACCTAGAAAAGATTTTGTGCACTACTACTTGCAAATGCTTAAAAACATGATCTTCTAGTTTAATGTTTATGTTGTGAAAAATAATCGGCCTAGAAAGAAAGTGGCATATTAAGACGAAAACTGAATTTTCTTACTGTAAGTCATATTCTCGAACTAGTTTCTAATACATAAAGATATTGATATAGAATAAGCAGAAAAATCATAAGGTATAACCTTTCTGCGAGTTATTCTCGATGATAAAATATCATAACCTGATTAAAGTTACAATGTGATTTCTCTTCATAACTTAACTTACGACTATAGAAAAATAAGATAAATAAACATTTCTAAAATTGTAATTTTTATAACATAGGTTGAGTTGTTTTTAGGTTGTGGATATGGTTTGTAGTCTAGAGATTAAAGAACTTTTAATTAGGTATCGCAACATGCTTGCGTCATCCACTTGTCTTAATAATTGAGTTGTTTTCGTTTTATTACTAATAATTTTATATTTTATTATAAAAAAAAAGTTGTACTTGGCAAACATTTTATACAAGTGGAGTGGAGAATATTTTTAAGAATTAAGCATTTATCTTTTTTCTTTCCGAAAAATACGATTTGTGCTGAAGTTGTTGGGTGCTCCTATATATTTTCCTGATTTTCACCATGGGTAGGTTTCATTTGATTCATAAACATAGGAGAACTTATGGAAAGTTCACCTCTTGTTTTGAAATTTGGTAATTATTATGTTGATTTCAGATGTTATAGTGTTATACCATTAGTTCTTTGTAATGTAACATTAAGTAGCAGTTAATTAATCATGGTCCTCATTTTGAATAAAAGTAAACACGTCGTAAGGGTATGTTCGGAATGTAAGAAAGCATTACGTTGATGAGAAAATAAACATTGAAATTGAACATGAAAGGTAATATAAAAACAGATGATCACGATCTATTTCATATTAAGCATACTCTAGAATTGTATAAACATACAATTTGTAAGTGATGGTTCACTAACGCATGTCACTATTCATTTCAAGGCTCTTTTTAACCGTACACGTGGTGCAGATAATTGATGTGTGTGACAACCATTGAAATTCCAGGTCATTCATACCCCTATATATCAAATTTACATGCATTACATATTCCATAGACTTAATTCACATAAGTTAGCGTCCTGCATGTTGTAGCATATCTAACCCGTTCATTTAATGCATCGGTAATTTAGTAAATCTCGAATCACACACCCTGTCTAACTGACACACGCGAACGTTTGTGACGTTTCCAATAATGGGTTAAATAAATATATCAATAAATATTTCAACGCCTATTAATATATTTTATTGACTAAAATATGTTTACGCTACGTTTTCCTTTTAACGCAGAACGTTTCATGCGTTATTAATATTTAATTGAGTCTAGACGTACACTAATCACCAATGAACCGTTTAACTTAAAAAGTCATTTTATTAATGTGTTTAAATGAAAATATTAATTTTTATTCATTTCGGGTTTATACCGCTATACTCGAAAAAAATACCCGATTTTTATCGAACAATTAGATAAATATCCCCCATTCTCTTTTTAATCAAACCAAGTTCTTGGCTTTTCTACCCACGGCTTTTTTTGTTCTTCATTAATAAAATATAATAATAGTAATAATGTTGGAACAAAAAATCTATGTGACTGACGCCATCAAATCTGTTCACTGAAGCATTCGACTGAAGAATCCATCGTGAAATGATTCAGAGACGCGGGTTGTGATGATCGAGGCTTGCGAGATTGGACCGAAGACGTTTTCTGAAAAAGTCAACCATTCAGGTCAACGATCAACGTAAAAGTCAACGGAAGATCGATTCGAGCGAGTCAAGCTTCGTATTAATTAAATCAACTTTGATTTAATTAATATTTATATTATTTGTTTTTATTTGTATTTAGCTCATTGTATTTGTGTTTGCTACTTAGTGGACTAGTGAACACATTGGCTCTCCTATATATAGGGTGATGTGCTCCATTTGTAGGGTGGATGATCTTGAGTGATGTGAGCTATCATTCTAGAGAGAGAGTCCCATCTTAGGTTTGAGCTCAACCCAAGATGACCATGGAAGATTCATGACGGTTATGATGATTGTTGTGATTTCTTGTTCATGTAATCATTCGGTTCAATGAAATCATTCAACTTGATTATCATATTTTGTGTTTTATCCTAGATTCTCATCATCTCGTCTTCGCGTCTGATCTTCGTTCTTGCTCAACATCGAGATTCTTGTAGTAAAATCGGTCCTTACAAATGGTATCAGAGCAAGGTATCCGATCAGATTTCTTCTCACGATGAATCTGATCACTCGAATCTTGATTTTGAGCTTGAATGGAGTGAAGATATGAAAACCCACTTAGGAGACTTTTTTCTATTTTTTCTTCATTTTGGATGAATTCTGGACAGATTTGATGTTGTTTGATGTCAGATTCGTGTTCATGGAGTTCATTTGATGTTTTTTTTTATGTTCTAATTCTTCAAATCTGTGAGAAAAATGGAGATCAGGAGTTGTTTTTCGTAACTTAGAGTTTTTCCCGTTTTTGGAGTTTTTGAAAGTTTTTGGAGCTTTGATTCTTAGTTTTTGGTGTTTTAATGGTCGGATTTGGATGAAACGAAGTACTAATCTTGATGGAAAACGCGTTCCGGATCCACTGGAAGCATCAGTTTTGCTTGATTCGCAGCAGATTTGACAGATCTGGAAAAACACACACTAGTGTGTGTTTTATGGTGTTCTTCGTGTTCTTGAGAATTTCCAGAATTTTGGGGCTGTTTTGATCCGTTTGCTACTGTTTATGGATTGCTGGTGGCCACAACATTGTCTTGGATGGTTTAGCTTCACGTATCGTGCATAATAACGGGTTCTCCATTCGTTTTGGGCAGATTCAAGATCACCAAGTAAGGGTTTCTTATGTTCATCATTTTTCAGATTTTGTTCATCTTTTTAAAGGTTTGCAGATTGTCCTAGCGGACTTCACGTGTGCTTAGCGAACTTCTGTTCAGCTTAGCAAACTTCATCAGTTTTTAGCGGACTTGTTTTCTGCTTAGCGGACTTGAGTCCTTAGCGAACTTCAGTGAGCTTTAGCAAACTTCTCAGACCTTTAGCGAACTTGAAATCAGCTTTAGCGAACTTCAGGAGGTTAGCAAACTTGTTTTCTAGGTTTTCGTTCAAGTCGTTTTTGGTGAATTATGTTCGTATAGATGCATAGAGGACGGCGCTATGAGTCCAGGGATATAAAATTCGTGAAAACGGTCAAGAAATGAGTAAGATATGGGTCTTTTACGTTTTTCCGGTGAACCTCCATATTTCCGGTGACTTATTCCGATCAACTAGGGTTTACGGGGTAGAAGACGAGCCTTGGGGAAGTGTTGGATGACGTGGCAGCATATCATTCGCTGGATGGGAATGTTTCAGCCGACATTCTCTCTCCTTTTGTCACAAATACCTTCATGCTGTCTAATTGTGATTGGTTGAAAGAAATCGCATAGCCCCCGCCTGGATAAGAGATCCGTTGGAATATGATTTCTGCTGGCTTGTGATTGGTCCAAGGTGAAGGCGCATGGGCCCCTTATGGAGAGAGAACCGTTGAAGGCCAAGTTGTTGTCGCCTCCTGATTGGTTGGCGCCTATATCACACGAATTATGGACCGTAGCCCTTCGATCAGCTCATTGTCAGCCGTTAATTATGTTTTGCAGTTCCTATCTGATTGGTTAATTCAAAGCACACGGATTGTGTTTTCTTTGAGGGATTTTTACCACCAATTAAATTTTTAGCATTTTTCGTTAAACGCGGGTTTTTTCTATCAATCTTTTACGAGATTAACGGATATGACACCTCAACGGAATTGTGGAAAATTTTATTAGTCATGGATTTGTTCCGATTGTTTATTAGGGTTCCCGTTTATTGACGTCACGCGTACGTCGACTATCGACCACTGACGGGTTTGCTTTATTATCTGGTTAAGTATGCAGTTTTTTCCGTTATGTCTCACGGTTTTACTTTTAGCTGATGCAGTGCAGATGTCATTTTACCGGATTGACTGGAATCTCAGTTAACTATTGGAATTTGTCCGTTAAATTTCTCGAGAAGCCGTTCGTTGATGAAAATTGATGAAATTTTCAGATCGCACCGTTTTCACCAGTATTACTTAGAAATCTTCACGGAATATTTTTCCGAGCTCATTTATCTTCACCCAAAATTACGAAGACTCCGGTTATGATTATTTTACGCTCGGGATCTCAGTTTTTCTCTGATTTGGAACTTTATTTTTGCATCAACCAAGTCACGCAGAACAAGTGCTATATTCATGGATCATTCATAACTGTCAGCATCCGCTTCCGGTTTTTCGCAAGATTGTCCGATTTCATGATTTTTGCACTGGTTTCTCTAGGCAACCGAGTAGGACGGTTCGACTCTCCGCATCTGATTTTTACGTTTCTACTGGATGTTTTTGGAGAGATTTACAGAAATAGGGGGAATTATTTTGGAACTGGATTATTGGGTTGATCATTTGAAGTTGGAGCATTTTCAGTGATTGATTGGTTTATCTGATTCGGTTTGTTGCGGTTTGGACTCTGAGATTAGGCATTTTCTTAGTATTGTACCTAACAGCGTGAACCGAGTGAGCAGGATACTTGGCTCTCAACTGGAGAAACGAGAACAGAAGAAGCTTATTCAGAGGGGGAATCTCTACGACAGAAAGTCTCGGGTTTATTAGTTTCTCATTGAAGATGTATGACAGAGTGGTTCTTCAGCAGTTGAACAGATTTGAAAGCATCAGTCAAGGGGGAATATGTTGGAGCAAAAAATCTACGTGACCGACGCCATCAAATCTGTTTACCCAAGCATTCGACTGAAGAATCCATCGTGAAATGATTCAGAGACGCAGATTGTGATGATCGAGGCTTGCGAGATTGGATCGAAGACGTTTTCTGGAAAAGTCAACAAAAGATCGGTTCGAGCGAGTCAAGCTTCGTATTAATTAAATCGACTTTGATTTAATTAATATTTATATTATTTGTTTTTATTTGTATTTAGCTCATTGTATTTGTGTTTGCTACTTAGTGGGCTAGTGAGCACATATGTTCTCCTATATATAGGGTGATGTGCTCCATTTGTAGGGTGGATGATATGTGAGCTATCATTTCTAGAGAGAGAGTCTCATCTTGGGTTTAAGCTCAACCCAAGATGACCATGGAAGATTCATGAGGGTTATGATGATTGCTGTGATTTCGTGTTCATGTAATCATTTGGTTCAATGAAATCATTCGACTTGATCATCATATTTTGTGTTTTATCCTAGATTCTCATCATCCCGTCTCCGCGTCTGATCTTCGTTCTTGCTCGATATCGAGATTCTTGTAGTGAAATGGGTCCTTACAAATAATAAAAAAGAAAAGAAAAAAAGACTTTCTTGTCTTTCTCATCTTTATATTGACCAACCTAAAGTGTGTAACAAGAGTATACATCACCATGCATGCAAACACCAAACACCCATTTCATGAGTTCAAGAATTTCACTCACTTGGGCATAAGACAAGTGCAAAAGAAGAGTCAAACCTTCTTGCATGACATTAACTCCCCTTGGTCCATCCCTTCATTCTATTCAAGATTTTTGGATCCAACTTTCCTCCTTAAACTCACGATCGTAGCAGCCCCTTAAACACCCTCCAAACTTTTAACTTTTGCACCATTTCAAACACTTAAACTCATCTTCCTTCCCCCTAGAAATCAGGGTTCCATTTCAGCAACATATACCCACAAAAACTCATCCATCTCACCCCTTAAAACTAGTCACGATTCCAGCTTTCAAACCCTCTCTAAAACTCCTAAAAATTCACAAGAAAACACAACCAAGCACCCCTATTTTCGAAGAGGTTCAGTCCCATCATCCTTCTATTTCGGTAGAACTTCACAGCCCCAAACCCATTAATTTTTGACCAAAATACAATCCTCTCAGGCCCCCCCCCCTTAACTCACACAAACACCGCAGCCCCAATTCCTTCCCATTTTCACATAAAATCATAAGAAACCCCTGAATTTTCGTCATAGTTTTGGCTCAGATCGCAGCAGCAACCAAGCAACTTGTTTCGACCTAGATCTTAGTCCCATAACACTCTTGTTTCAGATATATAACTCACCTTTCATCCCATCTTCATTTCGGTTTCAAAACAGCCCTAAAAGACCCACGTTCGAACCCGCTTCAAGATCGAAAACTCACTCTTTCATGTTGTTTTTCACTGTGTTCGAACAACAGCAATTAGCACCTCATTTCGAACATTCTACAAACATCCACAAGTCCTTAGGAAAGTTATTTAAGTGTTGGTCGAGTTCCTTGGTGTAACATTTGCATTTTAACCGGTTGTGAAATCCGACCCGTTTTGAAGTTTCGCGTCTTCCTGATTTGCGAATTATTGAGTCCGGAAAAAATTGCGGGTATTTATACCCCAATTAATGGTTCTAAATAATTTATAATCATTTTTTAAAACAAAATACTTTATTAAAATCAATTGGATACAAATTGGATCCTTTGAATCGAGAATAAAGCAATTTCCGGTTTTTACGCGATTTCAATACGCGATTCGTCGTTTACCGGGAATCTTATATTTTAGCATAGTATGTTAAATATTGTGTACTTATGAGTCTAATAATAAAATATCATATCACGAGTCATCACACACTAAATCGAGTCACGAAACGTTGGTGAATTCCCTAAAAGTGATACATAGGTAAAACCGACCAAAAACGTGTTATGTGCATTTAATTGTCTATCGTAATTCGTTATGTGACATATTTATATTCATTTTCATTGGCTTGAATGTGGTTGACATGATGGTAAATGAAAATTGGTGAAAAACGTAGAACACTGTAGTAAAAAAAGGCCAAATAACAAAGAATCGAACGCGAAAACGGGAAGCGATCGACCGGAGGAGGTCCATCCTGGGCGGCTCGTAGACTGCGAACTTGCCTAGGGAACCCCCTCGCGGCCCGTAACCTAGGTCTGACGGGTTAAACCTTAATTTTTGTGCTATAAATTCATCTTGTTCTCCATTTTTCTAAAACCATAACCACCATATGCAGTGATCACGGTTGATCACCACCTAGATCATCATTTTTGAAGATAATAAGCAAAGTTTGAGTGATTCCAAGCTTAGATAAGTATTGGTTTTCATCCTATTTGGTAAGCTTTCTCAAACCATGCTCCTATCTTCTTGATTTCTTGCAAATACATGATCAAAGATCAGATTTTTATGGCTATTTCATGCTAGATCTAGGTTATGCATGATGTTAAAAGATAGTTCTAGGGATTAAATGTTGAAAGTTAGGATTTTTATGGATGAAGTTTGGGTTTTTATTGATTTTCATAAATTGTTGACATTGGTTCTTGATGGATCTTGTTAAAGCTTATGTTTTTGTACATGGTTTCTCATAAAGATGTGATCTTGGTAGTAGATCTAGGGTTTTACCATGGAAAGTTTCATGCTTGATGACTTTAGATGATGGATGTTGTTTTTTATGAATATATATATATATATACTAGCCGCGTACCCGCGCGTTGCGGCGGCGACGGTTTATAGCGGTTTATTCGTCTTTTGTTTGCGTGTTGTGGCACCGCGACAATCAACCAACACGGTATTATACTATTTTTTATTTTAATTTAATTAAATCAAATAATCTAATCTTAGTTAACAAAATCTTTGATAGCTTTCTCCTTTGTCTCTCAATTGAACGACTTTCATTGATTCTTCATTCTTCAACAATGATCAAGTTTTCTTCTCGTTCGTAAGATTATGCAATATAGAATATATTAATTATCTTTTTTAGAAGAAATTCCTAAACTAAAAGTGTAAATGAAGCAAATTAGATTAGTTTTCTAAACAATCTCATGAAATCGGAGTAATAAAGCAACTCATGTATTACACACCCGTATGATGATACTAATGATAGTATGCTTAAATTTATATATGTACTTCAGTAGTTCTTATAACTGAAAGCATGTGCATCTTTTACACAACTTGTCTTAAATTCTATATTTGAAGTTTATAGGGGCTAATTAAATTAATATTTCATGTAATCACAAATTTACTGCATATGAGATTCAATCGTGTCAAGAAAGAATCAACCAAGATAATATACTTGAAAATATTTAAGTTCAATGAAAAATAAAAACATGTATACCATGACCAACAATATTGCAAAACAGTTTTTTATTGTAATTTACCTGACCAACAATATTGCAAAGCCATCCTGTTGTAAAAATAAGGGTGCTACTATTCGTACCCCCTTATAATTGATTTTTACTTGTTGCACCCCCTCCCCAACTTATAGATAATTACCACTCAAACCTTTTGATTTTAATTTGGTATATTTTAACCAATAATTTTTTTTAAACAGTTTTTTTTTATAAAAAATTACAAAAAATTATAAATAAATAAAACTCTTTAAAAAAACATTTTAATTTTTTTAAAACTGAGTGTTCTTTAAAAAAAACTAAAAGAAAACTGTTTAAAACGTTTAAAAAGTTTTTTACAAAACTGTTTAGAAAACTTTTAAAAACGTTTTTAAAAATATCAGTTTTAAAAAATGTTTTTAAACAGTTTTGAAAAATGATTATCGTTTTTAATTAAAAAATAAAACTGGTAATTTTTTTTTAATTGTTTAAAAAACGTTTTTTTTAAAGTTGTTTAAAAAACCTTTTTTTTAAAGTTGTTTAAAAAACGTTTTTTTTAAAAGTTGTTTAAAAACGTTTTTTTAAAAAGTTGTTTAAAAAAACGTTTTTTTAATGTTAAATAAAACGTTTTTATAAAAAATCTATTTAAAACGTTTTTTTTTTCTAAAATGAAAAAACTCTTTAAAAAACGTCTAAAAGAACTGTTGAAAAAAACTTAAAATGTTTTTTAAACAGTTTTAAAAAAATGATTATCCTTTTTGTTATTTTATTTTAAAAAAACTGTTTAAAATAAACTATCTTTATAAAAATAATTTTATAGGGGTGGAATATGATAATTTTTAAAATAAAATCTCAGGGGGGGGGGGGGGGTGCAACAAGTAATTAGGGGGGTACTTGGCCTCATTTTAATTAATAAAATTAGATAAACGTATTTCAACCTCACAGAAATTGCGTAATATGAGAGAAACTAAACATTCTCCTCGCACTCTTAGCACCCACAACAATGTATAAAAATGACCACATAAACCTGTTGAGCAGAAATCAAAGCATCTTGGTTCACTAATATAGCTAAAAACTTTAGAAAAGTGAAAAAAAAGACCTCCAAATGAAAGCATCGCCATTCTCTTCGAATGGTAAAAGTAAAGCTAACACATGGTTCCAAATAGATAAATAGCTTAAACCAATCCTATGCTGTAATAAATTTTGAATTGAAGTTGACTTATTAACCTAAATATAGGAGATAAAGGTAAGAGCAGCAGTTTTACCCATGTTGTCCCCCTTGGCTCTTAGGGCTTTCGTTACTATGTGACCCAAGTTCTAATCCAAGGGGAGGCAGTTTTACCCCATGTTGTCCCAGGAGGGGGTTTCTGCCAGGAGAAAGCTTCAGGAGGGGGTGTCTTGGTTCTCACGGAGGTCCGAGTAATCGACCTTGGACATAGCCCCGCAAGGGTAGGTTTACACGTGAGACCAAAGTCGCCTGATCGATGCCGTTCCAAAAAAAAAGGTAAGAGCAGCAACTGTCTTTAAGAAGAAGAACCATGACTTGTAGAATATATATAAACAACACTTGAAAGTTGAAACCTACAACATCACAAATAAAGGAAATCAAGTTAGATATTTACTGAAACAAAAGATTACCTCTAACTAAAAGTGTAGATCTGGAAAAAAAAAAACATCTTCTGTTTTGACATCAAATTGGGTTGACTTAAGTCCAAACATAAAGAATAAGAACAAAATCAGAATAGAACATGTATTTTAGGTATTTAAGAGCCTAATTTGTCTCTATATTCAGTTTCAAGTTCAGGTGAACTTTGTAATGATTTTAGGTCATCTCAACCGACCCATATCATTCCAACCCAAAATCAATCTCACCCGTATTATTTATAAGAACCCTAACTGTGAATCACTGGACATGATGTCTAATATATTTAATGCTATAATCAAATGGTCGTATTAATGACCTCCAAATCCTATCAAACAGCAAAATGAAATGTAGACAATGAACATCAAATTAATTTAAACTGAAATGAACGACGGTCAAGTGAAAAAGGAATAACAAGGGCTAGAAATCAAAATGTTGTATTTATAGCATCATCTTGCTGTGTAATATTGTTAAAAAAAAACTAAATAGAATTCAAAAATCTTTGCAGAGTTCACCTAAACTGACCTGGTTTGATTAGACCTAATTAAAACTGCGAAGGATATTTAATATTAAACCTTCCATGTGTAAAGTTATGAATTCAAAAGAAGACTTAACTGTTGTTATGAGTTAGGTGCAACGTCTTCTCAAGAAATGGGATATTTTGTTAAATGTTTCTATTTGAATAATAACAACCGACTAATATACCGTTTGTTATTATTAAAGAAACCAACCCAAGCAGAAATAAGACCAAACACACATAGGGAAATATAATAAAATCCTAGTAACAGGCACAAAAACTGAAACAAACAGACTTACCTTTACACCGAATCTTGTACAAACCGACAACGCAACGTCCAGAGATCTGCAATACATAAGACATAAAACGGCCTTTGAAACACCTGCTTCTAATTTCAGTTTTCGAGAAAGGCCTCACTCTGTCAAAGACTGCATTCCTGGAAGAAGAAGAATAAGATAAAGAAGAGGTATATAATGATACTTATACAAGGCAATAGTACAACAAATAAATACACCAACTAAAATGCTAAAAGCTACTTACCATATATTCAAACACGAAATACAAAATATTATTTTCTCTAATAACTTCCTTGAGTTTCACAATATTTGGATGTTTCATCTTGCACAATGACTGTCAAGAGCAACAAAAGGCAACTTGTGGAATGAATGCTATGTAAGAATGTATAGATAGCAATTTGGAAGTGATGGTACCTTGATTTCACTCAAATTCATACACTCTTCCGACAAATAATATTTTCTCTTCATTAACAACTTTCTTGATTATCTTGTAACTGAATCAAATGAAATAACAAATGCTTTCACTTTGATTTCACATATAGATGACCCAAAAAAGTATGAAAATAAGCTCGCCTATCCATTTTCACGGTTTCAACTACATGTGGAGCTTTATTTACTAAGATGAGACTTGAACATAGAAGAAATTAAATATTTTTTTTCTAGAAAACTATAGAACATGAACCACCAAATCCACTTTTTATTCTAACTGTGTGATCAGAAGACATGTAGACTTCTAATGAACAGTCTTCACAGCCTTATTTATAAAGACACTCAATATTAAGGAAACTGAAAATGCAGGAATAAATTCATATAAGCAGGCCACAAAGAAGACCTCCAAAATCCTACCCTTTGTACTTGTAATGGCTATCTCATTTCTCCAACTTAAATTATGTCTCAATATCTTCAATCAATGTATACCGTTAATCTAACTGAAGTCCATCAAAAGGAAATATGACTACTACTAAAATTAAAGAAACACCAACAAACTCATCTAATAATGGACAGTACACACAACACATAGAAGCAAGATTCAACCCTGCAGCGTGACCGCAATAAAGAAAATTGATGTCAGACCCATAGATCAGTATAGACAAACACAAACACTCCTATCTTTCCATGTAAATGCTAAAATATACATCATTAAACAAATTTAATCACTTACTTGTTGATGTACATGGAGGAATATAGTAACAATTCTGCAAATTAAAAATTTATCTCTATTACCTAGAAGAATGGATGCTAAAGGGCCTCCACGGCTGTAGGTCTCTTGCATGGATCCCAACAATCAAATTGACTGCCTCCTTACTTGCGGTTGATATCCCTAGCATCATTGAAGTAGGTTAGGAGGGTTTCAAAGCACAAGTTGATCTTAAAAAAGAAAAGACAGTGTAAAAGCTTGATATCCCTAGCATCATAGATAGAAATTTACATCGGAGATAACTTTGAGAATATAAACTGAACATTATGATGTTAAAAACAAAACGAACTAACCTCTGGGGTATATGAGAAGCCAAAGTTTGATATAGATCACTAAAAAGATAGTTAAATCTATGAAATGGAGGCAAGAATTCGAAGAAATTGTACCCGAAATTGAAGAAAGAATTTGAAGAAATCATACCCTAACAGTGGCGTATCTTTGAAACTCTGATTCAGAAATCATACCCTCCGTTCATCAAGGAAAAAACGGTTGAGAGAGTCTGCCTCAGCTTCTTCATCATTTCGGAAGTCATCACTGCCGAAGACCTTATCTCGACCGTTTTGACCATGACAGGAGGTTCAGCGGACAGAGGTATGGATCGATGGAGGTTTAGCGGCTGGAAATTTAGGGTTTGAGAGGAGAGAAAGCTGAATTCAAAATTTCAAATGAACGTGCGTGAGGAAAAAGAGTTTATATACTTAGGGTTTGTCATGTGGAGCTGAGAAATTGGGGTTTCTTGTGCATTAGGACTTGTACATAATGCATTATAGTTTGTACGCGTCTTAAAATTAAGACACCATCACTTTCTCTCTCCAATATGTATTATATATAGTAATAGATATATATATATATATATATATATACATACTATATAATAAACAAAAAGTTTGGTCATGCTTTAATTAGTAAAAAAATACACTTGGCATCACCATAAAATTTTGGATTAAGTCAAAATTTTAATAAATAATTATCCAATACTAAATTTCCATATTAGAGTTTATTTAGTTTAAACTAGAATAAGTAATTATCCAATAAATAATTATTCAAATACAAATTTTTATATTAAAGCTAGTAATTATTCAAATACTAAATTTTAATATTAAGGTTAATATTTTATTCAAGATAATATTTATATTACATATATATTATATTTTATTAAAATAACATACTTTATTGCATATACTTTAATACTTTGATATAATGCTTATAATACTTTATTTATAATAATATTTTAATTAAATATTATGCATGTAATATAATATATTTTTATTATATTGAATTTTATAGTTATTCTTTTTACTATAGTTGAGTTTAATTCAAATTTACCCAGTATTTCATTTCAATACAATACATAAAATCCTTATTTTTCGTGACTAGATTTCTTTCTTTTTTAACTACAAACGTTCGGTTACTCGGGGGTCTCATCATGACATACGATGTTACACACGACACATTACGACCGCAGTCTGTACAAGTAACCAAGACTCTCTGTGTTGCACATCCATCCCAGAGGAAACCCACCGTCTAAATGCCGCTGTCTTAAAACATTCGACCCACCTATAATTACTGAGAAATTTTTATATAGATATAAAAATACATAATTGCCGTAGATTATGATTGTATTTATAGTTTTTTTTTAAGTCATCTGTGTAACACACGGGGATAAAAAAGTAGTCTATACTATATACCAAAAGATGGATGTTGATGTGGCATCACCACATCCATCCTCACAATCAAATTCCCGCTCAAATGAAACCTCCTTAGAAAATCACAGATCTGTGACAGAATACCCGGTCACATTTGATTTTTCATGTCAACTAAAAACCCTAAATCAATCATCGTCCCTTACGCTGTGTTCCCGAGTTTACTTAGAGGGAAAAGAAGAGAAATGAAATGAAAGGAAGAGAAAGGAAGAGAAGGGAAGTGATTTCTTTCCTTCCAAATCCTCCCAAATCGGAAGGAAAGAAAAACAATAGAAAATTACCTAACTTTCCCTCCCTTCTCTCCCTTTCTCTTCTTAAATGAAACTCGGGAACACAACTTTTTTTTGTTTCCTTCCTTTTCCCTCATTAAGTGAAACTCAAGAACACGAATTGTTTTACACCTCCTTCCGTTTTCTTTCCTTTCTGTCCTTAATAAACTCGGCAACAAAGTGTTAGGGCCGCAGAACTTCTTCAATCCTCCACGGCGACTTAGGGCTTCCCGATTCAAGGTTTCTATTTCTCTATACATGTCAGTGAAGCATCTGGTACGCAATTGCTTATCCATGCAGATTCTAATCGTTTCTTCTCACACACTCATCTCTTTTCTATCTAAACGCTATCTATTTCTCAAAATTCTGATTTTGATGCAGCATTTGGCGCAAAAGGTGACAGTTTGGTAGTCGAAGTCGTGTTGCCTACAATATAAGAGATGGAAGGGATGGTCATGACGGATTCATTGGTGGTCATGGCGAACGAGGTGGCCTCGACGGTCATTTTGGTGGTGATTGGTTTAACGAAGTCCGCCGGACTAACTAAATATGATTCAAGATTTGCCTTTTATAATTTTGTAAACGTTTCTTTTTATCATATTTCAATCAAGGTTGTTGTATAGCGATTTATGTGAATCTCTTTTGTAATAAGGTTTGAGCTAAACCGGATTCGAACTCAGGATCATTCAGTTTTATAGGTTATAAGTTTCGAGTATAAATTGAACATTACCTCAATGTTCGAGGGGGTAATGTGAAAGTTCCTATTAAACGCTTTTAGAAGGTTGTTAAAGGTTGTTAAGATGTCGTCGGTGTGAGTTAGTATATGTAGGAGATTGATTAGTGTTTGTTGTAACTGTTTTTTCATTTCTCTCAATTGTAATCTTTTCGTTTATTATCAATAAAGATCCGGTAGAGCTTGATTTCTGTTTTAGAGTGTTTTGATCTTGTTTTTAGTTAACAAGTGGTATTAGAGCCAAGGTGTGGCTCGATTGAAGATCAATTCATCTCGGATTGGTGATCAGAATCAAATTAGGGATTAACGATGGCGTCTACAAAGTATCAGATCGAGAAATTTGACGGGAAGAACGATTTTGGTCTGTGGAGAGTGAAAATGCGGGCATTCATGGTTTATCAAGGGATAGCCGAAGCATTAAGGGGCGATGCAGGTCGACCACAAGGAATGAGCGATGAAGATTGGCAGGAGATCAAGAAAAAGACCCACAACTCTATAATTTTGAGTTTAGGGGATCGTTTTCTTAGGGAGGTGGTCAAGGAAGACTCTGCAGGTGGTATTTGGGCAAAACTTGAGTCATTGTACATGACCAAGTCATTGGCTAATCACCTCTATCTCAAGAAAAGACTATACACCTTTCAAATGCAATCAGGAAGATCCATGGAAGAGCATCTAGATGAATTCAATAAAATAATATTGGATTTGGAGAATATTGATATCCAATTGGAGGATGAGGATCAGGCAATACTTTTCTTGACCTCATTACCCTCAAGTTATGAACATTTTGTTGACACCATGATGTATGGACGAGAAACAATTTCAATGGAGGAAGTGACTTTTGCTTTGAACTCAAGAGAGTTAAAGAAGAAGTCAGAATTGAAGGAAGAACCTGGTGAAGGGTTGTTTGTGAAAGGCAAAGGTGACCAAAGGAATTACAAAAACAAGATAGGGAATAAATCTAAGCCAAAGAATCAGAAGATTTTGAGGTGTTTTGTATGTGGATCGTTCATCATCTAAGCCACAGGTAAAATTTTCTCAACCTGATGAGGAGTCAACTGATGGATATGAGAGCAGTGAGGTACTTGTAGTGTCAAAGTACATAGGTTCTGATAATTGGATTCTTGATTCAGGGTGCTCATATCATATGACACCTGATAAATCACTGTTTAGTAATCTAATGTTGAAAGATATGGGTACAGTAAAACTGGGTGATAGCAGGCCTTGTAGAATAGAAGGATAAGGGTATGTTAGCTTGAGTTGATCCAATGGGTCTAAACTAGAGTTAGATGAGGTGAGATTTATACCAGACTTGACAAGGAATTTGATATCTTTGGGGACATTTGAGAAGGAGGGTCATGCTATGAGTCTCAAAAATGGGAGAGCCAAAGTGGTCAAAGGATCCAGAGTGATCTTAACTGGCACCAGAAGAGTAAACAATATATATGTGTTGGATGTGACTGATACACAAGTGGTGAACAATGTAGTGACCAAGAGTGGAGATCTTGATGCTATGTTGTGGCATAAGAGATTGGGGCATATCAGTGATCAAGGGTTGGTGGAGTTGAACAAACAAGGGGTATTTGGAAGGTTAAAGAATTTAGATACAGGATTTTGTGAACATTGTGTTATGGGTAAAGCACATAAGGTAAAGTTCACAAAAGAAATACATACCACCAAAGGGATCCTGGAATATGTGCATGCTGATCTTTGGGGACCTGCAAGAACCCAAACTCTAGGAGGGTCAAGGTATTTCCTTTCCTTAATTGATGATTTTTCTAGAAGGGTATGGGTGTATGTTTTAAAGAACAAAATTGATGCTTTTGACAGCTTTAAAAACTGGAAGTCCCTGGTTGAAAATTAAACAAGTAAGAAAATAAAGACATTAAGAACTGATAATGGATTAGAATTCTAAAATTCAGTTTGATAGATTGTGCAAAAAGGCATGAATTGCTAGACATTTGACTATTCCTGGCACCCCTCAACAGAATGGCTTGGTTGAAAGGATGAACAGGACACTATTAAATAAAGTTAGGTGCATGCTTCTAAGTTCAGGGTTACCTAAAAGTTTTTGGGGAGAGGCAGTTAATACTGCTTCTCATTTGGTTAATATGTCACCTTCTACTGCTTTAGGAATGAAAGTTCCTATGGAAGTGTGGTCAGGGAGAAAGGTGGAGTATAGGGACCTAAGGGTATTAGGGTCAATATGCTATGCTCATATAAGCCAAGACAAGTTGGAAGCTAGGGCCTTAAGGTGTGTGTTTTTAGGATATCCTGAGGGAGTGAATGGATACAAATTGTGGAAGATAGATGGAGAAGGTCCCAAGGTGTTTATTAGCAGAAATGTTATATTTAAAGAAGATTTAATGTACGGGGATGTTCTTGGAGGTTCTGGTAAACAGGTTGGAAGTGAGCCTAGAGTTGAAATTGAGGTGGAGTGTGATACTCAGCATGATCATGATGATGATCAATCAACTTGTGATTCACATTCAAATCAGTCTCCTGAGATGGTGTGAATGAAGACACTGACCCAACTTATAGTATAGCACAAGGTAGGCAAAAGAGAAACATAGTGAAACCTGTGAGGTTTAGAAGTGATGAGGATGTTTCTTCTTTTGTGTTTGTGTCTATGGTAAATGGACATGATTATGAAGATCCTAATTCATATGAGGAATCAAACATGGGTTTTAACATCTAAACCTGCTGATAAAAAAGTGATACCTTGTAAGTGATTATTCAAACTAAAGGAGCCACTTAATGCAGGTGATACGCCTAGGTTTAAAGCTAGGTTGGTTTCTAAAGGTTTCAAACAAAAGGCTGGAGTTGATTACCATGAGGTGTTTTCACCAGTGGTTAAACACACTTCCATAAGGGTAATTCTGTCAATCACTGCTGTAAAGGATTTAGAATTAGAACAATTGGATGTAAAAACTGCCTTTTTACATGGTTCACTGGATGAAGAGTTATACATAAGCCAACCTCAAGGGTTTGAAGTTAAGGGTCAGGAGGGTCTTGTGTGTAAGTTGAAGAAATCACTGTATGAGTTGAAGCATGTCCAAGGCAGTTATGATCACAAATGAGTTCAGGAGGAGTAGCTATGACTCTTGTGTCTATCTCAGGGAGTATTAGCCAGGTAAGTACATTTATCTTTTATTATATGTTGATGACATGTTACTTGCTTGTGATTTAACTCAGGTAATAAAAGATACAAAAGAAATGCTGAAGTCAAAGTTTGACATGAAAAAGTTGGGGCCAGCAAAAAGAATTCCTGGAATGGAAATTTCAAGGGACAGGAAGAATAGAATACTGAGATTGACTCAGCAATCTTATATTCAGAAGATTCTTATAACCTATGGAATGACTGGATGCAAGGCAGTTAAGACTCCATATGCTCCTCAACTGACACTATCTCTAAATGACAGTCCTAAAACAGAAGAAGAACAAAAGTATATGGATAAAGTTCCTTATGCTAATGCAGTGGGTTCTCTTATGTATCTTATGGTATGTACCCGACCTGATATAGGCTACAGTGTAAGTATGGTGAGTAGGTACCTATCATGTCCTGGTAAAGTTCACTGGGAAGCAGTGAAATGGTTATTAAGATATATTGCAGGCACTGTTGAAGTTGGGCTTATATTTCAAGATAGGGTGACTCATGGTGCAACTGTCCAAGGGTATGTTGACTCAGATTATGCCAAAGATTTAGATAGAGGAAGGTCTATTACTCGGTATGGTTTTCAAGTTTTAGGAAATATAGTTAGTTGGAGAGCAAGCCTGCAGCATGTTGTAGCTTTATCCAGCACAAAGGCTGAGTACATGGCTTTGGTAGAAGCAATTAAAGAGTCACCGTGGCTAAAAAGGTTTTGAAAAGATTTAGGATTGAGTGTACTTGGTAATGTTGTCTAGTGTGATAACATGGGTGCAATTCAACTGTCAAAGAATGCAGTCTTTCATGATAGAACCAAACATATCAGGGTTAGGTTGCATTTCATCAGGGAAGTTATAGCTTCAAAGGAGGTTAAAGTTGAGTATATCTCTACTGCTGATAATGTAGCTGATGTGTTTACTAAATCGTTGTCTATTTCTAAGTTTTTAAAATGTATAATGCAGCTTGGAATTGGTTAAGAACTAAGCGGGTCAATGGGTGCAGGGGCAATTTTGGTAATTAGTCACATTAGGGTATTCAAGACCATTGGTCCTGTGTTGCTCGATGATGGTTAGTTATTGATGTTGCTTCAATGAGCATTCATTATGACCCGAGGTCAAGCTCTAAGTGTTAAGCTCAAAAGGTGGAGATTGTAATAAGGTTTGAGCTAAACCGGATTCGAACTCAGGATCATTCAGTTTTATAGGTTAAGAGTTTCAGGTATAAATTGAACATTACCTCAATGTTCGAGGGGGTAATGTGAAAGTTTCTATTAAACGCTTTTAGAAGGTTGTTAAAGGTTGTTAAGATGTCGTCGGTGTGAGTTAGTATATGTAGGAGATTGATTAGTGTTAGTTGTAATTGTTTTTTCATTTCTCTCGATTGCAATCTTTTCGTTTATAATCAATAAAGATCCGGTAGAGCTTGATTTCTGTTTTAGAGTGTTTTGATCTTGTTTTTAGTTAACATCTTTAGCTATGAAATTTATGAATTTTCATATGAATCTGCTGATGGATTTCAATAAAGCGTGCATTTTTTAATTCACCTATCACACTGTTATTTCATTTGCAAGTACCACTATTATTTCTTTTTGGCACATGAAAAGTTTTGTTATGGAGATGCCACAAAAGTTCAATTTGGTTCTTAAGTATGTGGTTACGGGTTGAATTCCTGTTACTTCTTAAAAGTTGTGATCTTTGTGTGTTTACTCTTTCATTTTGACTATTCTTTAAGCTTGCATGTCTAAAGAAGTGTTTCAACATTGTAAACTCAAGGTGAAGTTAAGGAAGGTCAACATATGTTTATTATATCTTGATTTTAATAAGGTATGAAATAAAGAACTTAATCCTTTGAATAAGCATTTGTCATTTGCTTATGCTAAAATGTCATATCTGTATAGAAGCTGTTATTATATATATAACAAAAACAATTTCATGTCCCCTCACACAAAACTACTGTACTTCGTTCTAACCAATGTCATTGTAACAACTCATAATTCCGACAAAATGTAGCCGCGTGTACTAGCAGCAGTACACTCATCATATCCTTCTTTCATACGTATGTATCTCACTTTCTCCTTCATTATCTCTCTCATACCTTGGTCTTTTACATTGCTTCGAGACCCACAGAACCCTTTCTCTCACATATTGCAGCAGTCCACAACCCTTTCTTTCCCATCTTGCTTGGGGCTTTGGTGGCTGTCGTACTGCGGTGTCGTAGCCTTTGTTCTTGCTATCTCGCCGCCTCCTTTGTCCTCGTCGTCGTCCTGCCTCCATTTGGCTACAGTTGCCGCTGGTGTTACGCTCCAGTTAATTGCGCCAAGGAAGTTTAGGGTTGCGGCTGGTGATTTGGTTGTTATTTAATTTATCTTGGTGAGGAAACGACGTTATCGGATTTGGAAAACTGTGGTCCACCGGTGGTGGTGTTTTGTTCTTGAAGCCAGAAAAATTTGGGGGAGACGGCAGGAGTAAATGGGTGGATGCCAGTTGTTTCACCTTTTTTAACAATTATTTTTTTCCTAGGTTAATTATGTATTCATCCTTTTCAACCTTGATTTATATTAAAAGAAGTTAAAGAAGCATAATTTATGATGGGTGGGATTTATGCGACCATGTGTCTTCAGTCTTCACCCATTTTGCTTTTTGTTTTGGAAAATTGGACTCTATTAATCCCGGTTATTACATATTGGCCAATAATAATCCCAATTTTGATTTTTCCCCACAATAATCCAAGTTATCAACACATTGGCCTATATTGATCCACTGTTAAAAAATACCCTAACCCCGTTAGTATTTGTTGACGAGGCATATGACGGGGGACTATGTTTGTAAGTTCTTAAAATGGAGGGACTCTTTTAGGAGAAAGAAGCAACCAGTGGCCAACACCATCTCCGGTAACACCCTCGAATCGTCCGACAGCCACCCCTCCAAACTTTCCATTTACCTAATTTGTTCTAATTAAAATTGAGTATATTTTATGTGGATGCGATGAATACACATTGTATTTCTGTAGTCTGCTTCATGATTTAACACATAATGGGTTGAAACTAAATCAACTGTATCTTTTGTTGCTACCTACTCATTTTAATTTTAAATCTTCAATTTCTTCACTTTCACACACAATTATCCATCAATGGAGCTACGGATTTGAATTTTGATAGCGTGTGACCTTCAAGGTGAAATTAAATGAGAAATCGGTTCCGAAATTATTCAGCCATTCAGGTGCAATAACCTCTGTTCAATTTAAATTTTGTTTGTGTTGGAAATCGATACAATCATTCAAAATATTGGAAATCAGCGTTCTTTTCGATCAGGGTACTGAAACCGTTTTCTATGTATGGGATGTCGACGTCGTTCTGAGTAGGAGAGGTGGGTAGGGTTTGGCCTAACGACGGGGGCACTACTATGGTTATGCTCCCCAGCGAGGCGGGCGACGAGCAACGGTAAGACTTGGTAAAGGTTTGGATTTAAGAGGTGAGTAGGGATGCGGAAATGGGGTAGGTTTGAGGGGCGGCGTTGATTGATTTGGGATAATGGTGGCGGTGAAAGCGTTTAGATTGCTGGCAGTGGTGGAGGAGGAGGATGCGAGGGTTTTGGATTGAAGATAGCAATTTGTTTTGCACCCTCCATTTAAAAAAAATACAAAAATAACCCTCTTCATATGTCACGTTAAAGTGCTAACGGGGTTAGGGTATTTTTAAAGGCGGGTCAATATAGGCCAATATGTTGATAACTGGGATTATTATGGGGAAAAATCATAACTGGGACTAATAGCGGCCAATTTTCCTTTTTTTTCATCTAACCTTTTTACTTAAATTTATTATTATTTAATATTTTTAAGCAATTCAAGACGGTTCCGTATCTCATATGGTATGATTTGGGTTGTTTATTACCTTATACTTTAATCAATTTCTTATGTAAAATTTTTCCTTGACCTAAAGCTGCATGCACCATCTTCAAGTTGTATTTGGTTTGCAGGCCATTTTATCGACTCAATGATCTTGGATTTGGCATTTCTAATTTGCATATCTGATTGTAGTTACAGATTTGTATGAGTATTCTCAACGAGAAGCAAAATATCATGGCGGTTGGTTTTGGTTTTGGTTTTGGTTTGTACTTAATTTCATTTCTAAGTGATATGATATGTGGTAATTTAGTATTGCAAGTTAAATCTCAAAAATACAACTTCGTGTCTATTACTTTCATATGTGTGCTTTGTGTCTATTATACTTTCTTAATACTTAGGACTTATTGTTAATTAGTATGGAATCAAAGATGGTTGAAAAATGTTTTCTATTTTCTTGATGGAAAAAACATAGGAGCACTATTACAATTTATAGTCTACCTAGACTATTGTTACAAGGAAAGGTAAGAAAGATGACAGTTGTGATTGAGGGTAAATGCTTCTTAAAAGGGAAATGATGAGCTGGTTCCTGACCCCTTTGATTTCTCCGAATCATCTTTTTGACTTTCTTATTTTAACACTCCCCCTCAAGTTGAGCAGTCGGGGCTCCAATGCTTAACTTGACCAAGTAATCACTAAATGTTTTTCCATTAACCGCTTTCGTCAATATGTCAGCCAATTGTTCTTTTGATTTCACAAATGGAAGCTCGATTATACCTGCCTCAAGTTTTTCCTTGATGAAGTGTCTGTCAACCTCAACGTGTTTTGTACGATCATGTTGGACATGGTTTTCTGCAATTTGAATTGCAGCTTCATTGTCGCACATGAGCTTGCTAGATTTCTTTGGGGGAAAGCCGGTCTCTTTTAGGAGTTTCCGAATCAATAATATTTCTGCCAATCCACGTGAAACACCGCGAAATTCGGCTTCAGCACTTGACAATGCAACAACTTTCTGTTTCTTGCTTCTCCATGTGACTAAATTTCCACCAACAATGGTAAAGTAGCCTGAGGTTGATCGTCTGCCCCCTTTGTCTCCTGCCCATTCAGCATCAGTGTACCCGAGGATGTCGAGGTTTCCATTTGGTTTAAACAAAACACCATGCTCAACTGTTCCTTTGAGGTATCTAATAATTCTCCATACTGCTTCCATATAAGTAGCCTAAGGTCGGTGCATAAATTGACTAACCATGCCAACAGTATATGCTATGTCAGGACGAGTGTGCGAGAGGTATATTAGCTTTCCCACCATCCTTTGATAAGTTTCTTTATTTGCTAATTCTGCACCTTCTTCCATATGAAGTCTATGATTCACCATCATGGGAGTCTCTACGGGTCTGCACTCTATCATTCCAGTTTCAGCTAATAAGTGTAGAATGTATTTCTTTTGACAAATGAATATCCCTCGTTTTGATCTGAGTACTTCTATCCCAAGGAAGTATTTCAACCTACCTAAGTCTTTCATCTCAAATTCTGTAAACAAGTTATTCTTTAACTTTTGCATTTCTTCTTCATCATCTCCGGTGATGATCATATCGTCAACATATATGATCAAGCATGTTACCCGATTCCTGTGTTGTTTGAGAAACAGGGTATGGTCTGAATTGCTTTGTTTGAAACCATATTTCTTCATGGCTAATGTGAATCTCCCAAACCACGCTCGAGGAGACTGTTTGAGTCCATACAGGGATCTTTTAAGACGACATACTTCCCCGCCTTTAAATTCGTCTTTGAACCCAGGAGGAGCTTCCATATAGACTTCTTCTTTTAACTCCCCATGTAGGAAAGCATTCTTTACATCAAACTGGTGGAGAGGCCACCCTTTATTTGCGGCAACAGAGAAAAGTACCCTTATAGTATCAAATTTAGCAACAGGGGAAAACGTTTCAGAGTAGTCGATCCCATATGTCTGGGTGTACCCCTTTGCTACCAATCGGGCTTTATACCTTTCGATTGATCCATCAGGTTTATGTTTGATAGTAAACAACCATCGACATCTTACGGTTTTCTTTCCTGTCGGGAGAGGGCATCTTTCCCACGTGTCATTCTTTGTCAGTGCACCCATCTCGTATTTCATGGCCTCTTTCCATTGTTTTGATCCCATTGCTTGTTCCACAGTGTTTGGAATGTCTTCCATGTATAAGGCAGTACTAAAGGCTCTTGCTTCTTGTGATAGGTTCTCGGTAGCTATGTTTGCCATAGGATACCTTCCCCCTTTAGTTTGCTTTTGAGGAATGTATCGCTTTGGCGGGACTCCTCTATTTGCTCTTGGTGCAAGCACGTATGTTCCCTCCATCTCATCTGGATTTGATGGATTCCCACTTTCTTCATTCCTAAATATAGATGATGGGTAGATTTGCATCCAACTCAGTGTGTCTAGATCTTCCTTCTCCCCCTGACCACTGTGTTGGGAGTTGTAAAAGTACCCTGTTTCTAGAAAGTTACAATCCATGGTTGTGTGCATGTGTTTTGTGTTAGGATTGTATCACCTATACCCCTTTTTGTTTACTCCATATCCCACAAACACGCATCTTTCGGCACACGGGTCAAGTTTGTTTCTGTGAGTTTTAGGTATATGAACAAAAACTGTACAACCAAATATTCGTGGTTGTAGGGTTAATGTAGGTGGGACATTGGTGAATTCAGAGAGGACTTGTAATGGGGTTTTTAGTTTGAGGATTTTGGTTGGGAGGCGGTTTATAAGGTAGGTAGCAGTGGCAAGGGCTTCGGGCCAGAAAGTTCGAGGAACTTGAGATTCAATTAAGAGTGCCCGGATAATCTCCAAAAGAATCCGTTTTTTTTGTTCGACCACTCCATTTTGTTCTAGAGAGTGAGGGCACGTGGTTTGATGAATTATTCATTTGGTTTCAAGGAATTGTTTCATATTCGAGTTCACAAATTCCCCTCCATTATCGGAGCGAAGGATTTGAATGGGTTTTTGAAATTGGTTTTGAATCATGGATAAAAATTAGTGAATTTTTCAAATACTTTAGATTTTTGTTTTAAGAAATAAATCCATGTCATTCGAGTGCAATCATCCACGAATAGAAGAAAAAACCAAAAATGTTGCCCACCCGTGATGGGAGCAGCCCACACATCTGAGTGAATTAGTGAGAATGGCGTATCAACTCTAGTATTGTTTGGTTTAAACGTTTGTCTATGACTTTTAGCAAAGACACATGTATCACAATTCAAAACTGTTTTTGAAGGAAATAATTTATGAAATAAAATATTCAAATAACCCGTAGATGGGTGTCCCAATCTCCTATGCCACAACCATGCTTCTCTATCGTTAGTCCCATGAGCTAACATTATTGTTCCTTGATGAGTCACCCCGTCCACATAATATAACCCGTGTTTTTCAGTGCCACGCCCAATGATCGCTCCTGTCCTGATATCCTGTATGAGACAAAAAGTAGGATGCATTAATATGGTGTAGCTAAGCTCCTTTGTCACATGGCTAATACATAGGAGTTTATATGACAACGAGGGAACATAAAGACAATTTGAAAGTTTCAAATTTGGTGAAATTTCTATAGTTCCCCCGGTTTTTACATCCATAGTACCCCCATTGGCGGTTTGAATCTTTGTTTTTCTTGGTTTAGTCGTTGTTATGAAATCCGACACTTCATACGTCATGGTGTCGGTGGCACCACAGTCAAAAATCCATGATGTATCTAATTTTTCATATGAAATTTTGGCCATATTTGCAATTCATAACCTTGCAGGGGGTATTATGTAATTTTGAGAATTTTTATGACATTTATTAACTTCACCAGGGACTAAATCATAATCTTTGGGCCATATTTCCAAATTCTCACGACAGTTGTAGTGTTTTGGATTTTTGTGTTGTGACATATATCAATTTCATCACGGTCCATTCTTGTAAAATTATATTTAATAAAGTTAGGGTTTAGAAGTGGGGTTGAGGTCAGGTCCTCCCCCACGTTACCTCTCGTCGTTCCATCATCTTCTTCATGGTTGGCACGACCGATCGGCAATCCTCCATTGTAGGGAGATGTATAGCCATCGCCATCGTTGCTGGGGGCCTGATTGTTACCCACAGCGGCAATGGCTTTACCCTTTTCTCCTCTGGTTCCTTTGGCGGTTTTGTGGCCGTCATTCCACCATTCGGGATAGCAAACGATCTTAAAGCATTGTTCTTTAGTGTGACGGGTCATACCGCAATGGGTGCACTTGAGGTGCGTTTTATCCTCTTTGTTGCTGGTGGTGCTCGTTCGTTTCACGGACGTTGAGTCTCCTCTTCGACTTCTATTTGAGACGAATCCAGCCCCAACCTCGTCAGATTTTTCTGGTTCGGTGACAACTAAACATGCAGCCACACCCTGTTGTGTTTCATCACTTGAAACCGTTCCTAATATGTTTTGGTGAGCAGCTTCTTTACGAACGGTGGCATATGCTCCCTCCGCAGTTGGGAGGGGATCCCACCGGAGTATTTCTCGCTTGATTGGATCATATTTCCGATTCAAGGCATTTAAAAACCGGAACAATTTTTGTTCAGATCTAATTCGGTTGTAAGTTTTTATATCCTCTGGACATTTCATGGGATTGGGATCAATTCGATCAATTTCACCCCATATCCCTTGAAGCATGATCCAAAAATTTTCAAGAGGGACATCATTCTGCTTTATTTCATTAGCTTTCACATGTAAATTAAATGTTTGCAATTTATCCTTACCACTGCTGTATGTGACCGCTAGGGCATCCCATAGTGTCTTTGCTGTGGGGTACTCGGTCAGGTTACTAGCGAGCACCAGTTTGATGTTCTGTATGAGCCATGAAAAAACCACCAAGTCTTCTTGCTCCCATTGTTCATAATTTTGCTATGTGGGCTTTGGTGGGTTGGTGTTTAAATGGTTCAACAAGGCTTTGGATTTGCCTCCTATGGCAACCCGAATCATGCGGGTCCATAAGGCATAGTTTTGGTTGTTGAGTTTTAGGCTAATCTTCAAAACTGTCAGACATACTGGGTTTTGATGTTTGGGGTTGGCTTTTAAGGCTATTGATGAGGTTTCTAAGTTGTAAACTCAGGTTAGAGTTATCTGTGTCGGACATTTTGAGGCTGAAGACGAATGATGTTGCTGTAGTAATCGGTACACGATGAGCAGGATGACCCTAGAATCATAAACTCTGCTCTGATACCATGTTAATTAGTATGGAATCAAAGATGGCTGAAAAATATTTTCTATTTACTTGATGGAAAAAACACAGGAGCACTATTACAATTTATAGTCTACCTAGACTATTGTTACAAGGAAAGGTAATAAAGATGACAACTGTGATTGAGGGTAAATGCTTCTTAAAAGGGAAATGATGAGCTGCTTCCTGACCCCTTTGATTTCTCCGAATCATCTTTTTGACTTTCTTATTTTAACACTCATCGTGTTTGTCAATTCATAAATGGATGACCCATCGCAACGCGCGGACGGGTCACCTGCTTGTTATTGACTAAAAATGGATTATCACATGTAACATAATGGGCCAGGTTGTGCTTGATTATAATACACTTCAATAACCAGATGATTTTTTTTTCAAAGAAAATCGGTAAGCACTAAGCAAATGAACGATGGACTAATAGAGTTTTAAAAAATTAATTGGACCAAGATGCTTATATTTGTATGTATTTAATGAATTCATTGCTTTACAGGTTGTATCATTGTTGTATTTGTGTGCAACATAAAGCACAAAGAGTTTCTTAGTGGTTATACTATATGTATGGAGTGTTCTTTTTTGATTCATCTACTTTTTTTAAAAAAAATTGTCAATTTTCACACTCATAAATCTTCAACTTTTATATTTCATCTGCTTTTATATACCTTGACTATTGTTTGTTTATAATTTGTTTCATATGTATTAGGTTAATGGATTCTTTGGTGCATGTATGTTTGTAAACAATTTTTTTTATCAGGTGTGTGGTACTCATTGACATTCAATTAAAATCTGTCAATCATGTTCATTTTTTTTATTTAAAATTAATGTAATGGGATTATTGGTTTTTTTATATTTTATGACGATGAATATGACTTCAACATGAACTATGATCACGATGATGGTATGCAATCATTCCGTTATATTCAAATCTGGGTTCTTTGATTGTCCGCTAATTTCTTTATCTTTTTTACTTTTTATGCAGATGAGGGTTATTAGTTTATTACTACAAGCTGCTTGTTCATCAAGTCACACTCAATAACTATCCACCCATGCATGTACATATTTTGAGCTGCATATGAAATACTAAAATTTCATAAAAATAAATCTAACTTTTTAGTTTATTGAGATTGAATAAGTTGTTTACTAACCCCTTAGGTACTACTGCAGAAAGATACTGTGTGTGTACAAAGTGCAAATCATCATCTTCACAAACCCTAGAATTAACCATTCAGCTTTCCAAGTACCAGTTATACTGCAGTAATAAATAATCAAGCAGATGAATTCTAAGCTCAAAATTATTTTCCCCTAAGCAAAAACCGGAATTTGCCTCTCCAATCTTGTTAGCGCACCGGTATTGTTCGTAATTGCTCCCAGCGGGTTAGTGATCTCTCCGGGGGGTTTTGTTAGGGTTGCACCCATCCTCACCGTTGATCGTATCCTCCGTTACGGGGTTCGAGGTGGACGATACAAGCTGTTTCTAACGAGAACTTGGGACTCACTTTCGGGTTGTCATGGCCGGTAAGCGATTGAAGGACGAGGGGCTGACGTCGTTTCCCGTTTCGAATCTCCCATCTGATATCTCAGTGAAAGGATTGTGGAAGGAGTTTCAAAGGTTCGGAGAGTTGGCTGATGTTTATCTACCTGCTCGAGTTGACAAATCTGGCAGTCCATTCGGTTTTGTGAAGTTCCGAAATGTTAGGAATGCGGCGACATTGAAGATAGAATGAGGAACATTAGGATGGGTTTTTTGAAGATTGGTGTTAATCTGCAAAGATTTGATCGACGGGGAGCACCGGTCAACAGACTTTCCAAAGGGCAGAAATCGAATTATGTTGGTAATGGGAATAGAGTTCAAAGGGGTGGAGTTGTGGGGCAGGAGGGACGTTTGGTAGGGGAGGATCGTCGTACGCTGCAGTAGGTGGGAAGGAGGACGTATCGGAAAAGGAGGTCATTATTCCCATCGATCTTACTCAATATTCGGCCCTGGATTGTTGGGGAGGTCGGGCTCTTTTGGGTAAGGCTGCTAATCTCAGAAGGTTGAATGATGTCTATGAACTGTTGACGGGGCTTCCGATGGGTGGTTGGTCAGTGAAGTATCTCGGTGGCCTGTATCTTATGATTACTTTCTCAAACGAAGAGGATGCTCAGGACTTTCTAGGGGTGGAGAAACTATGGCAACCCTGGTTTTCTAAACTTGCTATATAGAGAGGGCAATCCTTTGTGTATGAAAGGGTTGTCTGGGTTAACATTTCCGGGGTTCCGCCGGAGCTATGGGAAGCATCCGTGTTTGACAAGATTGCCGGTTCTGTGGGGACGATTATCCATCCGTCAGAGGCGTGCATTTCGAATAACGATCTCTCTGGTGCCATTGTTGGCATTATAGTGTCAAATCCTAAATTGATTAGCATAAATCGAACTGTGTCTTGGAGAGGAAAGAAATTTATTTGCGCGGTTAATGAAGTCCATGAGGAATGGCGGCCGGAGTTCTTGGATGATAGTCGGAAGAATGAGTCGATGAAGTCGCCGATGGGTGAGCCGTCACCGGTGTCTGGGGAAATGAAAGGGCATCAAGAAGACGATGAGACTCCCTTGCATGATGATGGCACGGGGCTCGAGGAGGGGGAAATTTCCAGATCTTTGGGATGGGACCCATCATGAGGGATGTCGGGAGGAGGCTGATTTAGTGGTGCAAAATGAACATGACGATGGGGCCACATTGGTGGCTGAACAAGTGGGGCAGACAAAAGTGTGTTACGGATCCATGTCCTTAGGCCTAAGAAAAGATAAAAGATCCAGGCCCAAGTCCCTTAGTCCAACCCAGTTATGTGGATCTGTGGAGTCTGGAATGTCACATACCCCAAACGAATTTGGAGGTTTTCGCAACCTTATTTGGAGGCCGCTTAAAACTCGTACTCAGGTGAACGAATATCGAAGGCAATAAGGGGACCTGGTCGCCGGAGGGGGAATGGAGGATTCTCAAGTGCCTGAGACGCAACCGATCAACAAGGAGGTTGAAAATACGATCAAGGTGGGTGCTTGTGTCGGGGTCTCGTTGTCTGATTTTGTTCAACAGGTTGTGGATGAGGTAGGCTTGGGGGCGGATGTCCAGCAGGTGTAATGGATTGTGTATCATGCAATTCTTGGGGAATACGTGACGGTAAGAAGGTCGCGTGGTTGAATAGAATCAAGATTGAGAACAAAATCAACATCATGTGCTTGCAAGAAACCAAGTGTATCAATTTGGGGGACATACCAATTCGTCAGTGATGCAATTCTGGAATTAGTGAGTTTTCGATATCACGTTCGAATTGGAGGGCGAGGAACATGACTCTTTTCATTCATGCCGATTCAATCAGGGGAGTCTGTTCCATTTTTTTGTTCTTTTATTTTTCAGTCTTTATTTATTTTTTTTCTCTGTTTTTTTCTTTTATTTGTTTGAGTCGTTGTTTCTCGGTTCACATTAGGGACAATGTGAGTTTCAAGTGTGGGGATGGGGAGACTACGTGTCGTGTCTCGTTAGTTGAGTCAGTTTTAGTGTGTTTGTTTAAAGTGTGAGTTTTGTTTTGAATAAAAGAAATTCAAAAATCCAAAAATAGTTTGTGATTGACGTGTGTTGCTTGGATATCACTGTTGAATCTGTTTTGCAGGTATGGATGCCTCTGCTAGTGGTTCGAGGAAGAAGCAGAAAACGACCAAGATTATTCATCACAGATCGAGGATCCCGTATTTGGCAGACGAGGTTTTACCAGACTACGAGGTGGAGCTGCCTCCGGTTGAGGAGCGCCGAATTGAGGATCACACTCTGCTGCAGTTTCAGGGTACCTATGAGGGTGAGAGATGTGAGACATTCGTGCGCCTAGACTTGCTCTAGCATAGGACATTCGATTGGGATCTTCTGGATAGGATGGGAGCGAGGGCTAGACTGGAGCAGCTGTTAGATGAGCGATGGAGACGGGTTTTAGCTTGTGATGGACCCCAGTACCCGGAGCTGACCGTGGAGTTCCATTCGACATGGAAATATGATATTAAGGAGTTTGACTCTCCGGTCTGTGTTTCATTTGCTTTAGGTAGGAGGTTGTTTGAGATGAGCGTGCATCAGTTTGCTGTAGCTTTAGGTTTTTATACACAGGAGGAGGTGGCTACATCTGAGTTTAGGAGGAGTTTGAGAGGGACGGCCAAGAAGGCCAAGGAGTTGTATGTTGTTGATGGTCACTTGAGAGCTTTCTGGGAGACGATTTCTGATACACCGTACACGGTCGGGTTGGTTGCTTCTGCGATTAGGGATCCGTTTCTGCGGTATGTTCATAGGATTTTGGCATGTTCACTGATCGGTAGACGGGCTGGGGCTGAGAAGATTAACATGTTGGATATGTTTTGTTTGAGGTCGTTGGTGGAGAGACACCCGACCAACCTCGCTATGGTTTTCATTCAGTCAGTTGCCCGGCCCCGTAAGGGTGGGCCGGAGGCGAGGTTGGATTTGGGCCCGTACATTGGTAGGTTGGCTGATCGTTTGGGAGTTTTAGAGAGGTATAGGCCTTCGCATTTGACTGCTGGACCACCGACATTGCCTTATAGTTTACTGGATATGCGGAAGGCTGGTTTTTGTCCGTTTGATGATCCCCCGAGATGGGTTGAGGTTGGAGCTCCTGCGAGGAGGAGGATTCCGCAGAGGGCTGAGAGGCCTCCGGTTGATAGGCCTGTTAGGGTGCCGAGAGCTGAGCCGTTGACATTAGAGGCGGTTAGAGATGAGATGATCATGAGGATGGATTTGCTAGATAGGGCCATTAGGAGTTTGTTTATTGCCCAGGGATTTGAGGTGCCAGAGTTCTTCCGTGAGCATGAGGCTGGTGATGACGAGCCTGATGCTTTCGATAATGATTCTGAGGAGTAGGGAGTTGGATGCAGTATTGTGACAGCAGCAGCCTTTTGATCGGTTATTTAGCATCCTTGTACTTTTTCTTTATTTTTGTTTTTATTATCATGGTTTGTACTAATATTATGATATTCTGATACTTGGGAATTTGTACGGGGTTAACCGGTTGGGTGGTTTGTTTGATATATATATGCTGCTGTGATTTTGGTTTGCTTGGTTGTTAGAATATGGGTTGTTAGTCGCCGCTTTCGTCCGTGACGATTTTTGATGCAATTCTGGAATTAGTGAGTTTTCGATATCACGTTCGAATTGGAGGGCGAGGAACATGACTCTTTTCATTAAAAACTTGATGTGCAAAAATCGATCTATAAAAAATAACTAATTTATCCTACACCTAGACACACTAAATTAAAACCCAATTAACCTAAAACTAGACCGACTCGACAGGCAAGTGAACCTATCGGATGTAGAATAGCTATCGGCAGACCGGGGTCGAACCCTAGAGACACTAAAAAGAAAAAATTAACTAAGAAAAATAAATTACTGATTAATTGATGAAAATTGGTTTTTGATTTGAAGAAGCAATTAACTAATTAAATTAACTAAAATTAACTAAACTAAAATTAATTAAATTATTGAGACTCACTAAAAACGGGAAACTGCTAAAAATGAAAATTACTAAAAATGGAAATTACTAAAAATGGAAAGCAAACCACAAACTCAAACCCTAGAGACGAAAACCAGATATTGTGACAACTGCAACTTCCCAAGTTAACTCCGTTAACTTTTTCCGTTAGTCCCGTTAGTTCCGTTAGCGTACCCGAGACCCGTTATTTGAATGATTTCATATTTATTTATGTTTACTTGTTAAATGACTTTAGTAACTTGTTTCGTGAACTCATATCGTGACTTTATGTGTTAATTATGAAAATTTGCATTTTTATGCGAAACCGGGCCTTGTGTGTAAAATTGAATTTTTATGTGTAAATGCGAAATTTATGTAACCCGACAAAATCTTATATGTTAAATAAATTAAAAACACTTAGAGACATTTTTAGAATGTTAATTTAAAAGTTTTTAGTAAAAACCCATGTAAAATGAGTTTTATGCTTAATGTGTTCAAAATGGAACTTGAGGGACTTGATGTGTAACTTTCAATTAAAAGAAAATCTGCATTTCTTCCTCCATCCCCCTCATTTCTCACGATTCTCTTCCCCATCCCTCCCTCTTGTTCACGGCTTCCACACATACTACACACACACTCGAAATTCCTTTGAATCTTGCATCAAGAAGGTGAAATTCCAAGGATTTAAGCTTCTACAAGGCATAAGGAAGCTCCATTTTCTTCCCCACTCCTCCTATTCGCGATTTCTTCTTCCAACTTGTAAGCCCTAACTTGTGAAATCCGAAATTTGTTAGTTGCTGTCACACCCCGGTCAACGGTATCGGGTGTGAACGAGAATGGAATCATAGTCGAGGATACATAGAACAACATCTAATATATTTAAAACTTCATAAAACATTACGTCATTGTATTGCAGCGGAAAGTGATAGTGGACAATGATAATGTCTTACATTTGAAAATAAGTCTTAAATTAATAATAAAAACATTTAACAGTTTATTAGGATAGTCGGGACTATGACTCCAAAAGCAGGTCCGATAGCATAAGTAAGCCCTATTTGCATGTCTTCACGAAGTTGCATCAATTACCTAAGAAATCATGAATTTAAAACGGGTCAACATAAAGTTGGTGAGGTTCACAGGTTTGTGATTTATCAGTTAAACAGTTGTAAAACAGTTTTCAGTATACTTAAATATTATGAAGGTTTATCGTTGTGGATGTATGAGCTCACCTGAACCTTGATTTCAAATACTAACGGTTTACCCACCCAGCATCTCTTGCCCAGAGATGTTATACAGAGCAAAATAACTGACGTGTACCCCCAGACAATCCGGAGTCAGAACTGGAGCTACCAGTTAGGGTAGGGTTGTCAACCCAAATAGATCTATTCACTAGCTATCGTTTCGTACAGAACTAATTGAAATCAATTAATGGTGGGATTACGGTTGTACAATCGTTTATAACGATAATGTACCAAGTTGGGCAATCAGTAAGAGAACAAGTAGTCATACGGCTAACAGATATACCATAATATTAAGTAAAAAACATTTAACAATTTTCATGATTTCTCCCCCAAAGTATAAAACAGTTAAAAGGAAAAGGGGCCGTGAAACTCACTGAATCAGCAGGTATGTAGAAATTTAGCAGGATAAGAACGGTAGCACGTAACGTCCTAAATCATTAAATAAACATATGCATAAGGTCTATGATCATTTGAGTAACATAAGTCACCCAAGCGATACCGGTCAAGTCTTGACGTTTTAAATCCGTTTGTATCTTTGAAAACCCGTTAACTTGTACTTATTAAATAAATACATTTGGTGATGATTTATATTTATGTTAAATAAATATAACCTAAGAATAATCATTTTTAACAAGTCAACCAAGTCTTGAATATTGAGTTTAAAATAATAATGTTTACTATTATTTTCATAAGTTTGTATAATTATTTTTAGTTAAATAATTACGTGTTTGATTTGTTAATCTTGCAAGTTATAATTATATTTAAATAATTATGATTAACAACATTTTGGTGAATGAAACATAGTTTATATCTTTTGTAAATAATTATTTGTCAAGAATAATTATTAAATGCTCGATTTATTTTCAAAACATAAATCGTTTGAAAGATATATTCTGAGTTATAACATTTAATCATTTATCTTTCGAAATCGTTTAAATATTTCTTTGGCATGAAATGTTTATTTCTTCCTTAAACATTTTCGAAACATTGTAACGACGCTTGGATTTATATAACGTTGTCTTTATAAAAACTTGATTTTATTTAAAATCTCTAACGGACGTAATTCCATTTTTGGTTACTTTGATTTCATCAAAGTAACATTAAAATCCATATAAGTATTTAAAGTCAATGACTTGTCCTTTGATTTATTTTTATAAAAATCCTTTTATAAAATATTTCTTTTCACATGTGACTTTTTCTAGAAAAATTGTCTGTTTATATAAAAATCTTAGAAATGTTAAAACTTGTAATAAATCCAAGTATTTATGTCAAATTAATCATTTGACATAAATATTATTCTCACCATTTTTAGTAACAAAATCTATAAAAATTCCTTTTGTCATGTACTCTTTTTATAACACATTAAATATGTCATTTTTTCCCAAATAAGTAACATTCTCTTTGTTCCATTCCATATGTTTTAGCCATTTATGTCATGAGTTACATATGTAACTTTGTTTAAATCATTACATCTTGTTTAGGAGATTCATTTGATTAACATATATGATTTGTATTTAAATCAACTAACACTTTGTGTTAGGACTTTATTAAATAAACAAACTATCAACTAACATTTTCATGTTAGGACATAAAATAAATAAACAATCAACTAACATTTTCATGTTAGGACATAAAATAAATAAACAATCAACTAACACATTGGTGTTAGGACTTTAAATAATAAACATGTATAGCTTGTTAGTTAACATTTATGATTTAATTTATATGAAGAGGCTTGGAGGTTTGTTTGAAATCAACTAACTTATGAAACCAAGGTTTCATATATACAAGAATTATGGTGCACACCATATTACTTTCCTTGGATTTCATAGGTATGTTTCACCACACTTGTTGGTTATCTTTAAGCATTTAAAATGCACCATCAAAGTGTTTGATCTTGGAAGAAAGGAGATTAAGAAGTGAGTTTTTGTTAGTTGATCAACCAAACACAAGCATTCTAGTTACTTAGTGGATTATTGTCAAGACTTGAGGGGTTTAAAGGGTGGAAATATGTAGGAGAAATGAGTTAGAAAACTCACAAACGAAGAAGAGGAAAATCGGTGGAGGTGGCGGTGGTTGACGGTGGTCCAGCACGACGGAGCTGCGGCGGCAGGGGCTGCTGGCGGTGGCAGGGGACGGCGGCGGACGGTAGGGCTGTGGAGGGTGGTCGGCCGAACGTGGGGAGGGAGGGAGAGAGTGAGGGTCTTGGTTGTTTTGTGGTGTTGGGTGCAAGGAGACCAAGAGGAGCTTGTCCCCTCTTTTATAATCAAGATTAGCATCATTAACAATTGGTTAATGATGTGTTGTCACACTCTCAAGCCCCCCAACTATTCTCATGAGTAGGTTACTAGTTTTTATAAATTTTATAAAAGATTAGAAGCTTTTATAAAATATGGATGGATTAGGAGTTTATATAAATAATAACTTATTAAAATAAAACCCAAGTTCATTTTATCACATAAGATGGTGGTTTTTTTATTTTTATAAAAGTTGAGGGTCCAAGTTTTATAAAAATATTAGTGGGTTCAAAGTTTATAAAATTAGTGGGTTTAAACAAATTTATTAATTTGTTTACAATTAGGCCGAAGCCCAATCGAAAGGGAAAAGGGGTTATGGGCCGAAGCCCATTACGGGTTTAAATGGTGGGACAGGCCGAAGCCCGTTAATATTTGGAGATGGGCCGAGGGTAGGCGGGCCGGGTTTCCGGTTGTGCCGCGAGAGAGAAAGAAAAGGGATTTGGGCCGGGTTCAGCCCAATGTGTTTCGGGCCGCGGGTCGGGTATCCGGGTTGGGAGATTTACTCGATGCGTCGAGGTGAACTTCCAGGTAAATTTTCGGGTTGATCCGGACATTTTGGGCTTATTGGGCTTACCGAGCCCAATAGGTTTATCGGTTTTATTTGTTTGGCTAAGTCTTGACAACGTAACGTTTCTTATTACATTTTAAGTTCATGAAATGTGTTTAACAGTTTGATAAAATATAAAATATCAAATTTTATATTTAATTTCTTATTATTAAAATTTCATTAATAATAATATGAAACGTTCATATTTCACAGTTATTTTGCGCGATATTTAAATCAGTTAATCATTTAATTAACACAGTTAATCATGCGGTTTTAAAACAGTAAATCACATAATTATCACGTAATGAAAGTCAATAAAAGTCAACGGAGAGAGAGTTTGACCTGATTTTTGGACCGGGTGTCACAGTTGCATGTGTGTTCTTGAGTGTTTATGTTCTAAATGGAGTGTTATGATACCCATGAACCATGATTTAGGTTAAGTTATGTTAACTTATGATTTGGGACAGATTTTAGAATGCTTTTAGATCTGGAAATTAGCCTTAAAAATCAGCTATGAATGTTTTTATATGCATGTTGGGTTTTGGGTTATGAGATTTGGGTGTAATGTGCTTAATTGCTAGCTACATGTTGACATTTTGCTATGCTTTTGGTATGATCTTGTTCACTACAGAAATTACATGTTATTATGGTTATAATTTTGTTAGTAGGTGTTTAATTGATCAAATGTTAGCATAGAATTGAAATCCTAGACTTTTGTAAACTTGAAAATTCTAACAGCTTTGACCAGAATTTTGGGTCAACTTGCAGCAGTCGTAACTTGCTCAATTTTTATCGAAATCTGCTGATTCCTTTTCCCTATTAAAGTATTATGTCTTAGCTTCACAACGGCTACTCGCACAATTTCTAAAACCTTCGTTTGGTCACTCAAAACACTGCTGCAAGTTGGGTACTCAAAGCTGTCCAGTTTAGTGAAAAGTATACTTTTCAATTTGGTTGAGCATGCTAATCTTGTTTTATTGACGAGTTTATTAATTGTAAATGATTTTTATATGTTAAAAGTAAGATCTAGAAAAGTTGGTTCATAAATTCCAAGTTTTGAGTGAGTTATGAAAGTTTTCATTTCACTTTGACTAGTTTACTAAATGCTGAAAATACTAACTTTCGACGTGCATAACTTTATCAATTCTTAACCTTTTTACTTGATTCTTTTTGCAAAAAGTTCTATTTGATATGTAGTATATGCCTGTAAAATTTAAAGAGTTAATTCCAAGTATTGTGGATTTTAGCTATGTCACTAGATAGGTGCTTGAGGTTTGACTTTTCTGGGTCAGCCTTGACTTAAGTTGCAATTTCATGATTTTCTCCCAAGTTGGGACTTCTATGTGAATTGTATGACTTGTATGAATGCATGAAACATGTTTAGGTGCTTATGTGTTATCATTAGTCTTAGTGACAATTTCTAATCCGGTTAGGCCATATTTACCAAATTAGGTCGATCTTGACCAACCTGTAGAACCAAGTGCCGTGTACCAGTGCACCTTAAGGTGAGTTTCACTTACTATTATAGTTGCATCCGGTAAAGGATGTCAACAACACGGTAAAGGTATTTCTTTACTTAAGTAGTTATCCACCATATATCACATGTTTCACTGAATTGCTTTTAATATCAAAAGTCCTTACTTTATCGGGCCATTAATATAGAATAGCGAGGTAATGTTGAGTAGATCTACTGGGGATTGACACCCCCGCTCAGCGGTGCACAGGATGCACCCTCCCGACTGGCGGTCGGACTGAGAACAATATTAGCCTAGGACTACCGTGATCGGGAAAGACACGGGGAAGGCAAACTACATAGGTTATACAAGTGATACATTGTCATCTTTGGTTTCGAACGTTCAGGTGAGCATAAGCATAGGCTAGCTACCTAATGATACGGATAATACTTGCATTACTAGGTTATGAATTATTTCCTTACTATTCGTATGCATTTTGGTCTACATGGTGTTGTATAGACTGTTTTAGTGAACTCACCAGCCTTTTAGCTGACACTTGATTGTTGATCACTTTTCAGGTCGTTAGGTGGATTCATGGATGGCACGGATGGCGGTAGTACAATACTATGCAACTTTTGGGGAAAATGTCTTTCAAACATTTCAACATGTTATTTTGTCTAAACTAAACTTGTAACCTATTGTTCTGCTTCCGCTGAACCATTGTAACTAAACATTATTTCGTTTTGTAAAACGTGCTTTAACTTTTATCAATTTACTGTTATGGCTTGGTTGTAACTGAAGTCTGGGATCCTGGTCTGGTTCACACCCCACAAGGTCATACTCCATTAGTGGAAATCGGGGGTGTGACAGATTGGTATCAGAGCCATTGGTTACAGCGAACCAGAACATTTTAAAAGTAAAAAAATTTATGAACTGTAACTGTTTTTGAATAGATTTTGTTACAACCCATTCCCCAAGAGTACTGCCCTGCGTGCCGAAGATGATCCACATTTAAGAATTCCTGTCTTGTGTCAGTATAGGAATTGGATTTTGGGTAGGAATTTTTCTTTCCTGAGGCTTAGAAGTTTCTGAGTTAGAAAATTTTTTCTAAGTATAAAAGCTTAGCGTACTTGTTACACTCCTTCTTAGCGAACTTCACATTGCTCTTAGCGGACTAGAGATGTGCTTAGCGGACTTGATGTTAGCGTACTTGGTCCCTGTGCTTAGCGGACTTGATGTTGTTCTTAGCGAACTTGATTCCTTCTTAGCGGACTTCTGTTAGCGAACTTGAACCTTTGTTCTTAGCGAACTTCTAGCTAGCGGACTTGATTATAATTCCTAGCGAACTTGTTAGCCTTAACGAACTTGATGATGCCTTTAGCGAACTTGTTGGCTTCTTAGCGGACTTGTTGAAGCCTTAGCGAACTTCATCCTTTCTTAGCGAACTTGATGAGGTGTTTAGCGAAGTTGTTATATTCTTAGCGGACTTGTTATAAGCTTAGCGGACTTGTTATGTGCTTAGCGAACTTCAGGCTGTTCTTAGCGAACTTGTTTGACTGCTACATTGTTACTTCTAATTTGTGATTCAAATATAACTTGTACTACGTGATTACGTGTTCCTAACATTGTTACTACCTTGTTACAACTTAGAATGTAATGTTCGTATAAGTGAATGTTTTATGTTACTTGTGCCCGTGTGAGACATCCCTTAGTATTTTATGACTTCCTAGTATTGGGTATACTAACCTTCGGAAGGTTTGCATTGATTGTTAGAAATCATGCCTCCTCGGAGAAATAACGAACACAACCCGGGAAACTTCATTGCCGCTCAAGTTCAGGATATGATCAACCAAGGAGTTGCTGCAGCCTTGGCAACCACTCAGCTCCAGTTCCAAGGACAAAATCATCATCAGTGCACCTTCAAAACATTCATGGATTGTAAGCCCCTGGTGTTTAAGGGTGATGAAGGTGCTGTGGGCCTACTAAGATGGCTCGAAAAGTCGGAGAAGGTATTTGTTATGTGTAACTGCCCGGTGGGGGATCGGGTGAAATATGCTACGGGTACGCTTGAGGATTCTGCTTTGACTTGGTGGAATGCTCAGATTCAAATGTTGGGAATTGATGCTGCCAATGCCATGACATGGAAATAATTTAAGGATGCTATCATGGAGGAGTACTGTCCTCGTGATCAAGTAAAGAGACTAGAGGGTGAATTTATGAATTTAAGGATGGTTGGCTTGGAAATAGAGGATTATACGGCCCGCTACCATGAGT
>JBCNJP010000003.1:75217525-75246584 GCA_039602395.1 Deinandra increscens subsp. villosa
TCAATAATAATCTCTGTAATTTATGGGAGGTGTCATAAAGACAATATGCAGTTTTTTATCCAGCTGGTCTTTGACGTAAAACAGCTGTTGTGCTTGTGACGCGAAAATGAACGAGTCCTCCTTGTGACCTAGTCTTTTAAGGTTGATTGAAGTGTAACCAAGACTATCTTTTTTGACCCCCTGTGTATTCTCAACCTAGTCGCACATAGATAGAGGGATGCTTTTAATATGGTATTCTAGTAGCCGTATCTCTTTTAAAACCCCATAGTAAGGTTTTTGTCCATAGGTTAATACCTCGTTAGAGATGTGCATGTCATTTACCTCTACACCAACCCTGCTGATCTGGTAAACCTTACCGTCTCGAGATTTTGTACGAAATGAATAGCCATTGATGTCATATACTTCATATTTCCTCACATTTCTGTGCGGACCATGTAAAATCCACCTAACGGTCTCTGATATAGTTTCTGGGGACTCCGCCATCTCCTTTTCAACCTGAAATTCATAGTAGGTTCATCAGGAGAGTTCATTAGGAATAGGAAGGTTATAGTTCTTCCAAAAATAAAATAAAGTTGTTCCTGACAACTCAGGTCAGTTGTTCCGGAAAGTTACAGTTCATCCGGAATTAAAACTATAAGAAAATAGTTTCAGTTCACCAGGAAGGTTATAGTTCATCCGGATAGAAAATAGAGTTGTTCCGAACAACTCGGGTCAGTTGTTCCGGAAAGTTACAGTTCATCCGGAATTAAAACTATAAGAAAATAGTTTCAGTTCACCAGGAAGGTTATAGTTCATCCGGATAGAAAATAGAGTTGTTCCGAACAACTCAGGTCAGTTGTTCCGGAAAGTTACAGTTCATCCGGAATTAAAACTATAAGAAAATAGTTCAGTTCACCAGGAAGGTTATAGTTCATCCGGATAGAAAATAGAGTTGTTGCGTACAACTCGGGTCAATTGTTCAGGAAAGTTACAATTCATCCAGAATTAAAACAATAAGCAAATTTAGCTGACCTTGTTGTGTAACCATTTTCCAAATGTTGTGCTCTGCTTCTTAGTCAGCTCATTTAGTCTACTACCAGGATGTTCCTTTTCCAAAAATTTCATGTGTTCTCTGCAATTACATGAATTGAAGTTATCTATAAAAGTTTATAATTAATTAAACAGATCAAAAAAGGTTAATAATCTAAATTACTTACTCGATATAATGCTCAATTTCAGGCGTATTTAGCAACACAAATAAATGCGCTTTCGATAGGAGCTCTGGAGAGACTTCAACTGATCTACCAGCTGACCCAGGACTTCCATCCGCACTGCTATGCTTTTTAGTTGGAACACCAATAGTTGTGATGTTTTTTTGGTATTCGCTGAGAAACTCAATCGTTTCTTCTATAATGTTCTCCTCAGCAATGCACCCTTCTGGATAAGTTTTGTTTCTCACGTGGCCCTTAATTACCTTCATACACCTTTCAAATGGATACATCCATCGAAAGCGTATTGGGCCACATAATTTTACCTCCCTAGTAAGGTGCACCGTCAAATGAAGCATAACATCAAAAAATGATGGCGGGAAATATTTCTCAAGCAGGCATAGTGTGACACAAAGATCTGCTTGCAATTTATCTAGTTCTTCGACGTTGATCTCTTTGCTGCATATTGATTTGAAAAAAAAAACAGAGCCTGATAATAGCATATCTTGTCGGTTCAGGCATGACTGACCGAATTGCAATTGGCAGAAACTGTTGCATCAGCATATGATAGTCATGTGACTTGAGCCCCACAAGTTTCTTGTCCTTTAGACTAACCAAACTAGAAAAGTTAGAACAATAGCCTTGTGGAACCTTCAAGTTATACAACGTGTCACAAAACTTTTCCTTTTCATCTTTTTGTAACGTGTAACACGCTGCAGGAAGTACTATGTTGTTCTTGTTCTGTTTAGGCTGCAACTCTGGTCTTAACCCCAAAAAGTTCAGATCCTTTCTAGCATTCAGTCCATCCTTTGTCTTTCCGGGAAGGTTGAGCAGAGTTCCAACAAGACTCTCAGCCACATTCTTTTCAATATGCATGAAATCAATGCAATGTTGGACACTATTATGCCTCCAATATCTAAGTCTTCGAAACCATATATTGAATTTCTTCCAATATGGTGGCTTCTCTTTGTTCTTTCTTTTTCTCTTGTCAATCTTCCCCCCTCTTCCGGTTGAGGTCTCTGGGATTTCTGAATCAGTACACCTTAATCCCTTTCCCCATTTGTTCCTGATATGTTGAACTTCGTTGTATATCTGTTCCCCGGTCATAGGAACTGCATCATCTTTCAACTCTTGTTTACCATCGAAGGCCTCTGTTTGCTTTCGGAAGGCATGCGTATATGGTAGATATCTTCTGTGACCAGCATAACACTGCTTGGCTGAGAAAGGAATCCTAATGCATTTAGTTTGTTCCCGACATACCACACAACCATGGAATCCACTGTACGGGCAACCACAAAGTGTACTAAGTGTGGAAACGAGGGTCAGTTGAGACCAATGAGTCCCATTAAGGTGTGTATGTAACCAATAAGTTGTGTTTAGAACCAATGATGGCCCAATAAGGTGTGTATGTAACCAATAAGTTGTGTTTATGACCAATGAGTCCCAATAAGGTGTGTTTAGGGGAAACGAGGGTCAGTTGGGACCAATGAGCCCCAATAAGGTGTGTATGTAACCAATAAGTTGTGTTTAGAACCAATGATGGCCCAATAAGGTGTGTATGTCACCAATAAGTAATGTTTAGGACCAATGAGTCCCAATAAGGTGTGTTTAGGGAAAACGAGGGTCAGTTGGGACCAATGAGTCCCAATAAGGTGTGTATGTAACCAATAAGTTGTGTTTAGGACCAATGATGGCCCAATAAGGTGTGTATGTAACTAATATGTTGTGTTTAGGACCAATGAGTCCCAATAAGGTGTGTATGTAACCAATAAGTTGTGTTTAGGACCAATAATGGCCCAATAAGGTTTGTATGTAACCAATAAGTTGTGTCTAGGATCAATGAGTCCCAATAAGGTGTGTTTAGGGAAAATGAGGGTCAGTTGGGACCAATGAGTCCCAATAAGGTGTGTATATAACCAATAAGCATGTTTAGGACCAATGATGGACCAATAAGGTATGTATGTAACCAATACGTTGTATTTAGGACCAATGAGTCCCAATAAGGTGTGTTTAGGGGAAACGAGGGTCAGTTGGGACCAATGAGTCCCAATAAGGTGTGTATGTAACCAATAAGTTGTGTTTAGGACCAATGATGTGCCCAATAAGGTGTGTATGTAACCAATAAGTTGTGTTTAGGACCAATGAGTCCCAATAAGGTGTGTATGTAACCAATAAGTTGTGTTTAGGACCAATGATGGCCCAATAAGGTTTGTATGTAACCAATAAGTTGTGTCTTAGGACCAATGAGTCCCAATAAGGTGTGTTTAGGGGAAACGAGGGTCAGTTGGGACCAATGAGTCCCAATAAGGTGTGTATGTAACCAATAAGTTGTGTTTAGGACCAATGATGGCCCAATAAGGTTTGTATGTAACCAATAAGTTGTGTCTTAGGACCAATGAGTCCCAATAAGGTGTGTTTAGGGGAAACGAGGGTCAGTTGGGACCAATGAGTCCCAATAAGGTGTGTATGTAACCAATAAGATTGTGTTTAGGACCAATGATGGCCCAATAAGGTTTGTATGTAACCAATAAGTTGTGTCTAGGACCAATGAGTCCCAATAAGGTGTGTTTAGGGGAAACGAGGGTCAGTTGGGACCAATGAGTCCCAATAAGGTGTGTATGTAACCAATAAGTTGTGTTTAGGACCAATGATGGCCCAATAAGGTGTGTATGTAACCAATAAGTTGTGTTTAGGACCAATGAGTCCCAATAAGGTGTGTTTAGGGGAAACGAGGGTCAGTTGGGACCAATGAGTCCCAATAAGGTGTGATTAATTTTCTTTTTTCTCATTATTCAGAAAATTTCACATGTGAACATATATGAAAAATAAGCTATTTCACATGCGAAAGTGTCTTCAATAATATATATATATATATATATATATATGAGAGGATCATTTGAGAACCAATTGATTGAGACCTAATAAGTATATATGAGCCACAAGTTTATTTAAGTATCCATGAATTGTAGTGGTCCCCATGAAATTTGTGTTGAGACTGAACCTATGTGTGTGTTTGTGTGTTGTGTTAGGGTGTTCAGAAACTGGAAAAGCCGAACCAAACCGGTTAACCGAACCAAGATCTTAGTTTGGTTTCAATATGTAACTAATCAGTTCATGGGTTAAGATCAATAATCGTCCAATGGTCCGGGTACGGTAAGGATTATGTTGTCCGTTACGGACCGGTCCGTAAGTACCCTTTTAATATAATATAATTTTCTTTTTTCTCATTATTCAGAAAATTTCACATGTGAACACATATGAAAAATAGCTATTTCACATGCGAAAGTGTCTACAATGAATCTCACCCTATATATATATACACACACACACACATATATATATATATATATACTATAATGTATATATTATAATATACCGATAATGTATATATTACAACACATTGAAAGATATATATATATATATGTGTGTGTGTGTGTGTGTGTGTGTTTGTGTGGTGTGTCTTTAGTACTTGACATCTTTTTTTTCACGTTAGGTATACAAATTCATTAGGATACAATTATCATTAAATTTATTGCTTAATATTCCATTTTACATTTAAAGATCATTTTAAAGTTATGTTTAAAATACTATTATATCTATGTCTGGAATTAATTGAGTTTATATTAAATCCGATAATTAAATGCTGTCACGTCCTTATTTGGTGAGATGCTTTCACCCGGATCAATCATATTAATCCCCAAATTACTTCCCACCATTTTTCAAATTTCCCCAAAATTCATTGATCAGTTCCTATTCCCTCTCACCAAAATTTTATCACCAAAACGATTCATCACTCTCTTCTTCCCTACCACTAAAAATTCCTCTACAGGATTCATCACACTATCATCTTCAGGAGATCACTACCTAATTCCCGTCAGTATTAATTTCACTGTCATCTTCAGGAGATCATTTGTTTCATCTCAATTATTTCATCTAATTAATTATTCCATCGCATTTATTTCATTCTCTATTTATTTCATTTCAGGATTCATCTAGCTCATTTAACAATGGATCATGAAGCAGGTGAAGCATTGAAGGATCTTAATTATAACAGTGAATTCGAATACAATGATGATTCTTCACAAGCGAGTGAAGAAGATGAAATGGATAACAATGATGATCATTATTCACTACAGAGTGAAGAAGATGAAATGGATAACAATGATGCCCACGTCGATAATGATTCCCAACTCGACAATGATGCCCAAGTTACTGAGAAAGAGGAAGCTACAACCTCTGCTCCCCAAGCAAACAAGAGGGGGTTGACGTGGTTGGCAAAGTGGCGTGCCAAATTTGAGAAAAATGGTGGGGGAAAATGGCCACTAACATTTGATGCGCTGGGAAGGATTGGCGGGGAGCATAGACCAAAATTTTCGAGTTTTATGGGAGACATTGCAAGGTCAGAGGTTGGATTGAGGTATCTAAAATGGAGGAAGGTGCCAAAAGAGGACAAGAACAAGATGTGGGCAGGGATTCAGGTTATGAAACATATTAAACATTTTCTCATATTAAGTTTGTTAAGTTATTGAATTCCATATATGTGACTAAAAAAATCTTGTTGTCATATGTTATTTTTACAGCAATTATTCAAAATTGATGACTGTCGAAGGGGTCCTATAATGGTACGGCTTGGTGGGTTGCTAAGGAGTTTTAGAAGAAAGATGTTCGAGAAACACATTCGTCCCAACCTAGCAAAACCCACCGTGCTTGAGAAAGTTCCAAAGATGTATCGCGCTATTGTGAAAAAAGAAGACTGGGACATATTTGTAGCATATACAAAATCTGACGAATTTAAGGTTTTTATTCAATTCAAACTGCATACTTCATTAATTAGGCTAAGTGTTAATTAATGAGATTATAATTATATATCCTACTGTTCTATTGGAAAGGCTGTGTCAAAGAGTGCAAAAGAGGTTCGAGCACAGTATGTTTATGATCATACAATGGGACGGGGAGGATACGTCTATCTGAGAGAAAAACTGGTAATTAACTAAGTGTGTTACACCCAGTCATGGTTAAGAACGTGCAATATATGTTTCAAGTCTGATATATATTATTATTATAATACAAGGTACAAAACAAAGAAATTGCAGCTGATGATTGCCCCTCTCGAGCGTTTATGTGGAGGAAAGGAAGGGTAAATAAAGAGGGGGAATACAAAACGCCTGTGGTGAAGGGCGTAGCAGATGATATAGTAAGTTTAATTGCTATATATATATATATACCTAATTATTCACATGTTAAAAATTAACAGCACCTCACTACATTAACTAAATTAATTACTGCAGGCCGAGAATGAAACAAAAATAAATGCGGGATCCGTGACCGTAGAACCGGGAACGGATGCCCTGACATTGGTCCTTGGCAAGGAAAGGGGCGGATACCTAAAAGGTATTGGGTATGGAGTGACTTCCCATGGATATTGGCAGGGTGCTCCAAAAGGGCGATCGAAAGAACGGATCGAAAAACTTGAGGCGGAACTAAAAAATGAAAAACAAGTGCGTGAGAAAAAGGATCAAGAGGTTGAGCACCTCACTGATATGGTTAAAGCACAGCATGATAAAATTGATAAGCTTACGGTGTTTATGAACCTCATGATTCAAGATAAACAAGTTGATAAAGCGGTAAATTCTGTAAGGGACAAATTATATATATATATACCTATAATTAATTATATTATATACTTTACTTTTTATCAATTAATTATTATAAATCATTAAATCATTTCGTAGGTAAAGTCCGCGGAGGCGCCTCTTACTACAACTGTAAGATCTAAAAACAGTTGTAATCAGCATTCCAATGTAAATACAACGGTAATTAAATATTATTGCTGATATATATGATCAATCTCCCTTGAGCGCATATTTATTAATTAATTAACTAATTGAATTAATTATACGTAGGACATGATCAATTCCACGCACAATACATCGCGGAAACAATCTACTCCATCAAACTCATCTCAAAGGTCGGCCGATAAGGTACGGATTTGAAACAGTTCTGAATTTGAGTTGATCTGGAAGATTCTAGTTCATCTGGATGAACATGCGTCTCTAGTTATAGTTCATCCGGATAGTTAGAGTTCATCCAGATAGTTAAAGTTCCTCAGGATAGGTAAGGTTCATCAGGATAGTAAAAAGTTCATCAGGATAGTTAGAGTTCATCGGGATAGTTAGAGTTGATCCGGAAGTTCCTAGTTCATCAGGATAGTTAGAGTTCATCGGGATAGTTACTGTGACAATTGCAACCTTCCCAAGTTAACTCCGCTAACTTTTTCCGTTAACTCCGTTAACTTTTTCCGTTAGCTCCGTTAGTTCCGTTAGCGAACCCGTGACCCGTTATTTGAATGATTACATGTTTGTTCATGTTATTTGCTAATTAATTTTAGTAACTTGTTTCGTGAACTCATTTCGCGATCTTATGTGTTAGTTGTGAAAATTTGCATTTTTCGTGCAAAACCGGGCTTTGTGTGTAAATTTGAATTTTTATGTGTAAATGATAAATTTATACTTGTAACCCGACTAAATCATTACATGTTAAATGAGTTTAAAAACAATTGGAAACATTTTTGGAATTTTTACTTCACAAGTCTTTTTATTGTTAAAAACCCATTTAATTTGAGTTTTATGCTTTATGTGTCTAAAATGAAAATTGAGGGACCAAATGTGTAATTTCCCTATACAGAAAATACAGCTCAAACACTCCTCCTCCTACCCTCATTCACGTATTTCTTCTTCCTCTCTCCTCTCTCCATCACGGATTACACACACACACACACACTTGAGAAATTCTGTGAAATCATCCATCAAGGAAGCAAGGATTCAAGGGTTTGTGAGCTCCAGCAAGCTTCAAAACAACTAGGAGAAGCTCCAATTCCATCTCATCTTCATCTACTCATCACCGTTCATCTTCTCAACTCGTAAGCCCTAAATTCTCCTAACTCGAAATTTATTGGTTGCATGTGTGTAATCTATGTGATTATGTGCTAATTTGATGTGTATATATGCTCATAAAACATGTTTTATGTTGAGATATGTTAGATGGTGATTTGGGGCAGATTGTGGGTTGAGTTAATGGGCTGGAAATTTGAGGTAAAATTCATGCTCATGGATGTTCTTGTGGTGAAAGCTGTGTGTAGTGGTACATGAATTTTAGGTGTATGTGCTGTTATATGCTAGCTTCATGTTTTGAGATTGTCTATGATTTGATCATGATGTGTGTTATGAGGGCTGAAAACTTGAGGGGACATGTTGATTATGTTATTATAAATCTCTACTAGTAGGTGTTGAATGATCAAATTGTTAAGCTTAAAACTTTGAAAACTCAAACTTTTACAAACTATCAAGTATTTGGACAGATTCTGTCCAGAATTTTGGGTCATCTTGCAGAGGTCATAACTTGCTCAATTTTGCTCGGAATCAGTTGATTCTTTTTCCCTAGTAAAGTATTATGTCTTAGCTTCGAGTCGGCTACTCGCACACTTTCTGAAACCTCCGTTTGGTCATCCAAAACAGCTGCTGCAAGTTAGGTGCGCAAAGCTGTATTTTTCTGTGAAAAGTAGACTTTGCTTTTTGGTTGAGCATGATAATCTTGTTTTAATGAGGGGTTTGCTATATGAAAATGATGTTTATATATTAAAAGTAAGATCTGGAAGGTTTCATGTTCAAACTCTAAGTTTTGAATGAGTTATGCAAATTTTAAACCTACTTTGACTATTTTGCAAAAAGCTAAAATTTCCAACTTCCGACACGCATAACTTTCTCAATACTTATCCGATTGAGTTGAATCTTTTTGCAACACTCCCTAAATGTTGAGTAGTTAGTTCCTGCAAAATTTTAGGAGTTAACTCCAAGAAATGAGCAATTTAGCTATGTCACCAAATGGTGTGTTAATGTTTGAAAAGTGATTTTCCAACTCGTACGCGCATATCCACCTTCTTATATTTAGCTGATTCTTTTTGCAACATGTTCTAAATATTGAGGAGTATATGTCGGTAAAATTTTGAAACCTAACTCCAAGTAGGGAGCAAATTAGGCATGCCACCAAATGATGTGTCAAAGACAATAATGTTGATTTTTGCCAACTTCCAACACACATAACTTTCTCATTTCTTAACATTTTTACTTGATTCTTTTTGCAACATGTCCTAATTGATATGTAGTATATGCCTGCAAAATTTAAGGATTTAATTCCAAGTATTGTGGATTTTAGCTATGCCACTAGTTAGATGCTTGGAGTTTGACTTTTTGGCAAAACTTTGACTTTAATTGCAATTTCTTGATTTTCTCCCAAATTGAGACTTGTATGTGCATTATGTGGCTTGTATGATTGTATGAAACATGCTTAGGTGCTTATGTGTTATCTTTCGTCCTAGTGACACCTTCTAATTTGATTAGGCCATATTTACCCAAATAGGTTGACTTTGACCAACCCGTTGAAACCAGTGCTGAGTACCAGTGCACCCTAAGGTGAGTTCACTTACTATTATTGTTATATCCGGTTTTAGGATGATAACGCACAGATAGTTGCATCCGGTAAAGGATGGCAACCCAACGGTAAAGGTATTTCTTTACTTGAGTAATTTTCCGACAAAATATCATATGTTGCACTGAATTGCTTTATTTATAAAAAGTCCTTACATTCGGGCCGTTAATATACAATAGCGAGGTAATGTTGAGTAGTACTACTGGGGATTGACACCCCCGCTCAGCGGTGCACGGGATGCACCCTCCCGACTGGCGGTCGGACTGAGATCAATGTTAGCCTAACCACCGTGATCCGGATAGACACGGGAAGGCAAGATTCATAGGTATCCCCTATCAAAACGTTGTCAGCTTCGGTTGCGAACAATTCAGGTGGACATAACTATAGGCTAGCTACCTACGATATGGAATTTTACTGGTCCTATGATTATTGATTGTGTTTTACCTTTCTTTATTCATAAACTTTAGGTCTACATGTGACGTGTAGACCGCTTTAGTGAACTCACCAGCCTTGGCTGACACTTGATTGTTGAATGCTTTTCAGGTTGCTAGGAGGATCATGGATGGCACGGGCGTTGGCAATACTTGCCTTTTGAAAAACCCTTTTGGAGATTTTATTTCAGATGACTTTAGTAATTACTTTTACTAAACAACAACCTTGTAAACTTTTAATGCTTCCGCTGATATTATGAAATGTAAACTCTGATTTATTAAATGTAATATATGACTGGTTTACCCCTTTAACTATGGCTTGGTTGTAACTAAAGACTTGGATCCTGGTCTGGATCACACCCCACACGGTTATACTCCGTTAGTGGAAATTGGGGGTGTGACAGATTGGTATCAGAGCCTTTGGTTACAGCGAACCAGAACATTTTAAAAAGTAAAAATTTCTGAACTGTAACTGTTTTTGAAAAGCTTTGGTTACAACCCATTCCCCAAGAGTACTGCCCCGCGTGCCGAAGATGATCCTCATTTAGAATTCTTGTCTTGTGACGGTATAGGAAATTGAAAATTTTGGGTAGAAATTTTTCTTTTCCGAGACTTAGAAATTTCTGAGTTAGAAAATTTTTCTAAGTATAACCTTAGCGAACTTGTTGCATCCTTCTTAGCGGACTTGATAACTCTTCTTAGCGAACTTCATATTGTACTTAGCGAACTTGAATTCCTTCTTAGCGAACTTCTGCTAGCGAACTTGAACTTTACTTCTTAGCGAACTTGTCCATGTGCTTAGCGAACTTGTGCTGTTCTTAGCGAACTTCCAGTTAGTAAACTTGACGTTCTCCTTAGCGAACTTGGTATGCCCTTAGCGAACTTGTTGGCTTCTTAGCGAACTTGATGAGGCCTTAGCGAACTTCAGCTGGTCTTAGCGAACTTCATTTGTTCTTAGCGAACTTGTATGGTGCTTAGCGAACTTGTGCTTAGCGAACTTAAGTTGTTCTTAGCGAACTTGTTCCTAGCGAACTTCTTCTTAGCGGACTTGCTTAACCCTTAACATCATTGTTTGTTTTGAATGACCCGGGTAGATTTACCTTTAGGCCCAGATCATGGTAATATGGACTCTAAGACAATGATCCAACATATCCTCAGCTTAACTGATCATACTCTCTTATAACATAAATAGGAGTCGTAGTAGATCCTATTCGGTTAAGACACCCATTACCACACCGAGAGTATCTTTATCGTAACGCGTTAGTAAAGAACGCTGTTTAGCCTCGTATAGGGCTACATTGTATAGAATCAGATGATTTCTCATGGGATGCTTGTGACTGCATCTGTTACCCTAAAATGTTAACACCCTTTTTCCTTGGTCAGTTTAGACCTTGCATTTCATATCACATAGTTGTTTTGTGATAATTCAGTGTGAATGTGACCCTAGTAACATAAATGAAATCAGACATGTGATGATTAAGAATAATATGATATTCTCTCTCTATATATATATATAAACATATGGGTGCATAACGGAATTCGTGATCAAGTCGAGCAATAACTACTCCATATCGTTAAGTTAGGTTAGGGGCATTGTAGCATGCCCTACCCATACTCCTACTGAACCACTTACTTACCAAAGCAAACCTGCGATGAACTTTAAATTAGATGAGCTGTTATCCTCAGAACTTATCTCCTTGGCAAATCCCGGTCGGTTACCTTCGATTTAAATGACCACATTCTTGATACTTACACTTTTGGAAACCACTATACTACCACGTTGAACCTGGTAGCTAAAGTATGAGGAACCAGTGTGACCATACAAGGTAAATTGCCGTTACGGGTGCACACGTAAATGTAATTTGCAGTGTATGGAAGCCCTGGGGAATCCTGCTCGGCAGACCGTCGGTTATAAGGGACTACGACCCTTTCATTTTAAAACTCTCATGACATCCAATTTTCAAGCTTATGGGACTTCAACCGTATTCATTACGCTATCACATCTATTCTCATTTCTTCTATATATGGTTACCAACCTATCGAAATCTTTTAAAAATGCTTGTGCAAATGATAACCCCGGTAAGACACCGTATTACTCACACCATCCGATGACGAGATTCTCCCTCACAACGAGCGATCCGTGGTTTAACACTTAACAAATTCTCACTTAGACGCGGTTCTAACTCTACTCCTATGATACTGCGATAACCATTCTTTAAGCCCTCACAATTGTGCAACAACTCCATAAACTCTAATTTGATGGAAACCCAGACCTCTTCAATGGACAATTACACCTCAACCATTAGAACTAACCTTTCGGCAGGAAAATCTTATGAAGTTCTTCTCTCTCGACTAGTAGCCTCGTCACGATTTTAAACACTTATTACCTCACTACAAATACTGTTTCACCCAACGGAGCAATGTTGATTACTTCTCGAACCCGTACAATCTGCTTTGTCTTCAACACACGATTCGTCTGCGAACTTAACTACCAAACCTTCTACTCTTTTTACCCTGTGTTACTTGGAAGGTCTTCAAGCCTTGAGCCATTGTGGCTAGTTAACCTCATCAATGACTTTTCCATGCACTTCTTTGTCAGAAGCTCCCGTACGACAAACATTGACAACCAACACTAGGCAGCATTATGCTAGGAAAGTTCCACAACATCATACAAATCGTTATCCATTGATCCTCATTCCTTCATTCTCTAGAAAGACTTTCCTTGGTAACCCCTGTTTCATAACCAATGGTGACTGAACCAAATGATTGACTCGAACTCTCGATAACACGCGTAAGGAAGTAGATTGACTCCAGATTTGACGAAGACACGTTTGAATTTATCGTATATGCGGCGAGCTACCCGAGAATCACCGAAAGCGACCCAAGTACCCGATATTTTTACATCTTATATGCAATGCCGACTTTTCGATACGCAGTAGACCTCGCGAAACCTTAACTACAATTCGTATATACACTCATTGAAAGTCAGGTAGTATTTCAAAGTTGTCAGCACTTGGTGTTTCGGAAACCCATTCTTACTACACGCTTGCACTTTTACTTACTCTTGAAGACCGACATAAACTGATGTTCTTACATGAAATTTATCCTACTGTACGGTACAACCGTTGACACACTCGCATTCATATCGGTCAACCCAAATCGTTTTTCTCCGGATCCGTGTCAATTGTATCGGATGACTCTCTTCGAAACGTGTAGTTGCAACTACCCTACACTAGCTACCTCGCCTTTCATCCTGAGTCTGTATTCCCCTACTTGATATCATTTATGCTTCTACAGAGAACCTTTCGGGCATTAGAACGTCACCCTTATTTTGGATCCTTACCGGAGGGTAATATCGCGTAACGATATATCCCATGTTGGCGAACCTCATTTTAAACCTAAACGTGAAAGACTACCTTATCTTGTGAACCCACTTCAAAAACTCAAATTGTATTCACGTTGCGTCCGCTAAACCCTTAATACTCCTCACCATAGACGAAGACCCCACCGATCGAAAACGTGGAAAAACCTTTTTGTCGCAAAATTCAAAATTTTCACATGATTGCATGGTTTCAAATCTTTCTACTCCCACTCAACCCAAAAGCATCGGGGAAAAACATAAGATACCTTATTTTCAAGTATATTATCTAACAAGATTTGTCAAATAGCCAGGAATGGCAAGGAAACTGGTACACCCTCAACGTGCTGGTAGTGTGGTGGGTTAGCTGCGGTACACCCTATACATAAGCACTATCGGCATGTGGAAGGTGGGATCAGTGCTGAACCACAGATTTACCTTGAAATTATAAGACAAAAACCTTATTTTGAGAAACTTCATTTAATGGGACAGTGCCTACAATAAAGCAAAAATTTATGTTACTTTCGTTGAAATTTCGCATGTCCCTCATACATATTTTTCACTAGAAGGGACATGCACAGTTTAATCAAATAAAACCTATTGTTTTTCCAACCCCCCTAGATTGAGAGGAAACATCCTGATATAACTTTCCTACTAAGGGTCAAATATAAATTACGACCCAGATGAACACAACAACGTTTTAACAACTCAAGTCTTGTATTATAAAAGACAAATCACATGTTCCTTGGAGTAACCCCATGACCTTTCCAGGACCCTTATCAACGTTCACTCGTCCCAGACCCGTACTCGTCTCATTTCACCATAGGAATTGGTGAAATGTTTCATATTTGTCCTCTAGTCATTGCGTTTTCTGGCATATCATTGCTTATCTATCGCGAGAACGCCTACATTCAAAACCAGTCACCGGCTTGGTGAAGCTGAGCGACTTCTTTATGAGATTACCACGTTTACTCGCTATGCTATCTGAGTACTTTTCTGCGAACTATAAGAACCACCCGATCTTAGCCAAATTCAAGGATGCAAACCCACCCTCTAGATACGTTAACACTCAAACCTTTTTGCAGCACTTTTTGCCTCTACCGTGTCATGTGACACAATACTTTATGTTATCTTATTGGATACTATAGCTGAAGGTTACTCGGACGTATGGTTACTTCGTCGCGTTAAATATTTTGACTTCGGATACGGTGTCATCGTGGCACTTGTCAAACCTGACCATGAGATGCGATTCAACTAACTCGTGGATACGTTTGTCATAGAAAAATCACTCTTTATACGCTCATGCGCAATGTCCATTCAATGCTTTTAATCATATACCATCCATCACTCCCCTTGGAACAGAGAACTTGGATTCTCTAATAATAACACTATCAGGGCAAATTCCGTGAAACAGTTAGCACTGAAGGAAATTTCCTTTCAACTCGGAAACGATGTGACAACTAGAAATTTTACGCACCTTGAGCGTTACGACAATTTTCGGGACGAAAATTCTTTAACATGGGGAGGCTGTGACAATTGCAACTTCCAAGTTAACTCCGCTAACTTTTTCCGTTAACTCCGTTAACTTTTTCCGTTAGTTCCGTTAGTTCCGTTAGCGAACCCGAGACCCGTTATTTGAATGATTATATGTTTGTTCATGTTTATTTGCTAATTAATGTTAGTAACTTGTTTCGTGAACTCGTTTCGTGACTTTATGTGTTAGTTGTCAAAATTTGCACGTTTTCGGGTAAAACCGGACTTCGTGCGTAAATTTGAAATTTTATGTGTAAATGATAATTTATACTTATCCCGACTAAATCATTACATGTTAAATGAGTTTAAAAACAATTAGAAACATTTTGGAATTTTTACTTCACAAGTTTCTTTTTTTTGTTAAAAACCCATTTATTTGAGTTTTGTGCTTTATGTGTCTAAAATGGAAATTGAGGGACCAAATGTGTAATTTCCCTATACACAAAATACAGCCAACACTCCTCCTCCTACCCACTTTCACGTTTTCTTCTTCCTCTCCCTCTCACCATCACGGATTCACACACACACACACACACACTTGAGAAATTCTTGAAATCATCCATCTAGCAAGCAAGGATTTAGGGTTTGTGAGCTCAAGCAAGCTTCAAAACAACTAGGAGAAGCTCCAATTCCATCTCATCTTCATCTATTCATCACCGTTCATCTTCTACTCGTAAGCCCTAAATTCTCCTAACTCGAAATTTGTTGGTTGCATGTGTTAATCTTGTGATTATGTGCAATTTGATGTGTAAAAATGCTCATGAAACATGTTTTATGTTGAGATAAGTTAGATGGTGATTTGGGGCTGATTGTGGGTTGATTAATGGGCTGTATTTTGAGGTAAAATTCTGCCATGGATGTTCTTTGGTGAAAGCTTGTGTAGTGGAACATGAATTTTAGGTGTATGTGTTGTTATATGCAAGTTTCATGTTTTGGATTGTCTATGATTATCATGTGATGTGTTATGAGGGCTGAAAACTTGAGGGGAAATGTTGTTTATGGTATTACAAATCTCTACTAAAAGTGTTGAATGATCAAAATGCTAAGCAAAACTTTGAAGCTCAACTTTTATAAAATCCCGTTTTTGGACAGATTCTGTCCAAAATTTTGGGTCATCTTGCAGAGGTCATAACTTGCTCAATTTTGCTCGGAATCAGTTGATTCTTTTTCCCTAGTAAAGTATTATGTCTTAGCTTCGAGTCGGCTACTCGCACACTTTCTGAAACCTCCGTTTGGTCATCCAAAACACTGCTGCAAGTTAGGTGCGCAGAGCTGTATTTTTCTGTGAAAAGTAGACTTTGCTTTTTGGTTGAGCATGATAACCTCGTTTTAATGAGGGGTTTGTTAAATGAAAATGAGGCTTATATATTAAAAGTAAGATCTGGAAGGTTTCATGTTCAAACTCTAAGTTTTGAATGAGTTATGCAAATTTTAAACCTACTTTGACTATTTTGCAAAAAGCTAAAATTTCCAACTTCCGACACGCATAACTTTCTCAATACTTATCCGATTGAGTTGAATCTTTTTGCAACACTCCCTAAATGTTGAGTAGTTAGTTCCTGCAAAATTTTAGGAGTTAACTCCAAGAAATGAGCAATTTAGCTATGTCACCAAATGGTGTGTTAATGTTTGACAAATGTGATTTTTAGCCAACTTCGTACGCGCATAACTCCACCAATTCTTAACCTATTTAGCTGATTCTTTTTGCAACATGTTCTAAATATTGGGGAGTATATGTCGGTAAAATTTTGAAACCTAACTCCAAATAGGGAGCAAATTAGGCATATTCACCAAATGGTGTGTCAATAGACAACAATGTTGATTTTTGCCAACTTCCAATGTGCATAACTTCTCTCGTTTCTTAACATTTTTACTTGATTCTTTTTGCAACAATGTCCTAATTGATATGTAGTATATGCCTGCAAAATTTAAGGATCTAATTCCAAGTATTGTGGATTTTAGCTATGCCACTAGTTAGAGTGCTTGAAGTTTGACTTTCTGGGTCAAAACTTTGACTTAAATTGCAATTTCTTGATTTTCTCCCAATTTGAGACTTGTATGTGCATTATGTGGCTTGTATGATTGTATGAAACATGTTTAGGTGCTTATGTGTTATCTTTCGTCCTAGCGACACCTTCTAATTTGATTAGGCCATATTTACCCAAATAGGTTGACTTTGACCAACCTGTTGAAACCAAGTGCTGAGTACCAGTGCACCCTAAGGTGAGTTCACTTACTATTATTGTTATATCCGGTTTTAGGATGATAACGCACAGATAGTTGCATCCGGTAAAGGATGGCAACCCAACGGTAAAGGTATTTCTTTACTTGAGTAATTTTCCGACAAAATATCATATGTTGCACTGAATTGCTTTATTTATAAAAAGTCCTTACATTCGGGCCGTTAATATACAATAGCGAGGTAATGTTGAGTAGTACTACTGGGGATTGACACCCCCGCTCAGCGGTGCACGGGATGCACCCTCCCGACTGGCGGTCGGACTGAGATCAATGTTAGCCTAACCACCGTGATCCGGATAGACACGGGAAGGCAAGATTCATAGGTACCCCCTATCAAAACGTTGTCAGCTTCGGTTGCGAACAATTCAGGTGGACATAACTATAGGCTAGCTACCTACGATATGGAATTTTACTGGTCCTATGATTATTGATTGTGTTTTACCTTTCTTTATTCATAACTTTAGGTCTACATGTGACGTGTAGACCGCTTTAGTGAACTCACCAGCCTTGGCTGACACTTGATTGTTGAATGCTTTTCAGGTTGCTTGGAGGATCATGGATGGCACGGGCGTTGGCAATACTTGCCTTTTGTAAAACCCTTTTGGAAATTGTATTTCAGATGACTTTAGTAATCACTTTTACTAAACAACAACCTTGTAAACTTTTAATGCTTCCGCTGATTTTGTGAAATGTAAACTCTGATTTATTAAATGTAATACATGACTGGTTTACCCCTTTAACTATGGCTTGGTTGTAACTAAAGACTTGGATCCTGGTCTGGATCACACCCCACACGGTTATACTCCGTTAGTGGAAATTGGGGGTGTGACAGTTGCTATATGATCATTTAATTATTTTAATTTACACAATTGTGCACTTCCCTTATAACTAAGGGGCCGTTTGGTTCGTCTGTTTCATTTGGTGCTAAATGAATAAGTTGTCTGTATGGTAAAGAAGTGCTGAATCAATAAGGTTCTGAATCATAATGTGTTGTTTGTTTGGACATCTGAATGACTGTATAATCAAACAAAAAAAAACTATTTTTTTCTTTCATTTAGCTTGTCCCATATTGGTGTGGGAATAAAACACCAAAATTTTCCTTCATTACCTTGTCCCATATTGGTGTGGGAATAAAACTCTATTTTTTTCTTTCCTTTAGTTTGTCCCACATTGATGTGGAAACAAAATCATGGTTAGCTTATATATGAAAACCTACATGACATGTTAAGTTCTTATGTTGTGTTTTACTCCGGTATCTACCCGCGCGCAGGGGGCGGGGTGCAAATTTGGTAAAATTGCCTTCCCGTCCGCACGACCCGCGGACACGAATGCAACTCCGAAAAACGGGGTCGAGCACAAGTTTGGTTTTTGGTATCCGGCTTTTGTTTTTTTGGTTCCGAGGTCCTCCGTTCCGCTTTTTTTTTTGGTTCCCAGCCGTTTCAGCCTTGCCGCCCGCTCCAACTCCTCCCCTTCAGCCTGCGTCTGGATCGAAAAGCAACCCAGAACTGGCTTTTTCGGTCAGAAGACAGACAGACAAATTTGTCTTACCGATTCAGAAGCATTGCCGAACCAAACACCCCCAAATGTCTTACCGATTCAGCAACAACCCCATTTAACTCCATTCAGCTGAAACAAACATCCCCTAATTGCTATATGATCATTTAATTAAATGTTGATGCTGCCTTTTGGGGAAAAAGAAAAAAATAACAGAAGCAGCAGCAGCTGCAGCCAGTACTGCTGGGGCATCAGAGCAGGAAGTGGTATATATATATATAATTAAGGATTTGATAAATCGCTTTGACGTTATTGTTGATTAATATATATGTTACTAATCATTTAATTACATGGTGTCAATTTAGGAAAAGAAAAAGAGACACGCAAAACCAGTAAAACCTGCAGCTCGTAAAGTACCTCCTAAGAAGAGTGATCGGTTGGAAAAACCAAATAATTATGATGCCATTGCAGCTCCTATCGATCAGTCAGTAATCCAAGAGGTATATACCACAATTTTTTTCCTATTTTTTGACTTTAATTAATTAATTGTTAGTATATATATATATATATATATATATATATATATATATATGCTATAATTAAATTATTATTATTATTATGTCACTTCTGATCAGCGGTGCCAAACTGCGACGTTACACATGGAGGGGGATCCACTGAATGTCGCGGGAATGGCTGAATTATTACCAAAAGAAAAGGATGAGAAGATTCATGGAAGTCCATTGTCTCCTGGTTGCCGTATAATTAAAGTTTATCAGGTCAATAAGGGTGCAACATTTTTACCATTCCCATTAGATGATAAAACAACGCTTTCGGAGGTTGAAAATAAATATATTATTGCATGGCCGATGAAACGAATGATCCTTCATTCTAATAACAAGTCAGATAAATCACAGCCGGTTGATCATTCTACGGTTCAAAAAGTACTGGAACAACCACAGGTAATTAATTACTACATTAATTAATCGTATCCGCTAATAATTAATTAACATATATATATATATATATATATATATATATATATATATATATATGATCGGTTTTATTTGTCATTTTCCAGGTAAATAATGATCGGAAAAAGATGCCGAAAGTGTACTTAACACCAAACCAGCTGACTCAAGATCTGATAAACAGAAAACTTATTACAAGGAACCAGCAGAAGCAGCTGATGAGCACGGACAAGAAATTATAATTAATTATTATACAAATTAAACTTTGATTAGTGTATGTTATTTTTTGAACGACATTTGATTAGTGTATGTACATTAATTTTTAATTATAATATGATTTTAAGGTTTCTCTATATTAATTAATATGCAGTTTAATTAATTGTAATTAAGAAAATATATGTGACCATATATATAAATACCAAAGGCCACACTTTTTAAATTTTAACGTGGTCGTTGCCACCCTTTGGCCACGCGTATTGGGACAAAATATCTGATTTCAACTACCATTTCGCCACTTTTTTTTTCAAATATATGTGGCTAAAACACAAATATACGTGACAATATAATACCAAAGGCCACACTTTTTATATTTTAACGTGGCCGTTGCCACCATTTGGCCACGCGTATTGGGACAAATTATCTGATTTCAACTACCCTTTGGCCACTTTTTTTTTCCAAATATATGTGGCTAAAACACAAATATACGTGACCATATAATACCAAAGGTCACGCTTTTTATATTTTAACGTGGCCGTTGCCACCATTTGGCCACGCGTATTAGGAACAAAATATCTGATTTCAACTACCCTTTGGCCACTTTTTTTTCCAAATATATGTGGCTAAAACACAAATATATGTGACCATATAATACCAAAGGTCACACTTTTTATATTTTAATGTGGTCGTTGCCACCCTTTGACCACGCGTATTGGGACAAAATGTATGATTTCAGCAACCCATTTCGCCATGTTTTTTCATAGCATATGTGGCTAAAACACAAATATATGTGACCATATAATACCAAGGGTCACGCTATTCATATTTTAACGTGGCGGTTGCCACCCTTTGGCCACGCGTATTGGGACAAAAATTATAATTTCAGCAACCTATTTGGCCACGTTTTTTTATAACATAAGTGGCTAAAACACAAATATACGTGACCATATAATACCAAAGGCCACGCTTTTGATATTTTAACGTGGTCGTTGCCACCCTTTGGCCACGCGTATTGGGACAAAATGTGTTATTTCAGCAACCATTTGGCCACGTATTTTTATAATGTATGTGGCTAAAACACAAATATATGTGACCATATAATACCAAAAGCCACGATAAACAAACACATGTGGCCGTTGGGACCCTTTGGCCACGCTTCTAGGTGGCTTCAGCCACTGATAATGTAACATGGTCGTAGGATACATAAGGTGGCGGGACCTTTGGTGTCGATTGGAATGGAAAAAAAAACGTGACCAAACACCTTTGGTCACGGTTTTTTCCGTTTGGTCACGTTTTTTCCGTGGCCAAATGTGAATTTTGACGTAGTGTCACCTAACTTTCTTTCGAGACTTAAAGTCTCAAGTTTTTCAAATCATAAGTTAGTGTTAGTCGCTATTCAGGGTTGGATTGTTTTTCTAACAACCATTTTTTAAAGATGATCATGTTTATGTTGTATTTTTTCTCAAATATACAACCATTGTTTTTCTAACCATTTTTCGAGATTTAAAGTTTCAAGTTTGTCAAATCATAAGTTAGTGTTAGTCACTATTTAGGGTTCGATTGTTTTTCTAACAACCATTTTTTAAAGATGATCATGTTTATGTTGTATTTTTTCTCAAATATACAACCATGGTTTTTCTAACCATTTTTCGAGACTTAAAGTTTTAAGTTTGTCAAATCATAAGTTAGTATTAGTCACTATTCAGGGTTGGATTGTTTTTCTAACAACCATTTTTTAAAGATTATCATGTTTATGTTGTATTTTTCTCAAATATACAAGTAGAGACATGCTCTAAATATTCTTTTTTTATGAAGAAGGTAAGGTCACCAATACCATATTATGAATTATAACTTTATTAAATGTAATGTAATACGTTATTCGGGTAATAAAACGAGTATGCATGAATTATCAATTATATATATTTTTTAATAATTTAACCCGTATAACCCTTTACCCAAAAAAAAATATTATTTAACCCGTATAACATACGGGTCTATCCTAGCTCTTTCATTACAACAAAACATAATTTAACAAGTGATGTTTACAAATAATTTATAACAGACGTAGAGGTGTGTCCTCTTATAGATTATACAAAAACAGAATAATACTTGGGATAAAACTGAAGGCTTTTTCTTTTGACGCTTCATGCTTTGGAGAAATAGAAATCCTTATGAGTTAACCATGAAACTAAAACTATTAATCCGAGTCGAGAAGCATCTTCACGACCTCGCTCATGGTTGGCCTAGCATCTTTGTCTTCCTCAACACATTTAAGAGCCACTCTTAGAAGATTTTTCATCTCAATCTTTTCAAATTCCTCCTCCATCACAGGATCCAGTATCTCCATGATTTGTGTCTCTACCAAACTCTCACTAGCCTCATGGACCTTCTCTCTGATCCAGCTTATGAGTCGTTTTTGCTCGCTGTAATCCGTTGCTTGATCACGTGTGAGCCGATTTTGTGGTGTGATCATCTCAAGCACCACCATCCCGTAGCTGTACACATCCACTTTCGACGTAATTGGAAGATTAAACAGCCATTCCGGAGCCATATACCCTCTCGTACCTCTTATCCGCGAAAAGGCCGAATCTTGTGTCGAATCTTGATGGAACAGCTTCGACAATCCGAAATCCGCCACCTTTGCGTTATAATCAGTGTCCAACAATATGTTATGTGGTTTAACATCACAATGCAAAACCCACTCCAAGCATTCTTCATGTAAATAAGCTAGCCCTTTCGCGACACCTATCGCGATTTCAAACCTCTTCCGCCAATCAAGCTGGTTAGCACCTAACAAGTTCTCAGCCAATGAGCCATTCTCCATGTACTCATACACCAAGATCCTATGTTTCCCCTCAGCACAATAACCATATGTGTCTATCAAGTTCCTATGATTTATCCTCCCAATTGTGCTCATCTCCGCTAGAAACTCGGCTTCTCCTTGGATAGCTTCATGGAGCCGCTTAATCGCCACCACCCGATTGTCCGCTAGTACGCCTTTGTAAACGATACCACCGCCACCTCTACCAATCTCGTCTCTAAACGAACGGGACGCCTTCACTATCTCGTCATATGTGAACCTTTTGAATCCGGTAGCAATTGCAAGGTAGGTTTGGGTTGTGGTAGGAGAGGGTTTTTTGGTGATATAGTAAAAGAAAAGAAAGCACAAGACTTCAATCCCACCTAGAATGATACTAAACCACAACATGAACTTGAGTGACCCATTTGTACTGTTTTCATCATATGGTCTCTTTATCTCTATAACAGAAGTGGAGCACTCCAATTTGGACTCATTAACAACCTTTTGATCAGTATATGATAACACATCACTCTTGGGCAGCTTAAGATATGTGTTGAATGGTGTACCCTTGTAGAACCCATTGTACAACAAAAGCTTGATATAACAGACGAAAGAACCAAAGGATTGGTCAAAGCTGAATTGGAAGGCTTTACAGTCAGAGTCATCCAAGCAGGCTTTCATGCATTCTTTGAAACTGGATCTTGTTGACCACTGAGAATCAAACCCATAAAACTCCACGAAAGGGAGCTTTATAAAGTCATAGTTTTCACTATCTTTATTAAAATCAAATGTAGGCACACACCCGAAAGACGAATCCGACCGGTTCTTCGCCTTGTACCCATGCATACAACCGCATGTCCTCCCCGTTTCGGGATGGTAGGTACAAAGACTGTTTGGACCACAAACCCCATGAATTGCACATGTTGTTGAAAGTGCCTGCCATGAAACCACCCACCTTTTTTGGCTAAGTGTGTAAACTCTAAGGTTACCATCAACATCAAGTGTTAGTCTTCTTTGAAGGGTTTCGCCGAAATCCGAGGTGTTAAAAGTAAAACTATCAGAAGACAGGAAAAGGCCTTTGGAATCAAGCAAAGCAAATCTAGTGGTGTTGTAAGTGAATCTTCCTGCTTGCCATGATAATAACCAAGGCCTAGGCCAGTAGACACTGGCTATTCCATCTCTGTTGTAAAGGAGGCGGATTACGTTATCGTTATCGAAATAAAGTTTATAAAAACCGGAAGAAAAGTTTGTTAAACTTCTTGAGGATGTAAGAACTGTGTCTCTGGGAAATGGCTGATTGGGGAGAATGGTGTCAGTAGGAAAACTAAAGCTTTGCCAAATATATGATTGATTATGTACATGGGTAACAACAAGGTTACCCGAATCAAGGAGTTGGAGTTGTAAAGGCGAATTAGATTTCGTGTTGGAGGTCCAAAATCTTTGGCTAGCGTCTGTTAGAACAAGGTTTCCGGTTTTCTCCAAAGAGAACTTGGAGCGTTTTCCATTAACAGGTTCGTCACGGTTTGCTATCCAAACCAACGTGTGTTTTCCATCCAGCATTGGCTGCGTAAACCATATCGCGAAGCAATAGGCGTTTTGGCCAATCTGGTGAAAACCGGCTGTGTAAAGGCGATTTGGTGAAAGCAAGTGATCATTCTTTTCAACAAAGAGTGATGAGCCTTGGGTTAGAACACTTTGTGAAGAACAAACATTAGCAAGATTAAATAGATATAAGAGAAACAGGAAGGGAAGATACATGATGAAATATGGTTGGGTGATCTTTTCTTCTTTGGAGGGTGTATATATATATGTATATATATATGCTCAACTTGATTATATAAATATACATATGAGAATGATATTCGATCCACCATTGACCTGGAGTCTTTCCAGTCTACTTTTTTTTTTTGTCAATTTATAAAAAAGTTAGATATATAAAACACCCAATGTTCTAAAATCTGAATTTTAAACCGGATCGGATTTGTGTTAAAAAAGGTTCAACTAGTTGACCCAGAAGGTCGAACCAATTGATTATTCAAACCTTTAAATTTATAATAATATACATTCTATAAACTTTCAAATACGATAAATGTCAAATAAAACGTCAATAAATTCTTAAACATATTACAATTATCCAAAAATGCATCAATATAAGTTTTAATCAAATTATATTTATTCAAAAGAGTGTTGTATGCATCACATTCCTAATCATTTAGTAGATGAAATTCACTATCATTTTCATCATCATCTACAAGAGAATAACCACTTTCATTTTCCACAATATCAAAAAAAAAAAAAAATTAATGACTAAATAATAATACACTAAAAGTAACCTTAATTAATATATGCAAAAAGTAACATTGTGTTTAAGATGGCGGTTCATGCACTTGTTCATCAGACATTTTTCTATATCATCATTAGTAAGTTATGGTTCACCTTATTCTTCAACCACGTAAAATTCCATATCTTTAATACATTTATAATCAATATGATTATATGACCTCTTAGCAAATTTGAGTCTAATATATTGTTGGTATGTGTGAAGACCCTAATTTATTTTTAGCATTACTTTTAATTAGCAAGCTGGCTCTGATTTTGTCTGCTTGAACTATAAGAACAGTCAGGTAAAATCAGATCGAAAGTAGACTAAACCGGGCGCATCCCAATCGCCTTAGCCTCCCGTCACTAATTTGACCTGTTAAAGAGGCCGGGTTACATTTTAAATGTTGCGGTACAGATCTAGTTACGTGTCAAAATACATTTATTTAGTTTGTGTACCTAGCGTATTGCCGTCGCAACGTGCGCTTTGAGTAACAACTAGTTATATATAAATGAGAAATTCAAATAAACAAATATTTTTGTTTAAAAATCTAGAATGGGATGGAATTATAACACATGTTAATATGTTATGTTAGAAAACAATAGAAGGAAAGGAGTTGAAAAAGTTAAGCAGCAGAACGTTGAATTCCCAATTGGAAAGGGCTAAACTGAAGGGGAAGAGTAATTTGTGCGTCACGACGACGGTTAGAAATGAAACCACTAATCCCTTTTAATACACACTTCTTTAATAAATAATATTTAGGCATTAAACAACAGCAACTGGGCATATCTAAATTGCACAAAGACTTGTTTAACAACAAAAATCCAAACTATGGGGCTGCCAAACGAAGACGATAATAATACATATATAGCACATAAATTCAAAATTTTCCACTAAGAACATATTAAAAAACAAAAATCTAAAACAAGTGAACGGGAATTCTAGCGGATAATTAAATCTTAAACAAGTGAACGAGAATTCTAGTGGATAATTAAGGATTTTGCTTTTATTCCATATTAAAGAAACACATACTACAATTATTTTACATGCAATTGTGTTTTGTATTTCTCATTCTTTACTGATCAAATCTTCAAATTGCAGTCCAAATTCAAAAGTTTTATATTAAAATAAAAGACAAAAAGGCAAAAAGCTATGCTATAAGTGTTTGATCCAAAAATGATCAATGTGGCCGGGAACAAAGATCGAATCAAACAGAGATCAACTCCGCTTCTGGTTCTGATCGAATGCTGGGACTGAGTGACTTGAAATCGATACATGCACACGTAACAACGCGTTAGGACCAAAACAGAGCCGGAGATTGGGCTCTGTAACAGCCCTCCGGGGTGAGAGTAAATATCAGAGTGATCAAAGAAGATAAAGGAAAGTTCAGGTGTGAATATGTGTGTAAAGCATGAATGATACCTAAGCAAGCATACGTATATATACTTATGATGGATGGAGAGTGAGGGTAACGTGAGTGCATGTGAGAGCGCGTGGGGAAATGCGAAGCTTTGCGGTTATAGATTAAGGGTCCAGATTGGTGAGGGTTTTGGGACTCCCACAAATTGCGACACATGTTCCTAACAGAATTCGTGTAGCATTTTACTTATTCTGTGAGCCCAATCAGATGGGTGAGGGACCACGAGGTCGTTAGCTTCTTGTGGGTCTAGATTGTAAGATGGAGGATCGGATTGATTGAATTCGGATCTATCCTCTTCAATAAGTCTTTCAGGATAAAAATTAAAAAAATGTCAAAATATTTCATGATATGTTCACCAATAACCGTCGCACCCCATAGTCATGTCATCAAAATTGGTACATGTTTAAGTTCTACGCCCTACATATTATATTAGATATATTTTAAGAGCAAATTTAAGAGAGTTGTGTTCGCAGTTAAAAAGAAAGAAGAAGAATTGCTATAGTTTTTAATAAAGAATGTAATAATTACAAGATATTATATATATCTATCTACTAGTTATTATACCAGTACATTACACGATTGAAGTTTATAAAATATAATAATTGATACGGAGACAAGGACCTGATTGACATGTAACAATCATGTCACGATGCTTGATTAACTCACAAATATCAATTATAATTATTAAAGTTGTAATGCATCGCTAGTAGTTTTTGTTTAACGGTAAATTTGGATCACTGACGGTGACATTACACTACCCTCCCGATCATCTTTAATCCGCCACTCACGGAGGAAACACATCACCGATAAGAAAACCCCCTGGCCGCAACCCCCATTTTTTATTCTTTTGTTACAAGTGGTACTTGAACCCAAGACCTCTTAAAGGGTCATACACCTTTGTCACTAGGCTAAGCTAGTGGTATGCATCGCTAGCAGATAGCTATAGTTTTTAATAAAGAATGTAATAATTACAATATAATATCTATCTCTATCTACTAGTTTTCATTCCTCCCAGTTTATAAAGTTTAATAATTGTAATGCATCGCTATTAAAGCTGTAACTTCAGATATTGTTGGTAAATTTTAGGTCATTGCATTTTTTTTCCATGCTGCTAATGAAGCGTAGCTTTAAGTTAGAAGTATAATTCTTTGATAAAACCATTCTATAACTTTTGACCAAAATGTTCTCTGTATCTAACATGAGCTTGAGTTGTTCTATTAGTTTGAACATCAAATATATCATCAAATGCGTCAGACCGGTTTTTTTAAATCAAAATTAACTTTTCGAATAAGAGTTTAACAAAGTACATAATGTGTTGAAGAGAACAACGTTAAAAAGCAAGGTGTACATACTAACAAACTCCATGTTTATTAGAGGTCGGTCTCAACGATATGTCGATGACTGACATTCGACGGTGCCATTTTGCTCACTCGTGTGTGGGCATGAGAGGTGATGTATAATGCCGAGATTTTGAAAATATGGAGACGGGTTTCAAAACTCCCATCTAAAGTCGGTTTGAACGGATTTGATTTTAGTGTGAAATTGACATTAAACCATTGTGGTGAATTGTTTAAAGGTATTGAAAACATCGGATTTAGATTTTAAAGGAAAGAACCACATGAACTTAGAGAAATGGTCTACACCTAGTAAAAAATATTTGTGGCCATCAAACGATACAGTGGGAGCAGACCCCCAAACATCACAAAATACTAAATAAAAAAATGATGAACTTTCAAATGAGGAAGACAATAAATGTAGTTTGGAAGATTTTCCAATGCAACAAGAATCACAAAAATGGTTAAAACCAGTGTTTTATAATGGTAAATGATAAAGTTTAAGCATAGACTTCAAAAGTTGAGGGTGCGGATGTCCCACAACGTTGATGCCAAATTGTTAGGGACGCTCTAGTGGTAGAGAAAGAGACTTTGGAAACATGTTGGAAGCTTGGTAACTAGAACGAGTAAAGCCCATCATTTGTCGGACTCGTGAGGAGGGTAATGTGTGTAAACGTGTTCTTCACAGAAATGAAAGTCGCATAAAGTTCAAAATAGACATTGTTATCATGGCAAAATTTTTGGAGAGATAAGATATTTCGTGTAATATTAGGAACATGAAGAATATTTAGGAGGTTAAACTGTTTTGTGGGCGAGCGTATGTGAGTGGAGCCAATATGGAGTATAGGGAGGCCCTTACCATCACCAACGCGAAGGTTGACATTGTCTTGATAGGATTCGGCCGAATCGAATGTTGACAGATCCGGAGCAACACGGTGACTTGAGGCGGTGTCTGGGAGCCACATGTTGGATTCTTGTGACCGATAGTCCACATAGTTTGCCGATGGTTGTGACCTCGGTGGCATGGTCGATGGGTCACGCTTGGGACATTGAGACGGAACATGTCCTATCCGACACCCGCTACAAGTTCCAAAAATAGTATTTTCATTAGTAGCCCAAGTAAACAGATTACGTGTACCTCCGTTGGTGCGACGAGTGGAGTTACGGCGCTGCCGAGTTCTGTCACGAGAAGGTGCAGAACGACCTGCATAGAAGGCTTGGGGATGCTGATTTGGAGCAGAAATCTGAACATGGAAGCCAAGTTACGCCGCCA
>JBCNJP010000003.1:75247084-75277653 GCA_039602395.1 Deinandra increscens subsp. villosa
TCCCCCGACGGGACTATTACAGCCTCTGCCCATTCCCAACCTGGTGTTTGAACATATAGCGATGGATTTTATTACCGGCCTTCCCTCCTCTCAAGGCCGTACGGTAATTATGGTGGTAGTGGACCGCCTCTCTAAATATGGGCACTTCATCGGTCTTCCCTCTACTTTTACTAGCACTAGTGTGGCCAATGCGTTCGTAAGCGAAGTGGTCCGCTTACACGGCATTCCAGCGGATATTGTTACGGATAGAGACCCTCGGTTTATGTCCGATTTTTTGAAGGAACTACAACGCCTTCAAGGTACTCACCTGTCCTTCACTTCCGCCTATCACCCGCAATCCGACGGCCAAACTGAGGCATTAAACAAGTGTTTGGAGATGTACTTACGTTGCTATGTCTCTGATTTTCCCAAAGAATGGATGCGTTTACTACCCTGGGCGGAATATTGGTATAATACTTCATATCACACAGCTGCCAAGATGACTCCTTTTGAGGTTTTGTATGGCCGGAAGCCTCCCACCATTGCCCGTTATGTTAAAACACCTGCTGACAACTCGTTGGTGCAGGCTCAACTCCTTGAACGCGACACTGTTCTTCACCTATTGAAGATTAATCTTTCTAAATCCCAGACACGGATGAAACTCTATGCTAATGCTCATCGCAGACCACTATCATTTCAGGTCGGCGACATGGTTTATGTTAAACTCCAGCCTTATCGGCAAGGCTCCCTTCGCCTTCAACGCCATTACAAATTGGGTCGACGCTATTTTGGGCCATATAAAGTTCTGTCCAAGGTGGGTTCTGTCGCTTACAAGCTCGAACTTCCCGATACCGCCAAAATCCATAATGTCTTTCATGTTTCTCTGTTGCGCAAATGCATCGGCATTCCCGAACAGCAGGTCACTCCCCTGGACCTAGTCGACGACGCTGCTACTCTTATCCTCCGACCCCATTGCATCTTAGACCAGCGCACTATTCAGCGTGATGAGCAGAGCATTCACCAAAGTCTGGTTCATTGGGTCGGTTTTCCTACTACCGACGCTTCCTGGGAAGATACCGCTCAGCTCCGACGCGCCTTTCCCGACCTACACCTTGAGGACAAGGTGTGTGCTAAAGAGGGGGGTAATGTTATGAATGAATTGGGCCCAAAATCAAGTCCAGTGGAAGAGAACGATCCAGGCCAGCTTAGAAGAAGTAATCGAGCACGTCGGGTCCCCGCCAAGCTGATGGATTAGGGCCACGTCAGCAGCTGATGGTTAATTTAGTAATTATTCCCAATAGTCTGTTATATAGACATGTGCTGAGTGTGAGTAGGGCAGACAATTTGTTAGAGAACTTTCTCACTCCCATCTTGTACTTTTCTGATTATTCTCTGAATCAGGAGTATTCTGCATTCCCATCCCCTTCTTCTTCTTCTGTGAATTGTTACTGTTACAGCACCCCATAGTCATGTCATCAAAATTGGTACATGTTTAAGTTCTACGCCGTACATTTTATATTAGATATATTTTAAGAGCAAATTTAAGAGAGTTGTGTTCGTAGTTAAAAAGAAGAGTAAATTACGCCAGAGGTCCTCGTGGTTTTACAAAGTAATGAAAGAGGTCCTCAGGGTTTTGAAATTATGGAAAAGGTCCCCGTGGTTTGTATACTTGTAACACCAGAGGTCCCTGTTCACTAACCCCGTTAAATTTTAACGTTAACTAAGAAATTTGGAATTAAAAGTAAGGGCAATTGTGTAATTTTTCCTTCTATTTAATAAACTTGTGAGAACATAAAGTCTCCCCCACCCCCCCACCTGCGTTTTCATTTCTCCTCAATCACGACAGTTCACCCAAACCTAAAAAAAATGGTGGTATGCTATTGTGGAAGATTTGCTCAAATCGGATTTGGATTTTCAGTTAAAGGAAACAAAAACAATCAAATCAAAAGCAGTCAAGTCTAATCATATTAGTAATCGAACTTCCTGCAAATAAGATTAAAACAGAAAATTGATTGTTGAAGAAGAAAAAGAAAGAAGCATACGTAAGGCGAAAGAGGAGGAGGAACAAATCCAGAATCACGATCAATCGTAGTTCGTTTCCTTTTCATCAATCTCCCATCCCTCTTCACCAACGGCATTCGCCTCCGCCGCAGCAATCGAGCTTCAAACTTTCCTCGTCATGGCGATACGCTTGTCCGCCGGAGATCCAGCAAAGTTCATCGGAAATAGCATTTCAGATTCGGAATCACGCTCCATATCACTCTCAATTGTTAAGGAGCTGTGAGTAGCAGTGTGAGTTCGTTGAAGAAGCAATTAAAGCAATCTCTATATCTAAATTTAGTAATGATTTGGTGACTGAGACGGTGAGGATTGTACATGATGCATCCATGGTGTTTCGCGGGTTCGTACTTGGTCTGAATAAATCGGATTAGAGGAAAATGAGAAATGGACAGGATGACGAAATGATTAATAAGGGAAAATTACACAATTGCCCTTACTTTTAATTCTAAATTTCTTATTTAACGTAAAACTTAACGGGGTTAGTGAACAGGGACCTCTGGTGTTACAAGTATACAAATCACGGGGACCTTTTCCATAATTTCAAAACCCTGAGGACCTCTTTCATTACTTTGTGAAACCACGAGGACCTCTGGCGTAATTTACTCTAAAAAAGAAAGAAGAAGAATTGCTATAGTTTTTAATAAAGAATGTAATAATTACAAGATATTATATATATCTATCTACTAGTTATTATACCCGTAACGATTGAAGTTTATAAAATATAATAATTGTAACGGAGACAAGGACCTGATTGACATGTAACAATCATGTCACGATGCTTGATTACTCACAAATATCAATTATAATTATTAAAGTTGTAATGCATCAGTAGTAGATAGCTATAGTTTTTAATAAAGAATGTAATAATTACAATATAATATCTATCTCTATCTACTAGTTTTCATTCCTCCCAGTTTATAAGTTTAATAATTGTAATGCATCGCTATTAAAGCTGCAACCAGATATTATTGGTAAGTTGTAGGTCATTGCATTTGTTTTTCCTGCTGCTAATGAAGCGTAGCTTTAAGTTAGAAGTATAATTCTTTGATAAAACCATTCTATAACTTTTGACCAAAATGTTCTCTGTATCTAACATGAGCTTGAGTTGTTCTACTAGTTGAACATCAAATATATCATCAAATGCGTCAGACCTGTTTTTTTTAAATCAAAATTAACTTTTCGAATAAGAGTTTAACAAAGTACATAATGTGTTGAAGAGAAAACGTTAAAAGCAAGGTGTACATACTAACAAACTCCATGTTTATTAGAGGTTGGTCTCAACGATATGTCGATGCTAACATTCGATGGTGCCGTTTTGCTCACTCGTGTGTGGGCATGAGAGGTGATGTATAATGCCGATATTTTGAAAATGTGGAGACGGGTTTCAAAACTCCCATCTGAAGTCGGTTTGAACGGATTTGATTTTAGTGTGAAATTGACGTTAAACCATTGTCGTGAATTGTTTAAAGGTATTGAAAACATCGGATTTAGATTTTAAAGGAAAGAACCACAAGAACTTAGAGAAATGGTCTACACCCAGTAAAAAAATATTTCTGGCCATCAAACAATACAGTGGGAGCAGACCCCCAAACATAAAAAAATACTAAATAAAAAAATGATGAACTTTCAAATGAGGAAGACAATAAATGTAGTTTGGAAGATTTTTCAATGCAACAAGAATCACAAAAATTGTTAAAACAGTGTTTTATAATGGTAAATGATAAAGTTTAAGCATAGACTTCAAAAGTTGAGGGTGCGGATGTCCCACAAGTTGATGCCAAATTGTTGGGGACACTTTAGTGGTAGAGAAAGAGACTTTGAAAACATGTTGGAAGCTTGGTAACTGGAACGAGTAAAGTCCATCATTTGTCGGACTCGTGATGAGGGTAATGTGTGTAAACGTGTTCTTCACAGAAAAGAAAGTTGCATAAAATTCAAAATAGACAATGTTATCATGGCAAAATTTTTGGAGAGATACGAGATTTCGTTTAATATTAGGAACATGAAGAATATTTAGGAGGTTAAACTGTTTTGTGGGCGAGCGTATGTGAGAGGAGCCAAGAGAGGCCCTTACCATCACCAACACGAAGGTTGACATTGTCTTGATAGGATTCGGCCAAATTGAATGTTGACAGATCCGGAGCAACACGATGACTTGAGCCGGTGTCTAGGAGCCACAAGTTGGATTCTTGTGACCGATAGTCCACATAGTTTGCTGATGGTTATGACCTCGCTGGCATGGTCGATGGGTCACGCTTGGGACATTGAGACGGAACATGTCCTATCCGACACCCGCTACAAGTTCCAAAAATAGTATTTTCATTAGTAGCCCAAGTAAACAGATTACGTGTACCTCCGTTGGTGCGACGAGTAGAGTTACGGCGCTGTCGAGTTTTGTCACGAGAAGGTGCAGAACGACCTGCATAGAAGGTTTGGGGATGCTGATTTGGAGCAGAAATCTGAACATGGAAGCCAAGTTACGCCACCAATTATTAGACAGCCTTAACGACGTTGGAATTAGCGCAGGGCTATGTAGCACGGGAACGGGGTACGGGGACGATACGGGTACGGGAAACGACAAAACTCAAAAATTCAAGAAGCGGGTACGGCAAGGGTACGACAATAAAAAATATAAAATCAATAAATATATATATTAGAGATATTTTAACACAAACTCCAAAATAGACATATATTGATGTAAACTTCAAAAATCCTACATGTTTCAAAGCCATAATTTGATAATTGTGTATGCACAAAGCAGATTTGAGAGATGAGAGGAATAGAGATGAATTTCTCGGTAAGAATTTTCAAAAAGCAAACAAAAATAGTAGTGTAGTACAATAAACCACTTAAAACAAAAAAAACAAAAGTGGCAAAATCAAAAGGCAAGAGTTAGACATGGAAGAGGAAACAAGCATACTCTACATGAATACATACACACTTTCAGAACCCAAGTTGTAGGAGAGAGAAACTGTCAAGAATTTTCAGAAACGGTCCCTGAAATCTGGAAACTCCCAAGAAACGTCCTTGACTTTCCGGAAACGGTCAAGAAACGTCCCTGAGATTTGGAAGCGTTTCGGAAGCATGTCGGAAACGTTTCCAAGGTGTCCCCGTGCCGTTTCCGTCCCCAAGTCGCTTCCAGTACGGGAGACGGTTGTCCCTAGGCGTCCCCGTGCTTCATAGGCGCAGGGGCATATTGGTGTGCCCTGTTAAGGTAATCGGAGGAGGTCTCATCAGGTTTCATCTCGATCTGAAGAAGTTAGGCTTTGAGTGTGTGGGGAATATGCTCTTTCAAGAGCAAGCCAAACTTCTCTGGATGTAGTTGTGCCCTGTACATGGAGAAATGAGGCTTCGAATCTAGTCAACCGAATAAGCATACGGATATGGGGATCATTGGCGACCCAGATCACATGTTGAGGATTCGGTGCAATAGATGGGGCGGCGGCAAGGGCATCGGTTATAGTGGGAGCTGGGGTGATAGTAATGGTTGCATGTGGGTAGGAGATGGATCCATATACGTATCCGTAGAGGCCATTGGTGATGAGGAAGGGAGTGGGTAAGGTTTTCTAATAGCCATGATTGGAGTGATTCACGGTGAACCCAAAATTATGATGTAACATCCCACATTGGTGGGGAGGAGAACTAAGCATGCCTTTATAAGGGTGTGGATACCTCCCCCATCAAGACGTGTTTTAAATCCGTGAGGGGCGGATGCCTGAGGGCATGCCGGCTGCCAAAGCGGACAATATCTTGGTGTGACGGGTCTGGGCTGTTACAGATGGTATCAGAGCCGGTCGTCGGCCAGTGTGCCAGCGAGGACGCTGGTCCCCTAAGGGGGGAGGATTGTAACATCCCACATTGGTGGGGAGGAGAACTAAGCATGCCTTTATAAGGGTGTGGATACCTCCCCCATCAAGACGCGTTTTAAATCCGTGAGGGGCGGATGCCTGAGGGCATGCCGGCTGCCAAAGCGGACAATATCTTGGTGTGACGGGTTGCGCGTGCCAAACTCTCGATGATCTTCGCTAATATGGCAAACCGTACGCATCTTACTGATATTGTGGATGGAAATACCTACACCTTTTGTTTGTATAACGTATTGAAGTTATAGTCTCTCGCCCCTTTACATTTAAGCGTATGGGAGAAACTTGACGCCCTCTATTTCCACTAAAAATATCCAATGTGGTTTGACTAATATCTAGTAATGGGGGGTAGCTGGTACGCCTTCAAGGTGCTGGTAGTGTGGTGGGTTAGCTGCGGTACACCCTATATATAAACATTGGTGGCACGTTAAATGTGAGACCAGTACCAGACCAATGATTGACTTTAGAGTCATACACAAGAGCCTCGTCATGAGAAACTCCATCTAACAGGACTAGGTCCTCGACAAAACTGCTTAATGCTACTTTCTTCGAGATTACAGATATCTCGTACGTATTCCTATCGAAAGAGACATGTCCGAAATAATCTAACTCCATGCTTTCAATTTTCTGAGTCTAGAAGAAAAACTCTCCTAAAGTGAATTCTCTGTCACGATTCAGACGTGAGTTCTGACTCAGATGAACATAAATGTTTTAGAAACCAGAGATTTTCTCGTATGAATGACAAACCACCTAATCGGATGAGCAACTCCAACTTTTAGAAGCATGTGTTAAGAAGTAGATCGACTTTTGTTTAAAGGACACTACTTTTGGGTCGTCTGGCTTGTTTTTATAAACTCTCTGGCATTCGAAGAGGTGATTGCTCTGATCCTTTTCTATGGAACACCCGATTTGATTTTTTGACCCGCGGTAAAACCTGCACTGAACCCTAGCAAAGGCGCATATGTACATGCAACCCAAGCCAAATCCACCTTTGAACATCCTGATGTTTTGTGTTTCGTAGACACCCTTTTATAACACTTTCGTACTTTATCTTACTTTTGAAGACCATTTGAACCGATGTTTTGACAAGAAAGGAATTATGATGCATGAAGTGCAAGGACATCAAACATATTAAGCATGTCGATGAACTTAAACAACGAAGATTTCCCTAATGAGATGTTTACTCTATCGGATTGTATAGCCGTTTACACATTCATTTCGATAACTATTTACACGAATTCCTTGCCATATCCTGTTAAGCACGATATATATTTCTCTCTGAATTTTATACTATCCATTACGTTATTTGCATCCTCCCTGCTGGCATCTTCACCAATGTCAATTTAAACTCACATGTCATTCTTGGGATGTGAAGTCGTGACTATCACAAGCTTGTTATCTCATCGCTTACTAGAATTTACGAACTAAGCCATTGGCGCTCTTCATCTTAAATTTGCTATTCACATGCTTGATGAGCACCTTTCGATATTCGGTACCTCATAGTTTACACTTTCGTCTTGTTGAACTTTCACCCTTATTTTTGGATACTTTAGCAAGGTAATATGCATGATGATATGTTGTACTAAACTCCAACTTGAATTTGAACCTAATTGTCTATGTTAATTCATGAAAAGTTCTTAACATAATTTAGTAATTCTTTCCTAAAACAAACTGCTACGTGTTACCTTTAAAATGACAGTGGGCTCTTGATTGGATTTATCTTTAGACCTCAGTCCTTTTGTCACAAAATCAGTGTGTTACAAGTTATGTTTTAGCATGGTAGCAACTGTTGAACCATTATAACCATGATAAATAGTTTGTTTGCTTCTGAACTTCTCATGAGAAATGCTTATAAAACATACGTGTTATGCATGCTAAAAATTGAGAATATAATCCTATGTTTAAGGTATATAAATTGATCAATCATTGTAGTGCTGGCTTAAACACAAGTTGCGTAGAATTGCATGATTAGTTATCGCGCGTAGGAAACGTGTTAGGAACCAGAAAAGGACATGTTGGGAATGTATTAATGTGACTGAGTATGAAAACCATACACCATACAAGGTCCTAAGTCTCCTACCTCGGTGGGAATGACAAGACCGTGTGAAGTTGCCCCGTCAACTTTGCACCGTAAGGGTGTATTGGTTAGTTTATGAACTTACATGCTATAGATATGTCATGTTAGGGTCGTATGCTAGTATATAAGGTATTGTAACAATTGTATGCGTTGTATGGTAAAACCTTCATGACATTGCATGCTAGTACGCTTTGACCATATAAGCCTTTAAAAGAAATCTTCGTAGAGACTCGTATGCTATTTGAACCGTTATTGCATGAAATGTGAATTTCAATGTTATATGAATCATGCGAAACTTAATTGGTCATAAAAGTACTAAAACAATCAATGGGTCCTCATGTTAACTTGATCAGTCTTGTGTAATTCTATGCTAATTGTAAAATTTGGTAGGTAAGATCAGAAGTTTACGTTTTTGGTTCGACATTGGGTTTATTAAACGCTGATTGACTTGATGCACACACAATTTTCTCACATACTCAAATTCTCTCCTCTCCAATTCACCTGGGTTATTGGTAAATGTGAACACCCTAACTGAAAGCAGACGCGAAATGGAAATCTCACTCCCAGCGTTGGGTACAATAGTTGGAGGTTACTCGGACATGTTATGGTTCTTCTTCATATTGCAATTTTGATTTTGGTTACTTATGTATCATGTTACTCTGTTCAGCCTTGCCACTCAACACGATCCTCATAATACGGTTGTTCGAATCTTCTCATGGACGAACGTTTGATAGGAAATCACTTTCTATACTTTCGATTCGAATTTCTTTTAAAATCCACTAAAATTTTAACATCTTCTCGACATCGGGCAAACATTCTTGATCATAACATTCTTGACTCCTTTTGGAGTAGGAAACCTGAATTCTTTCGATACGTTACTGTCAATTCGACTCTTCAAACAATTGTGACTGATTTAAATTTCGGGACGAAATTCTTTCAACAAGGGGATGATGTGACGACTGAAAATTTTTCTTTTCCTTTTCTTTGTGTCTAGCTCATTAACTTTTACCGCGTTATGCAATTTTCGAGGACGAAAATTCTTCAACAAGGGGATACTGTGACAATCCGACTTTTCAGGTCATTTCCTGTCATTAACTGAACGTAAACCGTATTAAATGTTGTGTGAACATTTATGTGTTGACTTGTTGACTTTAGCAATTAGGGTTTTGTGTGATCATCACTACGAGCATTACGAAAAATTAAAAGATTGAAATTATATGTTAATTGTGGAATTAAAATATATAAATGAATATATATATGATTTGATTATATTTATGATTGTATGTAATTAAAGGATTTAATTATAAGTTATTTAATCATAGGGTTATGTAACTTAAAAATATAAATTATGATTTTATATAATGGATTTTACTACAAGTTATTATTCATCGCTTTATGTCACTTAAATATATATAAGTTATAAGTTTAAAACCTATGATTTTATGTGAATTTAAATGGAGAGTTTGGAATTATTAACTATGATTTTATGTAGTTGTTTAAACTTATATCTTCCTAATAACGTTATACGATAAGTATATTTTGGAATCCCTCGTATATTTGTCTTTAAAAACATTTCCGGTTAACTCCATTAGAGCCGTTAGCTGTTATAAAACTTGAAGGGTTAACTTTGCTAACTCCCAAACTCCTTTTCTAGTAACCCAAACATTGAGGGTTACCCTTGCAATTGTTCCAAACATTGTGTCACATTTTATACTTCTTGAGGGACCATTCCTGCAAATTTCTCAAAGTTGAATTGAATTAATTTGGGTAACCGCAGTCGACGTTTCTGTTCCGGTAACTTACAACCCTTAAAATCGAATTCAAGACAATCGGTTACTGCTTGATTGAGTCAATCATCTAGCCTCCTTAATCATTCGGACACAATCATACTCTCCCCTTTTCTCTCGTTTTCCCTCTGCTCGACGCAAACCACCATCACCGGAGGAGTGTTTTCCGGCCAACTAGCAATCTAGCATCACTACACCACATAGGCTACCATTTAACGTCCCTGGCTGATCGCAAAGACAGTAGCAACTCGCAGAACAACACGATTCGTTCCGGTTTTGTGTTTAGGTTCGGGTCGCGTTATTGTTTCGGTTCGTTTCCGGCATCTAAATCGCATCATCAAGCATCACCGACTTAAGGTAAGGAATCCTTAGTGTTATTCGCACATTTTAATACGTTCTTATTTGAGTTTCACGATTTTTCGGCGACCGGAGCTAGGGTTCCGGTCACCGGAGTTAATGGGTGAGGAAGATGATGTTGGGCGGGTACGTGTTATAAAAATTAAGGGACTGGATGTATTAACAGACGCCAAACTGGCACAGTTGGTAAGGGCGCGTGTTTACCACTCGAGGTCGCGGGTTCGAAACCTGGCCTCCGCGTTTTTTTCTTTTTTTTCTTTTTTTTTCCCTGCTTTCTTCTACCTGTGACCCAATCCTACTCGCTGCTACTGCATATAACCTTTTCGGCTGACTGGTAAACCAAAACAGAAGGCCGGCCCAGCGGTTAGGGTGTGGGACTGTTGAACGTATGGTCGCGAGTTCGAATCTCGGCGACCTTTATTTTTTTATTTCTTTTAGTTTTGATGTTTTGGACTTGTGGTGATGTAAAAATGGATGTAAAATGCTTTTGAAAGATAATAAAACCCGTAAAAATTATATTTGGAACCACTAACACTCATAAATCATATTTTGAGTTGTAAAACATGTTTAACTTGTTATTTTAAATTAAAATATTGTCCTAACACCTATATATATATTTATATTGGCATAAAATTTGCATAAAAGGTAAAATATATAAATATATACATCTTGAGTAAATTAATATATAAACCTATGTCGTTGGATTTCTATTGAAATAACCGGACATTTTATGGTAACCTTTAACATATATAAATATATATTGTACTTGCAAATTCGTTATTAAAACTTCTTGAACGTTTAGTAAATATATATATATTATATATATATATATATATATATATATTTATTTTAGAATATTTGAACTTGGAAAATATATATCATTAATATATATTGTATTTTCTCGCGTATTTAGATAATCACTCGGATTTGGCACAAGTGGCATCCTCGACTTGTTTTGATTTCCGCGATCATTCGTTTTTGTCGTTTACGTTAGACTTAATAACCTATAGAACACACACTTATACGTTTATGCTCGTTAGGTGATTGATTTCTTGCACAAGACTCGTATTTGCTACTTGACTTAACTGTTTGTCTGGAAATTTTGCTGTGCAACCTAAGGTGAGTTTCACGGCCCCATTTTACTGTTTTAAATCCTGTTGGGGGAGATTAACATGCATGATTTACACAACTGAGATAATTAGACTTTTATATATCACTTGAAGTACTTGAAGCACACTATACAACAAAGTCCTTCTTATGGTACCGTTAGTATTAATGACGATAGCGGGAAATATATTGTAGTACTACTGGGTCTGACAAACCCCACCCGGGTCAGTCGCGCTGACACGATTGGATATCGAACGGGTGTTATATTCGTCCTAAACACAACAAGGCAAACCATGAACAACTGTTAGCTTCAGTGACCATCAACGTGCGAAGTTTCATGTATATAGCCTAGCTAGCTATTTGATATATATTAGTGATTATGCTCTTACAACTTGACTGTTGTTGAACAGTCAGTCTTAAACTCAACTTGACTGTTGTTGAACAGTCAGTCTTAAACACAACTTAACTGTTGTTGAACAGTCAATCATAAACACAACTTGAACTGTTTTTGAACAGTGGCACTACTTTCAACTTTAACTGTTTTTGAACTGATAAACCTGTGAACTCACCAACCTTTGTGTTGACACTTTTTAGCATGTTATTTCTCAGGTTGCGGATGTTCGAGTATCACGAGTACGCATGCATGAGTCTTGAAACGCTTTTAATGTCTTTGAACAAGCCACGTCACTTTGGGTGACAAAGATTTTAAATAAGTACATTTTATTTGTATTTACGCTTCCGCATTTGTAAAACTCTAAATTTTATATTTTAATGAAACATGAAACACTTTTATTAATTAATTGTCGTTTGGTGTAACTAATGGACGGCGATCCTGGTTTGTCACGCTCCCTACGGCGCGTTATCGCGCGTGGGATTTTTGGGGGTGTGACATATGAGAATTGTGGGTTGTCTTTTCCCTTTAATCGAATGTCTTCAGATCTGCCATAGAAGATGCAGATGGCTGCTAGGGTTAGAAGAGAAGGTGGAGAATTTTTGGAAAGAACGTGTCTCTGTTACCACAACCATTGTAATTGTATCTTGTGTTTATTAGAGAAGATTATACATATATAAATAAGTATACAAGTTACATAGAGCACCCTCTAAGATGACATATATACACAACTATCTATAACTAGACTAAAAATCTTGTAAACAAGCGATGAGATCGGTAGGAGGGACCAATCTGTCATAGCCCAACCGATGGTGGAATATGTCGGGACGCGATGATTGTCCAGATGCACACAACACTAATCAAATGTTGCAATATTCTTTAATCAACCCATTTCTTAATATTCAAATGTTGCTTCATAATCCAATACAAAGCATCAATGAATAACAAATTATATTGATTAATTTTGTTCCCACTAGGTCCATCTTAAAGTGTCATCAACAAGATCTTCGATATTAAACAGCAAAGCCTGCAACTTGTATAAAAACTAAGGGTCAACTACGAATAGTTGGTGAGTAAACATATGTTTATATATGATCATAGATCAAGAACATGCGATTCGATGAGTCCAATGTAACACAAGTATGATAACATGTAATGAACTAAAACATATGAGGGTCAACGTACTCAAGCCGTCTGGCATATAGGCTTTCAATCACCCGATGCCAAAACCAGGCAGGCTAGGTGGGTTGCCAAACCAACGAATCCATTTTTGTAACCCTAGCTCAAATGAGTTAATGGGATACGTCTATAAACATGAACATGATTCACAAACAAAGAACACTAAACACAACCAAATCCAGAGAAATGATCCATACAAGTTCACATACAAAAGCACATGGAACAACACAAAATTTGCATGTAGTTTATAGAATTATGAATTATAGATCAAGAACATGAGTTTGATACGATACATATTGCACCCCCAAACTTTTAAAAGGAAAAGAGGCTATGAATACTGACCTGGCGAAGGAGATACGAATACACAATGACTCCACAAAATGAAATTGTTAGACCCGAAGACGACCTCGACGACTAAACAAGGTGGATGAATTATTGAATTTTACGACACAATCGACTCGACGACTCGTTGGTGATTTAATTATGGTGATAACGTACGATCATGGTCAAAAGGTAGGTCATTCCTAAGACTAAACATGCGACGTCAAATAAATATAGATAAAACTAATTATATTTACGACGTCACAATATATATTCATTTTCCATTGAATCACAAAGGCTACAAATATCATCCAAAAATTAATTTAACACCAGTCTAATCATAAACTTACCATTTATACATAATCTAGCATGAATAAACCAATATATATATATATATATATATATATATGTGTGTGTGTGTGTGTGTGTGTGTGTGTGTGTGTGTGTGTGTGGAAAAGATAAATGAAACCTCTCCGAGTTGGAAAAACCGTGAAAACTAAGCTAAAAATTTCGTTTTTGTTCTAATTCTTTTTATGATGACTCTCTTTCACCTTTTATGGAAAAAAATAAAAAAACACACCTAGTCAATTTTGGTTAAAAAAATATATTTAAAAACCGATTTTCTGTAAGAAAAAAAATTATCGGCCAAAAAAGTGGTTCGAATTTTTTTTTAGATTTATTTTTAGATTTATTTTTTTATAGATTCTACATTCATTTTTGATGTTTTGGTGAAAAATAAAAATAAAAAAGCGCCAAGAGGATTTTAAAAAAAAAGTTATTACACATTTTGTTACATATGTAACTAGGCATGTTACATATGTAACAGGGTAATGTTACATATGTAACATGACGTAAAGTCATATTTCGGATTTTATTTAAAAAAAAAAACTACTTGGCGTTTTTTCTTTATATTTTTCACCATTGGGCTTGTATTAACGCATAGAATCACTAAAAAAATTTGAAGAAAAAAATCGTTATGGGAAAGTTTTTATGGTTTTTCCAACTCAAAGATGTTTTCAGTATATCCATCCCCTATATATATATATATAATATATATATATATATAATATATATATATATATATATTTACAAAAGTAATTACTTCTGACCTAAACCCTAATTTAATTAAATTCTAAACAAGAAGATCCAATCTTTTTGCATGAAAAACATCCATACTATTTTATTTATGGCTAATCATGTTTGAAAAACCTAGACCTATTATTCATAATCATCAAGATACCCTCTTTTCACAAGATCCAAGCATGCTAGCGCGCGCACACACACACACACATACACACACACACACACATATATATATATATATATATATATATATATATATATATATATATATATTAGCTTTTGATACCCGTGTGACGCACGAGCGGATTTGAAAAAAATGAATCCAAAATTTAACATATTATAATAAATGTAACGATAATTGGAATTAAAGAAAAAAAATAATATTTGACAATATAGAAAAATAATTATAATAACATACTATATTAAATATAAATCGGTAATTGAAAGTAAAAAAAATACAACACATTATTTTAACTAACCCATCCCAAATTACCACTAATGACATGTATCTTTTATGAAGAAATTAACTACATGTTGATGGCCTGATTTGAAACATATCTTATATATATTTTTATTATAGTTAACAATTATTTGGACTAAATGCAATTGATCTAACCGATCCCAAATGCTGAATAATGTCCTATTACGTTATGAAGAAAATTAACTATATGTTCCACTAATGATCTGATTTAAAACAAATCATGTGAATATTTGTCAATATAGTTTACGTTATGCAGAAAATTAACTATAAAGAAGTCATAAAATTTCAAATTTTGAATTGTAATTTGAATTAAATTCAAGTTTATACGGTTTTGAAAATTCTAAATTTAGATATTAGATCGAATATTGTTCTATATAGAGATATATATAAACAAATACATGTATGAAGTCAAAATATATTGAAACGTACCTCAATAGCTCAATCTAAGGTTCCACGTTGAAGTAATCAAAATTAGGGGCATCTCAAATATAGAAATATCATTCCTCAATGGCTTAGATTGGTCATTGGAAAGTCATGCCTTCACGTTTTTGTAACTTCATGTCCCTGTTGCTATTGTAGACTCAAATTTATTGAAGGCATAAAAGGGGTCTAAAATAATTAGTGAATTAGTTTCAAGGTTGAATAAAAAATTCATCATAGTTTTGGCATGCAATGCAAAGACTGATAGAGCTAATGAGGTAATGCTAAATTTCAGAATTTTTTTTTACCACATAATTATGTTGCCTTCCCTACAACCAAATCAAATAATATATAGTTAATAAAGTCATAAAACACAACACAAATAAACTCATTAATAATCCAAAGAAAATACAATAACCTGTCAAATCTGCTAAAATCCAAAGAAAATGTAATAACCTGGAGTTCAAACTAATATGTTAATTAATCACTTAGCATATGATTAGATTTCAGCAATTCACCTCCAAAAGACACAAATCCAACAACATAAACTCTGGAAGGTCAGAACGTCTACCAAAAAAAAAAAAAAATAAAAAATACATAGGTAATGGACCTATCTAACTACTAACGTACCCAAAGTAATACAAATTAAATCACCTTACCTACATGACTTATTACATAAAGATCCCACTTTGTTTAGAGGTCTATTTTTCAATTCTACAAACAACAAAACAACCTCAGACATCATAAGATGATTACAATGCTATTGATGAGTAGCAATTTTTACCCTAAAAGACATACATGTATGAGTTTCACCTACAAAACAAAAATCAAAGACATATTACCTCTTGAAAAACATATACAAAATAAAAACTTGTTTGTTAGAAGAAACGTACACATTACCTCCAAAACATATAGAGGCCAAACCGAAGCCGTTAGGGCTCACTTGATACAACTTAAACCAATCAGTCTTATCAAGTTGTACCTGTTGGCTGAAAGAGTTGCATCATCACTTCCCTAGTCTGGCTTGGTGTTGGGGTATCGAGATCTGGACTGACGTATCAATTTTTTCGTATGCAACTGTTTGGAAACATGATTAAAAAAACTTAGAAATTAAAGCAACCAAAGTTAAACAGAGCTCACAAATTCTTTGTTATATAGTTCTTTGTACTACTTTTAGCCAAAGTTCTTTGCACTAATCCAAATCAAAATTATTTCTTCATCATCTTGTATTACTCTTAACCAAAATCATAAAACAGATGATGATAGTTTGGAATCAATAAAATTATGCATATGATTGATTGAATAAAAATATAAAAGCAAAACTACACGTCAAAGAAAGCACATAAAAATTGTCATTAGATTAAGACCACTAAAGAGAAATAGAATCAACATTGTAAGTATGCTTGATTAAGTTCCTCATCACATCCACCTTACCATCACATATAACAAAACATAAAACTTAGTAAAAGTATTAAAGTAACCAATTAGCAAGCCATCGTCCTCAAAATGATTGTGAGAAAAAGTATTAAAGTAAACAACTTATATTTTTTTTTGAACAGCAATATATTACCACCACAAAACGAAAAGCACGGGAAATAGCAAGAAGCTACCCCGAACCCCGAAAGAAAATTACATCATACACATATCGCTCCAATTAATTCTTTTCCTGCATCTATTACTACACCATAAATCACACCAAACACGTACATTGTTGATAACACTATAAGTGTCCGGGCACTTGTTTTGAAACACCGCCTCGTTGCGTTCCCTCCAAATACTCCAACACGTGATATACGAAATCGCCCGCACGAGTTCCTTCCTGTATTTGTTCCCACCGTTGGCGTCGAGGGACTTAAGCCGAGCACCCAAATCACCCTCCGAACTCAGCGGGGACTTAACCCAGCTGGAAACCCACGTCCAAACATGGTCCGAGAAACTGCAGGTGCAAAAAATATGACTTGCAGATTCATCAACTTCCCTGCACAACCTGCAAGTGTCCGACCCGACCCGCATTCCCCTTCGTTTCAGCGCATCAACGGTTGGAATTCTTCCTTGGACCGCCCTCCACATGAACACATTAACTTTGTTTGGCACCAACTTGCTCCAATAAAAATCCAAACTATCGGTGTCTTGTACCCTCTCCCCCAACATGCTTCTAAAATTCCTAACAAAAGATTTGTTGTCCATCCCCACAGCCCACGTCCACTGATCTTGGCCATGCACCAATAACTCTTCAAAGTTGATCCCTTTTCCTTTTATCTCTTCATATGCAGCTATGACATTTTTCCAGACTCCAATTATGGACCTTTTGCAAGGAAAAAGAACATCCCTTCCTCTAACTTCATGAATAGCCCTTATGCATTGGGCCCAAAAACCATCTTCATTATCCTTCAATCTCCATAACCATTTATTCAAGAGGCTCAAATTGAAGTCATCCAAATTCACGAGACCCAAACCTCCTTTATTCTTGGCCTTGCAAACCCCCTCCTTCTTGACCCAATGTATCTTTCTTGAATTATTGACTCCCCCCCCCCCCCCAAAGAAACCGTAGTCTAATCCGGTCCAACTCCTCCAAAACACCTTTTGGGGGCCTTATAAAGAGATAACAAATAAGTAGGAAGGCTATCTAAAACGCTCTTGATAAGGGTTAATCTTCCTCCTATCGAAAGAAACTTGGCTTTCCAACAAGCAAGCCTACGACGAACCGTGTCAATCACCGGCTTCCAAAACGCTTTTCGGTTCATGTTTGCACCAACCACCAAACCCAAATAATCAAACGAAAAGGCACCATCGGAGCACTTAAAAATACCGGCCACCCGTTTAACTTCTATAGGATCCACATTAATCCCATAAAGGGCACATTTCTTGAAGTTTACACGAAGTCCCGACACCAAAAAAAAACATCTAAGAATACGAACCATGTTGAAAGCATTGCGATCACTCCATTCCCCAATCAACATAGCATCGTCGGCGTAAAATAAATGAGAGAGGTTTGGACCGTCTTTCGGTAGCTTCATACCTTCAATGATACCCAACGTCTTAGCCTTTCCAATCATCCAATCTAGGGCTTCCATTGCCACCACAAAAAGATATGGAGACAAAGGGTCGCCTTGCCTCACACCGGAAAAACAATTAAATTCCTTCGTTGGTGACCCGTTTATCAAGACCGATGCCCGGGCCGACGATAGAATCCCTCGAATCCAAAGACGCCACCTTTCCGGGAAGGCCATATACTCTAAGACCGAGTCTATAAACCTCCAATCGAGCGAGTCATAGGCTTTTCTAAAGTCGACTTTAAAGAACATACCCCGTTTCTTGATCGTCTTTAACCATGATACCGTCTCGTTAATGATCATAGGACCATCAACGATGTTCCTTCCCGCCACAAAACCCATTTGGGTCTCCGAAATAATCGAGCCTAACACCTTCTTCATTCTTCTCGCCAACACCTTTGATATAACTTTCGAAATACAACCGATAAGACTTATCGGCTGGTAGTCACCGATTTCGAGCGCACTATCTTTCTTTGGTATAAGGCATATGAAGGAGGCTGCACACCCTTTTGAAATGAAACCTGTGTCAAAAAAGTGAGACAAAATATTTAAAAAAATCCTCCTCTAACTCCTCCCAAAAGAATTTGAGGAAGTCAAAGTTAAAGCCGTCGGGGCCCGGAGCTTTATCACCGTCACAGTCCCAAACTGCCTCCCGAATTTCAAGTTTAGTGAAGGTCCTAATTAACTCATCCCCCTGTTGTCGAGATAACGACTTTGATACGGATCCGGATGATCCCTATCCGGAACCCGTGACCATATCTTTATTTTATTAGTTTATTAATTTTTAAATAATTTCCTTTTAGACTTTATCTTGTTTTCCAAGTTTATGTTTTCCTATTTAAAGGACTTCTGTTTTCATTATTAGATGGTTATGTTTTGATTAATAAAAAGATCCTGGAGGTTTATCCCAGATCCCTAGTCGCCTGGTTTTTAGGTTGACTGATTCGGTATCATTTGGTATCAGAGCCATGGCCGAATATCGGAGGCATCTTCATGATCATCAACGTAGATTCGCCGCAGGAGGCAACGAAGATCATCATCAAGATCCCCGAGACGTGGACGACCGTGATCAACCTCGTAGATTCGCCGCCAGAGGCAACGAGGAACATCACTCTTATCCACGATACGATGAAGACGGAATTGAACCAGACGTAGAAGAATGTTTGTTGATCCAACAGCTTCTGGGTTGGATTACTTTTCCGCCATCAGTTTCCCCACCGGCATCACCCGCGCCAACCATGCACCCGCACCCGCAAAAACCCCACCCGGTAACCGTTCCACAAACCCAAAACGCGCACCCACTACCCTTCCTACCACCGCAAACGCTCCGCCTGTCAAACTTCCCGCTGATTTCATTCGTTCCGCCGCGATATTTGGTTTCGAGCACTAATCACGGTTCAAAAGGCTTACAAGTATTCGAACTCAGTAGGAAAGCATCTAGTCGGAAATTGGACTTTAGTTCAATTTTTGTTAATTCAATGATGAGGGAATTCATAGTTGGTCGTGAGTTTGGAATATCATTTAATATGGAATTCAAGTTTGAAGGCACTATTTTACGTGATTCATGGGGTTTGTTCAACAAGAAAATTCACGCCCAATTATCAAAAGAAAACAAGATTATCCCGTTTAAATCTTTTGGGATGTTCTTTTATCGGTTCGAAAATTTTGGAATTTTGAACTTTGACTTACTGAATTATTTGGGTGATCAAACAAATAGGGATTTTCAAAATTTTGTATTTATCTCAAAAGATTTTGATAATCTGGTTTTCAAATGTGTGGAATTTAAATTAGATGAAACACAGGAAGATAATATGTCATGTTCTATCTATTTTGGAGGTGGTGTTCGGTTGAAGATTAGTGTTGATCTCTTTGACGTTCTCAAGACTCGAGGACGAGTCTTTTTCAAAGAGGAGGAGAGAGAGAAAGAGGTGGAAAGACCAGATAACCCAAAAGACCCGGGACCCGCACGCCACAATGATGTTCGTTTGAAGCCGACTCGAGCAACATGCGAAGATAAACTTAATGAGTCGGTTGTGATCTTGGTCGTTACGGTATTGAACAACAGCTGTCAAGTTGTTCCGTTTGATCCTGGTGGGTTATCATTGGATGTTAAAACTCGAGGACGAGTTTTTCAAAGAAGGGGAGAATGATACGGATCCGGATGATCCCTATCCGGAACCCGTGACCATATCTTTATTTTATTAGTTTATTAATTTTTAAATAATTTCCTTTTAGACTTTATCTTGTTTTCCAAGTTTATGTTTTCCTATTTAAAGGACTTCTGTTTTCATTATTAGATGGTTATGTTTTGATTAATAAAAAGATCCTGGAGGTTTATCCCAGATCCCTAGTCGCCTGGTTTTTAGGTTGACTGATTCCGTATCAGACTTAATCCCCGAACAATTCAAACGGGGCCTGTCACCTTTAAAACCCGAAAAGAGATTGCTAAAAAACCGCCTTGCTTCGCCTTTAAACTTCTACGGATCCTCGACCCACACACCTCTGATCATCAGCCCGTGGATCCTACCCTTAGCCGAGTTGGCGTTAACATAGCTGTGAAAAAATGACGTGTTGTCATCCCTGTCAACGGCCCACTTTATCCGAGATTTTTTACGGATATCGGCGAACTTTCTATCCTCCAACGTCATCAACCTCTCTTTTTTTCGTTTCCACTCCTCCAATTCATTCTCGTCAAGCCTTCTAACTTCACTGACCCTATCCCAATTTTGACAACATTCACGTAAATCCTCAATTTCCTTGGCCTCATTATCCTTGTTTTCCGCGTTCCATTTTTTCACCACCTCCTTTACTTTCTTCAATTTTTTAGCAACCACCACATCAGGTGGATCAATGGGATCCCCATGCATACGTAGTTCATTCCTTATAAGACCCACCAACTCCTCTTTTTTTTTTAAATTAGAAGAAAAGAATCTAAATGGAACAAGCCCATAATCAGTTACCGAAGTTTTGAACACCATCGGACTGTGATCGGACCACAACCGAGGGAGCGCCTTGTACAACGCCAAAGGCCATCGTCTCTCAAGCTCAGCACACATGAATATACGATCCAACCGACTGAAGTTTTTTCCTTTCCCGTAGGAATAAGTGAACTTCGATCCACCCAATTGGTACTCCAACGGCCCCCCTTCCTCAATAAAATCGTTGATCCACCCAATTGGTACTCCAACGGCCCCCCTTCCTCAATTTTACACGGCGGCGAGGTTGGAAGGATGGGCCGAGGAAACGTGGTGTCACATGTTTGTGCAGACGTTCACAGGCTTGGCGAGAGTTTGGTTTGACGCACTTCCGTCTGGCGGAATTGAAAGTTTCGAAGATCTACGAATTAAGTTTTTGCGCCAATTTAGCCAACAGAAACGATGTGTAAAGGATACTACGGAAGTGCATAACATCCGGAGAAAAGATAATGAGAATATTGAAGATTTTGTGTCTCGATTTAATAAAGAAAGTATGCGTATCGTGGGTGCAGGGGATCAGCTAAGGATATCGGGTTTCTGTCATGGTGTGAGGAACTCTCAATTGGTTGAAAAGTTACATGAGAATTTGCCGACATCTATGGAGTCATTGATGGATCGGGTACGGGCTTTTGTTAGAGGAAAAAATGCGTGTAGTAATATGTGGAAAATGGAAAGTCGGAAGGCTCAGATAAAGTCTGGTGGAGTTGGTCAAAACGTTAAGAACAATGGTCCCATCCGAGGTAATCAAAGAGGTGGTACTTGGAACAGTTGGAATAGATCTACAGGAGGAAGGGATAATCAGTATGGCCGGCTATCAACAGAGAAATGGGTTTTACAATAATAATAAACATGGGAAATATGTGGAATTAATAAAAACTCCAAGTGAGATCCTGGCTACAGAACAGGTGGACCTTCCTATTCCAGCAAGGCAACGTCCGGCCTCGAATAGAAATCTTGACAAATACTGTGCTTATCACCGGGATAAGGGTCATACTACGGATAGCTGTTTTGTTTTGAAACGAGAAATTGATAAGGCGGTTAGATCAGGTAAATTGGGGCACTTGGTGAAAGTTATTCAAGAGGGGAAGCAGGATAATAAAGCCATGCCCGTTATACACATGGTGCACTTGCGGCAAGATTCCTCTCTACAAAGAAATGTAAGAGGAAAGGTGGAGGATATACCGAGGTGGATGAGTCAGGAAATAACTTTTCCACCGATAAGACAAGATGTGACAACTGAGGAACCAGTGGTTATAACTGCACAAATAGGGGGGTTTGAGGTGCATCGGGTTTATATAGATTGCGGTAGTGCTACGGAGATTATGTATGAGTCATGCTTCAGGCAATTTGATGCGGATATACGGGGAAGGTTAGTTGTGTCCAGAACTCCTTTAATTGGGTTTGCAGGAGAAATGGTTAGGCCTATGGGAGAGATTACCCTGCCAGTTACTTTGGGGCATGGTGGATGTATCAGAACTTTGGAGGTAAAATTTTTGGTGGTTAAGGCCACATCTATCCATAATGTGATCCTAGGGAGGCCTATATTAAGAAAGTTGGGTGCTGTTATATCGGTCGTACATGGTATGATCCAGTTTCCAACACCTAGAGGGGTTGCTACTATGATTTCTGATGCATGTGTAAGAATAATGGAGGTAAGGGCTGGAAAGGATGATACAACAGTTGTTTCAGATGAGGATGAGAAAAAATGGGAAGAGAGGTTGTTATCTGAAAAATGGGTAATAAATGAAGATTTTCCAGATCAGAAAATCCAAATAGGAAGTGATATTCAGGGAAGTGTAAGGCGCGACGTCAATTATTTGATCTATTAAAGAAATATGTTAATGTTTTTGCATGGCAGCCTTCTGACATGACAGGTGTTCCAAGGGATTTATCAGAGCATTGTTTGAATGTATGTCCAGATAAGAAGCCATATCATCAGCATAAGAGGGGCATGGATGCGGAAAGGGCGGCGGTAGTAAAGGAAGAGGTTGATAAATTGTTGGAGGCGGGAATTTTGAGAGAAGTACAGTATCCTGCCTGGTTAGCTAATCCTGTATTAGTCAAGAAACCGGATGGGTCGTGGAGAATGTGCAACTGGATTGCCTCTGCGGGGACCCCCTTGAGTTTGAAAGTGTCGCAAATTTCAAGGAAGTTCGCGATGTGGGTCATCGGGTCATCATTAGGTAACCCGTCAAACTGAACATAGTCCATAATCATAGTGATGACCTGAGGCTGATTCTGAAAGTTATTCGCGTCCACCGGCGGACAGATAACACTCGACAACGCCCCGTCGATGTTGGGACGAGCGTAATCTGCAAGCGTGCGCCTCTGATCTACAAGTGCGGCCATCGGCAATGGTAATGCGCCCTCCACGTGTTGAAGGTGATGGAAAACTCTTTCGGGCTCAGATAACGGTGAAAATCGGCTCTGGCGGCGACATATGCGCATAAACAGACAAAAATGCGTTAGAAACGACGAAACAGAAAATGAAAAGAAGCTAGCCTAAAAGTCTAACTAACACAAAAAGGAAACACTGAAACAGAAAAACAAACTAACAGCTAAAATACGCAAAGAAACAAGTAAATAGATAAAGCAAACAAGTGGTTAAACTACTAGCTCGGATATTTCTCGGAATCTGACGCGTCCCCGGCAACGGCGCCAAAAACTTGATGTGTATGATTTGGATATATAAAAATATGGTCAAGTTTTAGATGGTTAATACCAAGTACCAAACTACACACCAGGGCAGTGCACCCGTCGTGTGCAGTACAGAGTTGGTAAGAACCGGATATCAATCCGTGGACGCGATGACAGACTCCCGATACTGGATCTTTGCTAATATCTAACCGATGAAAGTGAATGGGTGAACTAATAATGAAAACTAAGCTAAATAACTAAAACCGACAAAAACAACTAAAAACCGGATAACACGCTGGAAAATCAGAGAAAGCATTGCATCACCTAGACTAGACTCCTCTAGACTCGCTCGGACCCTCGGATGACTAATACCATGAACACTATCCTCTAATGTGGAAAACGGGACTATCCAGGACTATAGACACATCCCGAATAATCCAGAAATCCGAAATGAAGTACGGATAGCAAAACTGTGAAAATTGCCTAACGAACTAGCTACTTCGGTCAAAGTAAACTAATCCTACATGAAATAGGAAACTACGCTAGAGATCTCTCTATATAGCACCTAAGACATGCAATGATGATGATTCCAAACGCTTATGACCTAGAAACCGCTAAACACGAATAAATAGGATCAAATCTTATGTTCACAAGCAATCCATCCTATTAAACGAAGTAAAACAAGCTTCAAGCTTATGAAATGATTCGGTCAAACCTATCTCATAAGGATATTAACTAAATCAGCCCCTAATTATCAATAAATCATCAAGAAGGAGGTCTCCTAACAAGCATTAATCGTTGACCGGTAAAAGTCAAACTAATCAATAATGGAAAAAGCAACTAACTTAGGTATTTCTACCAAGCATGACAATTAAACCACATGATTCATTGATAATGAAAACCAAATCAGCAAGCTTTATCATCATAAACATTTAAAACCATCATCAAAAGCAATTTAACACAGAGTCATAGTAAAAAGTCACCCGAAACGGGTCAAACGGGTCCAAATTTGTCTAATCTAGGTGAAGCAATATGAAATCAGCCAAGATACATGGTGTAAACTAATAAAAATCTAATCTTGACATCAAACATGATCAACAACAAGGTTTGAAGGAGTAAAAATTAAAAACCTATTGAAGATCCAAACCGAAAGCTTCAAAAATCTCTAACTTTTATCCAAAAAAACCTTGATCTTGCTCCCTTAATCTTCCTTCATATTTCCAGATTTATTTTGGGGGTTTTCTAGGGTTTTTCGAGGGTTAGAATGGACAAAAACGGCTGGAAAAAGGTTTTTATATGCTGAAAAACGAGCTGATACAAGGTCAGGTCGCTGGGCCTGATTCTGGGCCTGGCAAAGGAGCAGATAAAAAAATTTCGAACTGCATATAATCCAGTAACAGGCGCTGCCCAGGTGGTTTCTACCTTGGTCTGTGAAGTAGGAGGTCAGGAGTTCGACCCTGGTCTCCTGCAAATTCTTTTTATTTAATTCTCTGGGCTGATGACTGGCACTGGGCTGCTGATCTTGCTGCAGCTGGGCTGCAGTGCGACTTGGGCTGTCTGTTGGGCGACTGGGCTTGACTGGGTCACAATGGACTGGGCTGTATGCTGATCTTGGCATATTATTATTTTTTTTTTCTTTAACCACCCATAGCTTTCACAACCGAGCTCCGATTCTGAATCCGTAAATTGCAGCTTTCTTCTAAAATCATCACACACCATCCAATTACCTAAAACTCACAGTTAAAAACAATTAAGCACCATATCTTTTATAATTCCTCATTTAAAATTCTAACTTGCAAAGTTTTCTCAATTAAAAACCAAATTAAATGTGAACTTTAAATATTTATCAAATAATAATCAAAGTTCCACCAAATCATCGAAAATTCAAATATAAACATTTAATCACCAAAACTTTATAATTCTTAATTAAAAACCAATTAAATGAAGGGATTTTATTTATTTATTTTATGTATAAGATGTCACGCATCAAATATCCCCACACTTAAACCTTGCTTGCCCTCAAGCAAAATCTTATGCAACACTTCCACAAGCCAATCGAAAACGTGACATCCTACCCAACCCAATGCAACTACTCAAGCCCACATGCATCGCCAATTCTCAAGATTTACACTTTTCAAAAGATTTATAATCCAACAAGCAGTTATGACATCTATTTAAAAACATGGAAATGCTTACTAGTTCAACACACACCAAGGTTCAATCAAACAAGCATCATACCCCTCACAATAATCACTCAACTCGGCTGTTATTTAGTGGATAGACGATTAAGTGGATCGTCGAATTAAGTGGATCACTCAAGGCCAAACATGCACCCCATTGTCATAGGCTTGTATTGAAATCGCATCTCCATCAAATAACATAAAACCGAACACAAATCAAGAGGACTTTCAATAAGGGTTGTAACGTTAGGCTAGGGTTTAGGGTATGGAATGGGATTGTGAAAGTGGCTAAGTGTTTAGAAATCCGGAAAAGTCAATAAAGAAACTAAAACAAAAAAACTATTTACATAAATAACTCAAAGTCGGGAAATTTTGACCCGAACACACAAACTAAGAAAAATTCTATTTTTTTCAGCTTTATCTTAGGTCTATGACCTCCAATAACAAGCTAGCATTTTCTCCATTTTTTTTCTTCTTTTTTTTCTTCTTTTTTTTTCTTTTTTTTTTTCATTTTTTTTTCATGATTTTTTTTTTCATTTTTTTTAACTAAATAAGACTTGATGAAACTAACCAAAATATATACACAAAGTCCTAAACTAATCCGGATTCTTCACACAAGGGTTAAAGAACAAAAATCAAGGCTAAACAAAAGGCTAAATGGGTCAAAAAGTGGGAAAATCAAACGAGAAGGAAAAAGGCTCAACGGGTTTTCTAAGGGATAATGTTTTAGGGTAGGAAAAATGATAAGATCAAAGAAAAAGGCTAAATCAAAAGGGGTAATCCTAATGCCTCTATCATTTCTATGCCCAATCTTAGTTCATGATCTCGACACGTATAACAACACAAGTTCTAAAATGAAAGCGTATGATGGCATAACACTCAACCAAACGAAAGTGAGTAAATAATGTAACATATAATGCAATTTAGGCTCAAATAACTCACGGAAACGGATGGAAAAGGGCTACCGATATGATGCAAGCTATCAATCCCCCATCCGATAGTTTCACTAAGTAAAGCATCCCATTTATTGATTTTATTTGAAAAACACTTGCTTGGAAATACTTTTTCAAGATACTCGAAGAAAAGGTTTTGACTAGAGACAAGCATCGTATACATAGGCGAGCAAAACGTCACGAATTACATCAACGGGCCCACTTCCATGAGCAATAAGACGGGCAAAAATCTCAACTTCAACTAAAAACAGGGGGATATGATAAGAAAATTTGAAAAAAATTTCACACATTTTAGCTATTTCAGTTCAATTGACCCTCATCCCCACACTTAATTCGTACATTGTCCCCAATGTACGCTAAACAAAAGAAAATAAAGGGGAAAGGGAACTGAAATACTCCCCTATCACTGTCATGTGTCAGTGTCTGGATGCTGAAAAATGAAACAAGCCAGCTCTTGACTGAACAGGTGCCAGAGCTGAATCCACAAATGCCAAAAATCCTCCACAATCAAAGTATGCATCATGAAACAGCTCTCGACGAACATGCCAGAACCGTCTCGCCAGAACAAACTATCATCCAAGCACAACCAAATCATATCAATCACAAATGTAAATCAATAAAGCACAAATATCTCGAGTTGTGTGTCAACAAATGAATGCAAAATGAAAAACACAACTTGGATAATCACTAAACCGGTGAATCAAGGTAGCTGGCGGTCTCGTGGTGAATCTGGAAGAAAACAAAACCCAAAATGAAACAAAAGCAATCGGATTGCAAAATTTGGCACTTTTAAAAGATATTTGAAAATTTGAGTTCTTGGACGATCGATCAAATGCGGGCCGTTTGTTGTGAATTATGAAGTGAACGGCCGACATTTAACCAAAAGTCAACAGAGCCTACAAACACAAACATGCAAACCGCCCGGAATGGAGATTGAGTACCAGATGATTCGCAATGTGTGCATCAAAAGACCTGCTATGCCAATTTGCAACCAATTGCTCAGCAGCACCAACCAACATCAAATACTAACCCACAGAAAAGTAACATTTGATCAAAATAGACCGTTTGTTTGTCAATTATGAAGTGAACGGTCCACTTTGACCAAAAGTCAACAAGCCCAAAATCACAACCAAATCATGGAAGCACATTTGCGGACCGTGGAAATGGAGATTGAGTATCCGACGGCCCGCAATTGTGCGTTACCTACAAACCCGCGAAGCATAGCCAGAAATGATAAGTCAACGCAATGTCTAATCGTGGCATGCTTCCAAAAGAACCTGCAAAACTTAAAACAAACGCATAAAGCGGAAAAAGAAAAATAAACATGCAACTAAAGTAAACAAACTACCTAACGACCAAAGTAAGCTACTAAAAGAAATAACACATGAAACAAGCAAAACAAAAGAAACCAAGTACTCGGGTTGCCTCCCAGAAGCGCTGAATTTATTAACGAGTCGTCAGCCGGACTCGAACCCGCGGTTAAGTCAACCGGGGTCATGGATATGACCTCCTTCGCTACCGAATATGCTCGCATCCGACCCGCGCACGCACCACTCCTCAAACAAGGGTTGAAATCCCTTGTCTCTATCACGCAAATACATGGCGTACACGTCGACTAACCACGTCCTATCACTCTTTGAAGCCTTTTTCTTTAAATCAGGTGGCTTTTTCTTCTTTTTAGCACTCGCTTCATCCCCACGCTTCTTCTTTTGCTGGCCCTGCAATGATTTAGTCGACTTGATAATAACTGAAGGTGGGTCGGGTGGGTGATCTTTAATTCCAATATGATGAACGACGGCCTGGTGATGTTTCTCCTGCTGCTCTTCCCTAAGCTGGTCCCTAAGTCTCTCTGGATATGGAATATGAGGGATGTAGGGTCGGGGAACATATTTCTCCACTACTGGTTCCTCGAGTCGTGCTGTACTTGCTGGGCTTAGCCTCGGTTGCACCTGCCCAGGAACCTCTACCTCAATCTCCTCGTCTATCTCATCATCACTCTCCTCATCATTTGGCTCAGCACTGAACGTCGGATCTGGATCTGGAGTGGTGTTGTCATTCAGGTAAAAGATTGCATTCACGTATTGCTTAGGATATGACTGTGTGTGCCCTGGCAATCCTCCTGGTTTTCTCTCAGAAAACGATTTGGAAAGTTGACCCATGGTCCTCTCCATATTTTGCATATGAGTTGCTAAATTACTCAACTCTTTGGCCACCACAACTATGTCCTGCTCAGTCCGCAAAATCCTCTGATCATTCTGCTGTGAAGTTTTCTCATTCTGCTTGATAAACTGAGACATCATGTCAGTTAAATTCTTTAAACCTGAATTCTCTGTCGGTGTCTGTTTGCCAACCTCTGGGTCATAGAAACCCTATTGCCTCGGTTGCGGTCTCGGCTGAAAGCAAGGCATGTTCGAGATGAAATTTTGGTTGTTCTGCCACCCCTGATTGTAGTTATACGTGTTGGGTGGTGGGTGGGCCTGGCCGGCCATGTAGTCGACCTGCTCGACAAAATCGGTGCTACCCCCGATAGGACAACGTGTAATGTCGTGGGGTCCTGAGCACAGCTCGCAATACTTCACCTGCTGCTCCATCACCTGCATTTTGGCTATTTTCTTCGATAACGCCTCGACCTGCATGGACAGAGCTGTAATAGGGTCAACCTGGAGGACCCCTCTCTGTTGGTTCGGCTTACTCTGTGTGCTCGACCACTGATAATCGTTTAAAGCAAGCTCCTCAAGTAACTCTTGCGCCTCCTCGGGCGTTTTACTGCTTAATGTCCCACCAGCTGACGTGTCGACCGTAAGTCGTGTGAGTGGATGTAAACCGCTGTAGAAAATATGTATCTGCTGGTGTAGCTCAATCCCATGTGATGGGCATTTTCTCAACAACTCTCTAAATCGCTCCCACGTCTCGTATAAACTCTCTGTGTCGTCCTGAAGGAAGGAATATATTTTGTTTCTGAACATCGCAACCTTCGATGGAGGGAAATACTTTGAGATGAATTTCTGTGTCAAAATAGCCCATGACGTGATAGAACCAGGCGGGAGAGACTGAAGCCACGCCTTCGCTGCACCACGAAGGGAAAATGAGAATAATCGCAACTGGATTGCCTCTGCGGGGACCCCCTTGAGTTTGAAAGTGTCGCAAATTTCAAGGAAGTTCGCGATGTGGGTCATCGGGTCATCATTAGGTAACCCGTCAAACTGAACATAGTCCATAATCATAGTGATGACCTGAGGCTGAATCTGAAAGTTATTCACGTCCACCGGCGGACGGATAACACTCGGCAACGTCTCCGTCGATGTTGGGACGAGCGTAATCTGCAAGCGTGCGCCTCTGATCTACAGGTGCGGCCATCGGCAATGGTAATGCGCCCTCCACGTGTTGAAGGTGATGGAAAACTCTTTCGGGCTCAGATAACGGTGAAAATCGGCTCTGGCGGCGACGTATGCGCATAAACAGACAAAAATGCGATAGAAACAACGAAACAGAAACAGAAAACGAAAAGAAGCTAACCTAAAAGTCTAACTAACACGAAAAGGAAACACTGAAACAGAAAAAACAAACTAACAGCTAAAATACGCAAAGAAAACAAGTAAACAGATAAAGCAAACAAGTGGTTAAACTACTAGCTCGGATATTTCTCGGAATCTGACGCGTCCCCG